>BSBK01003930.1:162500-762500 GCA_027943335.1 Chamaecyparis obtusa | reverse complement strand
ATATTTAGGTTTCTCTACTTCTTTTCTTAAGCTTGATATTTCATCTCTCAAAATTTGTATTTCTTTCTTGATAATCTCTAATTCTGAAGGTTCTCTTTTTTGAATCAAGCTATCAACATCAAATTCATGTGGAAGTTTCAATCCTCTAGAAGCTATATGTAAAAAGTATTGGTCACCATTTTTTTCTAATGTCTTTAACATAAGCTTTTTGTAACGACCGTCTTGTTGAAAGTTCATGAGCTCTTCTTCACTAATTTCCTACTCTGTATTCCCTGTTTGACAATGTGAAGATCTCGGGGCTAAATCATATCCATTGTATCGAGATCTTGGAGGTGATATTGGTGGTGAATTATTTCCATTATTTCCATTGTAGAAATTATTGTTAAATTGTTGAGCCAATTTGGTTGTTTGTTCTTCCATGTAAGATTTTCTTTCTAATTCTATTCGTCTTAATCTTTCATTTTACTCAAAAAGCTCATTGAATTGCTTGTTATGCTCTTCTCTAGACATGGTGAAAGATATAATATTTTCAGATTTCGATGAGGCAATAGGTGTCTCACAAGTGCTATCAAAGGTGCTTCCAAAAGGATCAAACCAGATTTCGGTATTCTCATCTTCCTTATCAAGGATAACTTTATGGTCTTTATCGTGATGATGTTGACACCTAGTGGGAAAGGGTAATTCATCAAAGCTGATTGGTGGTTTATTTCCTTGATCAATTTGGTATCTAGTTGTTACTAGAATGAATAAGAGTGTAAAGAGCCAATTAAGATGACACAAGATGACTTGATGTCTATCCTAGGAAAGAAAAGTGTTCACTTGTCCAAAAGCAAGAGAAAGAGAATAAAAGAGATAGATGAAAATGAATTTTCATGAAGTGCCCAAGCTATGGGTAAGATACCTAGGTACGACACTTGTGACTCAAGTCAAAAGATAAAATCAAGATAAGATAAGATAACCAAGAGAAATTAGACAAGTGAACAACTCTACTTGTCAAGAACACAACCAAGAAATCTAAGTAATCCATTTCAGCTAGAAACAACTCATATTAAGTCAATTTCAGATTAAGAGATAAAAAAGAGTCAAATGTAAGCTCCCTAAACTAGCTAAGAGAAAATTTGGACCAGGCCCACTTGGATCAAAATCTGGGTGATAGATCTCAAATAACTAGGTGACACTTAAGCAGGAGACAAAATCTATATGACATACCCTAGTGAAGCAGAATGAGACTTTAAGATCATGCGATACTTTGTATACAGGTAAGATGATATACACTAGTACAGTGGGGCGACATTTCTCCACAACAATAGATGACACTTTAAACTATTGTATGATATTTCTCACTAAAGATAGGTGACATTTAATCAAAAAATAGTGAAGGAATAGTTTTGACTTGAGATGTTTGTTTTGATCAGCTGATTTGACTAATTCGACAAGTTTGAAAGAAAGTTTGATGCTTTCAAAGAAATTGTGGCACCTAGAGTAGTCTTAAAATAATCAAGAAAGGGACAAATCAACCTTGCATGATACAAGCATTTGTGAGGTCTCAAAGGAAAAATCCATGAATAGAACCATAATGTGTATGTTCAAATAATGTCCACTGGTCTTGCACAAATTGAAGAGACATAAAGAAAGTTCTACCTAAGGTCAAGAGGGTAGTACTTCAAATTTTTCCCACAACTTGATGTTCTTAGCCCCACGATTTGGTGGTTGAATGTTTTTCTCAGGACTATGCAAGTTATGGATCAATTGGAAGAGAACAATGCTCAAATCACATGTCTTTCCATATTGCCATATTCAAGCTTTTGCATCCAAGGGAAGAGATATGGTGAGTGTCTTGGGGTGATCTGGGTAATCCACTTGGATCAATCCTTGCACAAAGGAAGTCATGCAACCAAAATGGTCGGCCTATAAGTCCTAGGTTCTTAATAAGGATCTATGTTCATGACAACCCCCATAGTTCCACAAGAGAAATTAAGACCTTCCATCCCTACAACGTCCAAAATGTATAGTCTTGCAATAAATATTTAGACCTCTTGGTCCTACACAAGTTGATTCTACTTCCCAACTTGTAAACAAGCGCCTAGTCAAATCTAGTCCTTCTTAACAAGATTTGGGAAACTAGGCCCTACACTTGAAGAAACATTAGAAGTAGAAATAGCCATGTCTTCCCTCTCTTTGGATTTAAGGAAGCATTTGTTTATAGTGGGGTGGAGCAATCAAGTTCACTTGTTCCCCACTTGGTTCATTCCCAAAATATTGCTCTTTTGGCAGGCCCTCTAAAGGTAAATGCAAGAAAGTAAATGGATAACTAATGAAGGTCTAGATTTATGGTTTTCCATTAAGGGAAAGAGCATACTTTCCTACTCTATAGTGTCTCCCAAACACATCAAACACTAATTTATTTACCAAAACAACACTAATTAAGCTAGGTGCCTATAAAATTGAGTTTATGCAAGTACAATGTTTATTTGTATCTCCCAAGACAACCTACAAAACCACAAGTTAGTAGTTTTTTCAATGCAATTTCTTTGACAAGAGATTCCTAAAAAATCACAAGTTAGGGCATAAAATAACATGCAAATAAGATCAATAGCCCTGCAAAATAGCTTTTTAGATTTTGTTAGAAAACTAGAAAAATGCATGAAATTACAAGGAAACTCAGCCCAAAAGAGGACTGTGAAAAAGAATAAATCTAGATGAAACTTCAAAGTTTTCCAAGAAAATCGTACGACAGTTCTCTGCAAACCAGATGATATTTTAAAATGATGCAACAGTCTGTGAACAAGCCATATGACACTTCGTCAGAAGGAATACGATATTTCTCTGTATGACAAAGCGATATTCCAAAAAGTATGAAATGTTGCCCAACAATATTAATAAATGTCGCATGGGTATATGTTGAAATGTCGTATGACTTTTTGGGCTACAAAATAGAAATAACAAACCTATGACAATAGAAATCTGAAAATACAAGAAATGGAGCTAAAAAAGCATATATAGCCCCACGGTGGGTGCCAAAAATGTGTCATCAAAAGGTGACACACTTCTATAAACCATTTTTCTTGAGAGAATCCATGAAGAGGAGATCTCAAGAGGTGGCTTATAGCTTCCTATCTATGATGTGCAAGAATGTAAACCTTATGGATAGTGGATCTCAAATGAACCTCAATAAGAAACCCTTGCAAGGTGCACCATAGAATGGAAGATTCAAAATGTTAATGCAAGCATGAAAGATCAAAATGAGATGCAAGATCTAAGCTAAAATTCAAATGCAAGAACAATAAAGCAAAGCTAATCTAACAAGATTACAATACCTCCTAGTTAAGCTATGTGATTTAAGCTAAATGCAATAAGGAAATGCCAAGCTAGAGAATGCAAGTAAACTAGAATTCTCTTAACAATGCAAGATTAAAATGCTAGATTTGTTGACTCAAGATTAGGACTAACCAAGAATGAGGAGAGAGTCTCTTTTTAAAGAATTTAGAAATGAATGGACGGTCAAGATTAAGAGGCAAAATCCAAGGGTGGAGAAATAAACCCTATTTTGACTTTAAGTAACAAGATTCTCAAGAGGCAAAATCAAGTGCATGACAATGGTTAGGTAGAAATGAGTGGTGGGGATTACGAGGCAAAAGAGATTACACTTTTTATCCTTTTTTTTAATCTTTGTTTCAAATTAAGAAATTCATTTTTCATGTGCATACATAGGATAAAGTGGGTTTTATTTAATTAAAAGGGGACATGTTCTTTTAATCAAATAAGACTTAGGATAGAGTGGTCAAACTTTAGGATATCATAAAATAAATGATTAAAGTGGTGATTTGATCAAGAGATAAGAGATTAAATCAATACACAAGATTGATTAAGAATAAGATAGAGTCTATTATTTAAATGTTTAATGTTAGAGTGGAGCTCAAGGTTTACTAGACCATTTTTGGGTGATTACAATACCAATTAAATTCATGAAACACTTGAATTCATTGTTCTCCTATCCTTCAAGAATCTTGTATTGAATGATATTTTCTCTCAGCTATTTAGCACATGCACACGATATCATTGAAAGAATGGAGTGTGCTTGATTGATGTTGACACAAAGATAATGATATGAAGAGAAAATGATAATGATATGAAGATATGGTAACAAGAGTTAAAGATTTATCCAAGATTGTACAAACACAATTAGATAGGTATGTTCACATTAGATTCAAATGAGGAGGAGAGAAGTTCCTTTATAGAAGTTATCATGAAAATTAAGAGGTTAAAATATGGATGGGTAAGATAAAGGGGTAGGTAAGGATTAATAAGATTAAGAGGTTAATCCACATGGAGGGATGAGATAAAATAAGTTTTTGATGCTTAAAAACTTACACAATCAAATCTAGAAATGCACATGAACATTTGAAATGGATTGTGGAAATCTGATACTATTAATAGGTAAGAGTTGTTTGACTTATGGTAATACATCACGAGATGCACTAGATTTAGACATATTGGTAGATGTGAGAGGAAAAATATAATGAATTAATTAAATAAATAAAAGTATCTATTTAATTAATAGAAGAAAGTGCAAAATAGATAATTAAATAAAAAAAAATTTATTTAATTATGAGAGAGGAAAGGCTAATTTGAATTAAATAAATAAATAATAAATATTTAATTAAATAATTGAAGAAAATATTAATGAATTAATTAAATAAATAATAAATATCTATTCAAAAAATAAAATATTTATTTGATTAAGGACAATTTTAGGTGTCTACGATCATTTTTCATTTGCAAGTCTCGTTCACTTGTATTTTTTACCTATTTATGAATTAAGAATTAATTTATCTTGATGATGAATTGAATTTCTAATCCAATATAGAAAATGAATAACACCATACATGTAGTGATAATGATGTATGAAGAAATTCCAATTAATACTTAACCTTTTAGTATTTTTCCCTAATGAGTATGTTTTCTAATGTTTCTTGATATTCATACTTTAATTATAATACATTATACCTCATAATCACTTAAGGAAATTTCTCCAAATGGAAGCCCTTAGTCACTTATTCAAGGTATTTTCATGAGGTAACAAATAGATTTTTTAAAATGACTAGCTCAAAATATTATAATGTAAACTTTTATAAAGACAAACTAGGTAGTAAGTGAACTTAGTGTAAGGACAATTTGACACTTATTGCACAAAGAATGAAATTGATCCATGTTGTACAAGTAAGGGTCACAAAGATACAAATTAAGGAGTTGGCTATGCAACTAACAAAATTTACCTCATTAGATAAATTTTTCATATTTATTACTTAAATTAAAAATAAGTGTCCTGAAATATTTGTCTAAGCATCCAATTTATATCGGCTACATAGAAACTGTGATAAAGTTGTGGTTGGCAAATAGAAGTAAGGGTACTTGAGTCATTTAATGTATCAAATGAATTAAATTGTATATAAAGTGATATGAAACAAAGATTTTAAAAGTGCAAAATAAGCAAAGTGACATAAAGTGAAAGTATAAAAGTATAAGAGTCATTGAATGTGTCAAGTAAATAAAATTGAATATCATAATATATATATAAAATATTAAAAAATATTACATGAAATAAAGACTTAAAAGTAGAAGATGTCCAATTTAGTTTTTTAATATATCATTTCTCAAATCAATATTATTATAGTCTTTCAATAATTTTCATTACTTAGCTTTTTAATTGTTATTATTTGTAACCCTCGGCATGAAATTTTAAAGTAATGTATAGACTCTAAATGTTTTAATAATACAATAAAATTAAAAAATAAGTATTATATTAACTACAAACTAATTTCTTAAATTGAATTCTCACATAATCAAATTTATGGTTTCCATTTGAGAAAGGAAACTCGCAAGCTCTTCATTATATTTAATAAAGTTTTAGTTTGTGAAGAAAATTTATTACATCTTTTACATTTAAAATCTCTCTAAAATGGACAATCATTTCTTTTTGAGTCCTAAATATTATCGAGTACAATGATCGAAATTAATTTTAGATCAATAAAAATAATGTAATTATTTATCATTTTTTTATAAAACTAAGTAGATTTCTTATTAATTATTTGACACTGTCAAAAAATATTATTTTTAAATAAAACTTTGTTGATTAAGAAATAAAATTATTGATTGGACAAATTTATATTCATTCTATCATCCCTCTTATAGAAAATAAATCCCATCAATCATGAAATGACTCCTTATATGGATATGACTAGTGGAATTCCATAAACCATATTTTCTTTCTATGAGAATGCATTCCATACCTTCCACTCACTCAAAAAAAAAAACCATTGTAAATAAAATCTCTCCTTATATTGATGTCGTCAATTAAACTCCAAGAACATTATTTAAGAACTATAGTAGCAATAAGAATCAAAACCTATAAATAATAAAATTATTCCTTGCATTGATATGGTCAGTAGAACTCCACACACCACATTTTCTTCTTATGATCTAATGCATTTTGTACCTTTCACTCACTCATAAAAAACAAAACTATTGTTTAAAAAATCTCTTCTTATACTGATGTGATCAACCAAACTCTATAGAGTAAATCATAGATTAAGAAATATTACCAAAAAATTATTCTATCATCTAACCCATAAGAAACAAAACCCATGATCAATAATAAAATTACTCCCCACATTGATATGAAACTCTATACACCACATTTATTCATATAAGAATGCATTCCATATGGTCCACTAACACATAAGAAACAAAATTATTGTAAATAAAATATCTTCTTATATTGATGTGATACGGAAACTCTATAGAACATTATTAATTAACAACTAAATTTATATTCATTCTACCATCTCACTCATTATCTATCAATAAAATCACTCATATTAATATGATGAGTGGAACTCCATGCACCACATTTTCTTTCTGTAAGAATACATTTTATACCTTCCACACCATTGTAAGTAATGTCTCCTTATATTGATGTGATGAACCAAACTCCATCCACCACATTTTATTCCCAATAGAACTCATTTTGTACCTTCCATTATTAAAATTGAAAGCACCACCTCTAAACAGTTGGTGGGAATATGTTATCAGACAATGCAATGCTCCCCACAAACTTACAGTCAATAACTAGTGTTTGTAATTGTTCAGCTATGGATTAGAGTACTTGGTTATTCGTCACCATAATCTCAGGATGGTGGTTTTGATTTATAGTATTATTTATATTCAAAATTGAAGAAAAAACTATCCACACAAACTCATTTTGAACTGAGTGTTGACTTGGTGGTCAGCACCTCTTTGGAGATTCGTGACATGGCTTAACCGCCTCATGTGGATCGAGTTAAATCTGGCATTTGTATCGGGCATTGACAGTTTGAGCTTTTGGTGCAACGTCAAATGATTCCAACAATTGGTATCAAAGCCTTGGGTCACGAGTTTGAGTCTCCCTTCAGTGAGGGCTGAAGGCTCAGTCGGTGCTGAGAGGGAGATTGTTGACTTGGTGGTCAGCACCTCTTTGGAAATCATGACATGGCTTAACCACCTCCCGTGGATCGAGTTAAATCTGGCATTTGTATCGGGCATTGACAGTCTAAGCTTTTGGTGCAACAGCAAATGATTCCAACAATATGATCACCTTATGTACTCAGAGAAGTACAATGTAATCATATTATGTAACATAATCTTTATATTCTTTTCATACAGAGAATTATACAATGGTGGGTTACCTAGTTTGTCCACATTTCTTATCAGATCTAATTGATTTTTGTTTCTCTTGGGTAATCACTTAATTACATCCTACCTTTGATGGACCTCTGTACCACACATTTTCTCTTTAAAGCAGCTTTATATCATGTGCTCAACCTTTAGTGCTCATTTATACCTGAGACACAACACTTATGAAGGAAACCAAAATTATGTATATTAAAGTACTTGAAGTTAACAAGATAAATGGTTAAAATAGCCACCAAGAAAGTCAGCAATCTTAGATTAAGGTTTCAAATTTCTTCAATTGTATGTATGTATGTATTCATTCAAACTTATCTTGAGAAGTTTATTTTTAAATTTTGAAGTTTATAGAATTCATTCGAATATTATGGGAGTGCCTTGGGCATCAAGAAAGAGGTTGTATAACTTATTTCAATATTTCTTTGTAAAGATAGAGTCGTTTTAATAGTTAAAATTATTTTTATATCTTATTTAATAATTAGATTGATTAATATTTATCAATGAGAAGTTCTTGAAAAACAATAGAATGATATTAAGAGTATAACTATAAATAACTTTCCAACTTAGATTGATCTCATCCCCTTGGTTTGTAGGCTATGTAAGGTGTGTGGCAAGATGTAAAAATACTTAATGAACACTCTTTATAGGTGGCATTATGATGTGATGAGGCTCTTCAGCCACCTCTCAAGATTGGAATTGTTATATCTCTTTTGAGGTTTTTGTCAGGTTTCTTTTGAAATAGTGTTTTGGCCAAGAGTGATATTTTGGTCTAGCTATGCCAATTGACCATCTTTCTATTGTAAATCTTATAGATTTATCTTGTAGTGAATTATTTCACTGCTTTTAGATTGTGGTAAACCTTTTATTTTAGTAAAATATTATGAAGCATTAGTTTGTTATTTAATTATCACTTGTAATGGCTTCCTTTAATATTAAATGCATGTGGATAGTGACAAAAGTTGTCTAAAAGGATATCTAATTAACAAGATTGACACTTTTTTTCCAATTTCAATTATCTCTATTTGGTCTATGGTTATGAATGCCTTCTCTTTTTGATAATATATAAGTATAGGGTTTTCCTTGAAGATCTTTTGACTTCTCTTGAATTTAAGTGTTATTTTTGGATTTTCTTGAGCATCCTTTGATGTATTCTTAGGAATATGTTTATTTTTGTTATTATTACAATAGTAAGCATCATTTTTTATTGTTTGTTAATTTATATGACATAATAAGAAATTTGCAATAAAATACTTAAAATATAAATCATTGTACTTTTAAAATATATTAAAAAATATTATATTTTATTCATTTATGATAATTTCTATTTTTTTAATTTTTAATATCTATAAAATTTTAAACATATTTATGAAATTTTAAAAGTGAGGAAAAAATACTTCTATTTAGTTTAATAATGAAAGAAATGCACCATGGACAATGAGAGATGAGATGTATTTAACAAGGAATTTTATTTCAGTAGATCATATGCTTTCTCTTACTCTTCACCCTTGAGCTTAGATTGTTGGATTTCTGACCATTGAGACTGCATTATATTTTTTTTTAAGAATACTTGCTCTCGGGCTATCTCATAATATTCAATATTCAACGAGCTTCCTTTCCACTTTAAACCTCATCTACTTGCAAACTTTCTGAAACAACTTTGACAAATAATTCTATTATGACAAGCTTATCCAAAATCCATTTGGCATTTATTCTCGCTAGCCTTTGTGCTCCAGCTGGTTCCAACTCCTTTAGCAAATTCAACTGAAAATAATTGAAGTGAATACGTAACTATCTAATCATATGGGCACCAATTATAAAGACTGCCAACTATAAAGTTCTGCAGGAAGCTCTGGACTATATTATCATGTGGGTCTATTATTAGCATGTTTTGCTTTTTCCTTTGGCGGCTGCTGAGGAGAAATATAATCACTAATAAAAGTTTGTGGGCATTATAGTTTTGAGAATTCGAGGACATATATTTTCATGTTCAGCTTTTTACAGTACATTGTCTTCATTGCCTTCCCAATAATGGACATCAGACATGGCAGCTACATTCACGTGACTGATTGCTTCACCAAACTCAATAATGAATATAGGTAAGACGGTAAGATAAATATGGACCTGAAATGTAGTTGTTCATGCACTGATAAAGAGGTTTGTATGTTATAAATTATTTGAGAATCGATAACCGTTTCATTCTTAGTTTTATAAAAACATCTGGCTTAAATATCTATAGTTTTTAATAAGTTAAATATTTAGTCATAATTTTATATTTAGTAATGTTATTTAGAATGACCAAGGTAAAAATTGGAAGTTAATAGTTTTTTTAAATATTTAATAGATAAAAGGATAATTAATCTCACTCGTAAAGGAATTTGCATGGCAATTTCATATTGAGCATATTTCCATCATAATTAAGTTAAGACTTCACCATTGCATTTAAGCAAAGATTAATATTTGCATAGTATGTTCAACCACAAGGGAGCATTAAGAGAGTGAATAAGGGTACCCTAGAATAATCGGGGTCTGTTGGAGGTCAAAAAATCCGAGTTGGTTTTTCACTCCATATTTTGAAATTTTCTCCAAGTGCCAGATCAGTGCTTTGAAAGTCTTCAAAAGGAAGCGTAGTTTGAGTGCACAGATAAAAGAGCCTATTGAGTTTCACGATGCGTCACTTGGATAGGGTGGTTATCACCTATCATTTGACATATGTAATAGGTTTGAGGCCCTAATTTTCAGATCCGATAAGTTTTTGAAGTGGTCTATTGGAGGTGTTCCCTAAAATCTGCATTAAGCGTTTGCCAAGATTTTCACTGAGAAGCCCACTTCGGATGAGTGCATTTATTGTCTAGTTAATTTTCATAACATGTGGGTTGTTTCATCATGTTGTAGGCATAAGAAAGAGTGTCCATACCAATTTTTAGCCCCCCATGTGCCTGTTCGACATGTTTGCCAGAGCCATTCCATTTGTAGATTGCTAAGTTTCTCCAAGAGTGCACAGTTCAGTTTTCTAAGTGGCTTACTTTGGGGTCTTTCCATTTGCACCCGGCTCGAGGTCAAGCATAATTGAATGATGTTCCATATTGTAGACCTGGAATTGTACTTGCCTGAGGATTTTCAAGTCTCTGTCAATCTGATTAACCCCTTTGTTCAATCAATTTCAAATGCAATTTTTACAAAGTTGATTATTGTCAGTTCAGGATGTTCTAGAGAGGTAACTTTGAGGATTATTTCTGGATAGTCGGTTGATCACTTTGGAAATCTGATTTTAACCTTATTTTCTATGCATAAGAAAGATCATTCATCCAAGGTTTCAATCCATGAGGTTTCTGTCTAACAGGTTTGCAAGGTCAGACAAAAGGTGTTCAATAATGATGAAAAGTATGGTTAGAACAACTTTGCAAAGTAACCATTTTCTGAAATTCGTAGCTTTTTATCAAATGCTTATCACCAGTTGAGGGTTGTTTTGTTGCATTCCTTGCATATGAGTCTTCTACTAGATTCAGTGGCTCGCTGTCAGCTCACCATTTAATAATTTTTATCCATCTCCTTCCGAGGTCATTTGTAGTGATTCCAGTTTTTGTTTGCCAAGCAATTCTGAACAGGTGATTTCAAATTTTAAAATCTCCTTCCCTGTTCATCTTTAGGCGAAGCCATCTGATAGGGTGATTGTATGTACTACAAGGTTTGTATCTGCCAAGTTTTGGCTTCCAGTGATTAGTTTTGAGCAGTGTTTTAAAGGGGCTATTGGAGGCAATTTATTCAAGTTTGCCGACTGGTGAAGTATTAAAATTTGAAGTTTTTAAAGTATCTGGTTATCCAGATTGGATCCAATTGCAGACGCCAGTCGTTGTGGACGTATTTGAGGTCCGAGTGTTTGAATTCAAAAAAAATTCCTGCTTCATTATTTTAAATTAGAACTTTGTTGGCTACATATCTGCCACTAGCAAATTGATGGATTGAGAGAAGCAAAACTTGCAGGGTATTTAATTGGAACCACAAAGAGAGGAATTGGTCCATGCTATGCAAGTAAAGTAACATGAAATGGTATCTGGGTAAGTGACTTAAGACACATGGACGCATTTCCTAAAAGGTTGGATATTCTTTTGCATAATGTTGCATCTCGTTTCAAAGGATTTGAGTAAAATGAAGGAGATGTCAGCATAAAATAGAGATGATGCCAGCATTTAATTTGTAGGCACTAGCGTATAAAATAGAGGACACCAAGAATAAGTAAAAGCTTGCGTAAGATCTCCAAGTGGCAGCACATAAGATAAGGGTGCTGCAAACACATTTTAATCAAATATTGCAGGCCAGCGTGAGGTTTGAAATGGGAAGACCCATGCACTAGTCTAAGGCTTATGCAGTGCAATGGAGGGCTTGCGCATGGGCTCACACATAGTGTGAAGGGGACCTACATTTGAAGAGGACCAGTGTATGCAAAGGAGGCAGCCATGTCACCAAAGGGGCATGTGCCTAGTCATTTTGTGGAGGCTCCCACATTAGATAAAACAAATGTAAAGGAGGATGCATTGCATGAGTATGGTGAAATGTGAGCAGCCAGTGTAGGGTAACCAGTGCATATCTCCCTTTGGGATTTACGCAGCACCCTAAGGAGTCACATAAGCCTCCCTCTTGGGGTTGTGCATGACTCAATGCCCAAACAAGGAGCACCATGTTGAAGGTTTGCATAAGGTTTTGGATAAGGAGGGGGCAAAGAAAAGGTAACCAATGATACCCAACATCACACCAACACAGTAACAAAAAATGTGTTTGAACGCCATGCATGAGAGTCGGTCAAACAAGGGTTGTGCATTTGGGATTTTAATCCCACATTTTCTAGCCATCATGTAAAGTGAATGTTTAAAATAAAGGAGGCTCTGATATATTGTAAAGTGAGATGAGAAAGGAAGAGAGTGGGGCCGGCTAGCTGGGCGTGAATCCCAAGATAATTTTTGAAAGGAAATCATTATATACCAAAGGGATGTTTATCCCACATTCATCCCATGATGAAGAATTGAGTTGTTTAAAAGATAGAACACACAATACATTGGTGTCCAAATAAGGACACCCAGTTGGAAGCCACTATGCGCGTGCACGTGGATCAAGGTGCCCAGTTGGTGACAAGTTGGAGGTGACATGGCAAGCGGGTCCCATGTGAAGCTAAGGTAAATTTTGATGAATTATACAATATGAAAATTATGTGCCTCGAGATGCACGTCAGAGATCTGACGGTGGTCGCATGATTGTGATGAAGGAAATTGCCCTATGCAATCATGCAATAGAGCGACATATGGCATGGTCGGTGACATGGCAATGAGGTTGCAGGTTGGAGCTGGCAGTGAACCAGGTAGTGACAAGTGGCATGAAGTGATGACAGGGTGACAAGATGGACAGTCTGATGGCCTCGAGATATGTGTCAGAATCTTGACAGTGGTCGCATGATCGTGATGAAGGAAATTTCCCTATGCAATTATGCGACAGAGTGACATGTGGCATGACCGGTGATGTAGCATTCTGCTGGATGGTGATATGGTGATGATGTGGTTTGCCAGACGAATCAAATAGCACCATGTGGCACTTGTGTGCCCCCCGATATTCAAATGTGCAGAAGGATTTAAAATAGATTGTAATGTTCAAACTATATGCATAATTTCAAAGTTTAAATGTGACAGTTGCTCATGGAACAGAAAAATGAAAATGATGTTGCAGGCTGTATTTTTTCTCAAACATAGGCATATAATATACCGTTGGAAACGATGGGAAATGATGGTCTCAATGGAAGTGGTTAAAATCAGTTTTGAACAAGTGGGAAAGAGCAGTAAGTGATTTTGATTCTGAAGTCAGTTTTGGTGGGAAGAGAAGATTGTTTGCAGAATCTTTCTGGAAAGAGACAGGTGTCATGACAGAAGTATCTTTTAGGTCTTCTTTCCCAAGGGATATATGGGAGATCTTTTCATTATTGCAAGGGTTCCTAATTCTCTGTATTTTTCTGAGTTGGTCCCAAGTGTTCTGTGGGATGGGTAGGAGATGTAGTTTTAGTCTTTTGTTTAGTTTCAGAACACCGACTGATGACTTTTCTCTCAGTCTAGGGTGCATCAGATTGTATTAGGTCAAGTTGTTTTTTGTAATAAGCAAATGCTACTGGTTTTTGTCAATATTGAAGTGGCTTATATTGAAAGGCATTGTGTATACATGGAAATTGATTTAGCAAATGAAATCCAGGGTTTACATCTCTCCTATGTGTGTTCTTTGTTTGAGCTATGTGTTGATATCCTTTAGCTTTGATCTAAAGATCAAATTAAATAAATCTTAGATATAACATTGATTCTTTGAATTTTGCATAAGGATACCAATAAGTAGTGTGGATTCAGGAGTTCTCTGATTAAAATCATCATAGGATGGTAGTATTTTCTGAGAATATAAGTCATTTAAAGTTTAGTATTTCTATGTTTCACTTTGCAGTAAGATATTACCCAATGGATAAGGCACTGGCCAAGGATGAGCCTATTCTATATAAATGACTGCCTGATGGAATTTCGTTGTATTCCTAAAACACTTGATATAATCAGTCGAAATCTTTGAAGTATCATGATCTACCTGTTCTACCTCATCTTATGGTAATGGAGAATCAATGAATGAGTGGTTCTCATTTAGTATTTTCTTACCATCCATCTATTATATTTAAATCTAGTCATTGATTAGTGAAATTAGTTTTTGTTTTACTGGATTAGGAGCACCCTCCTTGGTTTTGTAGAGCCAGAAGTGCAGAGGGCAGTCTTGTCCCTATAGTTGGTCCAGTCATCTTAGAACTCAATATTTGGATCTAACCCATCCTTAAAATCTATAGATGTATTGGTTGCTACCAAAAGCATAAAGTCTGGTTTGAGGAACCAACGGGGTCAACCTAAAAAGACCATACATCAAGGAGATATGATTTATCAAGGTCTAGTTTTCTAGATATTTTCTTCAAGTCTCAAGAACCTCCATATTTCAAATTCTCTAGACTAGAATTTAGGGTCTCAACTTTCATTAGTCTCTTAGAACTATTGATATATACAAGGTTTAGGAGATTGATTCTAGATCTCCTCGAGCTCTTTCCCAAAAGGTATAGAAGTTCAATTTTCAATCATTGGGCTAGACATTATGATCTATCAAAGATAGAGCAAAAATTAGTACTAGATTGGATAACACTATATTTCCTATCAGGGTTTGAGGATAAGAATTTTTCTTTACCTTGTTCACAAAATAAATGAAAATTGAATGTATGAAGCCCAAATTATGATGCATGAAGAACAAATTAGGGATCAGGGGCTAGGGGTTCAACTAGGATTGGACTTTTTTAGGTTCATTCTTATAACTAGTAACATGTGCCATGTTTACTTAACTTTGACAAATAGATGGCTTAGGATACATCGAGTGGATGATTCAATCAAGATGAATTCATCAAGGGTCATATAAAAATCATCACTACTAAACAACTCATGTAAAATTCATGAAATTTTCTTATAAAAAGAGATCCAACATATTTGGATGAACTTACTTTCTTCAAGATATGAAAGAATTTTGTTTTAAAGTTTTAATTTTATAATTTGTGAAAAAACAATTCTTTAACCATTGTATTTAAATGATGTAACCTAATGAAATAAAGTATTCAATCACTTAATCCATTAGCCAAACACCATATGCAAATTAGATTTGTATTTTTCAAAACCAAAAGGCATGTAAAAGATGTTGGGTTCACCAAAATGTTTGATATGGTAAAAAGATGGACAAATATCACTAGTAATTCAACCATAATCAACCTCTCTTCCATAACTATTGGAACAAAAATGAAAAAAAGTTTTTTAGTTTAACTAACTCTAATCAAAGAGTGAGAAAACTTGGGTTATTTTACTTTATTACATAGAAGGTAGATTTATTAACATAAATGTTGGCCAATCAAATCTAAAAGTGTGCATAAATGATAACATAAACTACTGAAACATAATTACACACACACAAAAACACAAGAAGTCATTGGAAGTTACACAAAAGGAATGAAAACATAGAGTGGTGCATGTGAATAAATGCAGACCCTAAAAATATTGGACATGGTTGGAGGGTGTCCTTATCTTTGGGTGTTTGTATCTACATAAAGTTCTAGATTCTTGATTAGGATGTCCTATAGATTAATCTCTTTGAATTTCAACCCAATATTGCTAGACATAGTTGGAGGGAACCCTGTTTAGGTGTTTCTACCTTTCCGTAATCTAAGATTGACTAGATCACTATCTATATACTTCATTCTTGTAGCACCTTTTTCTATTGGATTTGAATTGACACAAGCACAAACAGAGGAAAATTGGATGTGAGTATATGGGACCTTTCCTTAATCAACCCACTAAACTTTTATTTTTACCTCCGCAAATAGAAAGATTAGATCTGAGAATAGAACATGTGCTCTGATTTTTAAGTGTGTCTAAGATTGTGGTGAGAAATGATGTGCATAAATATACAAGAAAACCCTAGTCAACTGTATTAGAGTGAGACCTTGATAAGTCAATCCAAAGGTGATGTACAAAACCAACTTAAGAGTGCAAAAACATGTAAATAAATATAAGATATAAAATATGAAGACCAAAAGTCTTAAATATGAGAATAACATGAAATAGTCATACTGAATCCTTGAGGAGATGTACAAACCAATCACCAGTTAGTAATTCCCTATCATCTTTCCACATTCCTTGAAGCTTAAATCATCTTTACAATAATGGTGAAATAATAATGTTGATTACTTGATGTTGCAAACTTAGCAACACATGAGTGCTCTATTTGGTAGAGCCTCACTATCATAAATATTTTATATCCAAATGAGGAAAGTTGGTACCTTCTATATGGGTCACAATTTTCATTATTGATAAAAAAAATTGACGTAATATATCAAAGACAACATTTGAGACCAAATCCCATAATGTCATGACCAACACTCAAAATATTTGAAATTTTGAAATTTTTTTGTGAGACATGGTAGTTGGCTACATTGGTCTCAACAAAATCAATAGCTTGAAAGGGAGATCCTAGATTATAGGCTTGTGATATTAGGTTTGGTCCAAATTTTGATTTATAAAAATTATTAAATTAAGAGTAAGATAATTAAGATTTGAAAGAGGATAGGATGTCTCCTTCTTTAGGAAGATGTAGAAATAGTCCTAAAATTTCCTAGGGGAGTGAAAATTAAACAAAGTGCTATGGAGAGTGTGAGATTGGCTCACAATTAAGGATTACAATTTAGAACACTACAAGAACAAAGCCAAAAGAAATTATATTCATCAAAAGAGAAAATATATTTAGAAATGAGAACATCTACTCATAGACTATCAAGAAGAGAAATTAATCTAACCATTACTCACATAGAGATAATTCAGGACACCATACATTTTAGAAGTTAGCTATATGATTAGATATCCTTATTGATATCTTGCTCCATCCTCCACATACATTTAATACTAAAAGAATACATAAAAATGGTGATTAAAAAACATGCTACTGCTTCATAAGGTTTTGATAAAATAAATAAATTATTTGAAATTGAAAGTAGTGGAAGAATTTGAAGTACGGGGCATATTTAGAAGGATTAAAGGATCAAGTGGATATCTATTATAAATGATCCAAAATATCACCCATGTTCAAACCACTAGCTCAAAAGCAATGACATAAACCTAATCTACATACAACAAAACTAGTGTTAGAAGTGGCAGGGGGGCCATTATGTCACATCATCATCTAATAAGAGTACTCACTAAGTCTATTCAGATCATACCACCCATCCTACATGGCCAAGGAGTTGCCACTCTATCCTAGCAACTGATTCATAACCATATTCTTAATACCATTCTCACTAATAAACATAGATCAATCTCATTGCTTAATAAGATATAGAAGGAAAAATATTTCAATTACTAAAACAATTCCATTTACACAAAGATAAATAATTTAAATAATAATCTTAAATTACAATTATTTTCTCTATAAAAATACTTTTTATAAATTATTTTCAAAAATAAAAGAATTCAAATTCTATCAAGATATAAACAAGCCAAGAACCATAACTTTGAAAAAAAAATTACAATTAGACATGAATACAAGATCACTTACTTTTTCTGGTGACTATTTCAAGCATTTCATCTTTTTAATTTCCCGTACTTTCTTAGTTTTGGTTTCCTGAAGGTAAGTGTTGGTGAATTGTACTAACCTATATGTGGTTGAGCGCATGGTATTGAACTGCCTTCAAGATAAAATGTGTGATACAGAGGCCCATCAAAGGTGTGATTAAACATAAACGATATGATTTCCAAAATCAATCAGATCTGAAAAAAAATGTGGACAAACTAGGTAATCCACCATTGTATAATTCTCTGTACGTAAAGAATAAAAAGATTATGTTGTAGAATATGATTACATTGTATAAGTTCATATTTCATTTTGTAAGTGAGTTTGTGTGGATCGTTTTGTCTTTATTTTTTCAATGCGAATAAAACTGAAAATGAGAACAACCATCATGATATTATGGGCAGCAATAAACAAGTACTTTAATCCACAACGCAACTGTTACAAACACCAGTTATTGAGTGTAAGTTTGAGAGGAGTATTCCATTGCCTGACAACATACTCCCACCGACTATTTACAGGTGGCGCTTTCAATTTTACTAATGAAAAGAATGGTGAGAGGGTATTTTGTCCATAGATACACTATGGAAGGTACAAAACAAGTTCTGACAGGAAGGAAATGTGGTTTATGGAGTTCTACCGATCAGAAGGAAAATTCAATTTTTAATAGGTTTTGTTTGTTATGGTGTGTAGAATGTGGTGTATGGAGTTCTATCGATCATATGGCAAATTCATTTTTAATAGGTTTTGTTTTTTGTGGTGTATAGAATGTGGTGTATCGAGTTCTACTCATTACATCAATTTTAAAGGACAAATTTATTTTTAATAGATTTTGTTTCTTGTGGTGAATAGAATGTGGTGTATAGAGATCTATTGATCGCATCAATTTTAAAGGACAAATTTATTTTTAATAGGTTTCGTTTCTTGTGGTGTATCGAGTTCTACTGATCGCATCAATTTTAAAGAGCAAATTTACTTTTAATAGATTTTGTTTCTTGTGGTGTATAGAATGTGGTGTATCGAGTTCTAATGATCACATCAATTTTAAAGAGCAAATTTATTTTTAATAGGTTTTGTTTCTTGTGGTGTATAGAATGTGGTGTATCGAGTTCTACTCATCACATCAATTTTAAAGGGCAAATTTATTTTTAATAGGTTTTGTTTCTTATGAGTGAGTACAAGTTATAAAATATTATTTTTATTGATCATATTAATATAAATAATGGTTTATTTTTTAAGGGTTTTGTTTCTTATGAATGAAATCATAGAATAAATTTAAGTATGTCTATTTGGTAATTTAATTTTCAATCAACAAAAACCTATTTTAAATATTACATTTTTAGATAGTGTTTAATAATTTTTAAAAATTATATCTCATTTTTATCATGAGTGATAATCATTTGTCTTATTGTTAGTGAAAAAATTATATTTGATTATCAAATATACAATGCTCAATTGAAATCTTAGAGATGTGATTGTGTAAGGACAAAAGGATTAGTCTATGTGAAAAAGATTTTATTTCCTTTTTTAATCAATAAAGCACAACCAATGTTGTGGAAATAAGATATATTAAATTGAACAAAAGATGCAAATGTGATATTTGCAATAAGATAGTTCCCAACTAGGAACCATAATAGAATAGACCATATTGCCCAAATAAAAATGGTTACTGTAGCCACTTACAATAACATGGCCCATTCAAATAAAAAGGAAAGCATAAGAACATGAATTTGTAGGCACAAAGCTTGTAAACCACGATGCCTTTATGTTGAAAGATAATTAAGTTGTTGTATTTCTCCCTTTCATGTATGACCTCAAGTTCATTTTGTGTTGAGGAAGTCATTTTCTACTCTAGTTTACACAATCCATCCAAAATATTTTGGATGGCAATACTCAACTTTTGCACCACCATGGAAGCCTCACACCACAAAAGTAACATACTGTTTAGGGGAGCAAGCCGAGGTGGAATCTATTGGTGAGGGTGCCTTTTGTGAAATATGAGATTCCACAATGGGAACTAAAACTTGGAGGATGAAAGAAGGAGAAGAGGGGAAAGCTCAAAAAGGGAAGAAGAAGAAGCATTTGAACCTTCAATAGGACCTTGAGATTGATTCAAGTCTTTAGAGGAAGTCCAGAATGAAATAATGTTGAGGCTAATCCCTAACACTCCAAGAATATTTACCAAAAGAGGTTGCATTCCTCAAAACAAGTTATTTTTGACATTGAAATATGAGGTGATATTTTGAGAACCACCTTTTGTGTCTGAAGTAATTTTCTCATAGTCAACCAGTTGCTTCCAATCTCTATTACCCATCTTCAATTTGGTATCTTAGCCAAGAAGTGTTAGAATGTGAGTTTGATGTTATCTATGTTGTCGTCAATAATTATTTTATCGATTTTAAAATATTATTATTTTAGGCTCTTGTTCTATCGGTTGTTGTGTAATTGACTGGTTTGGCATATCAGTTGCTTATAGGTTGATGTGCATTAATAGTCTATGTGTTTCGGTTGAAGTTGTCAGTGATATGTTTTGGGAAGTGTTCTTTGTTGGATGCAACATGTGGTTGATTGGATTGATCTTATTTGGATGTGTATCCCTTGTATTTTTTGGTTCCAACTATGTGTGTGTAATCTGTTGATCATATCCATTGGAACCGAGTACTTTGGAGATGGTGTAGCATTTTGGCTTGAGCGAGGTGTGTTCTAATATTTGAGGTGGTTCTCATTTCATTCCTTACCACTGCGAGAATGTCTTAGTACACCCTATTTCAAATTGATTGACCGGCCTAGTGGATCTCATCATGTTGTATAAGTAGAGCGAGGATTTCAATTGTTTGTGTGTTAAATAAGACTCATGCATGGTGATATGTGAAATGATTTTGAATCTATTTGCATGAGATTCATGTTCATGTATAATAGTGTGTTGATCTTAGTGGTTGGATTCTATCTCTTTTCATAGTTTTTGCCTATGAGCCTTATTGTTTCAACACCGAGCCTTATTGGAAGTGATCCTTGTTGTATTGGCAATGAGCAATGTTGTATTTGTAGTGAGCCTTATTGTACCATAAGCGACCCTTCTTGTAGAGAGTAGAACTGACAGTGCACCATTATAAAAATTACCATACCAGTGTCACCTTAATAGGTGTTTTACATTACATGAGAATTAGCTTCTCTATAGTTTTTTTTCCAATTTGGTTTTTCCATGTAAATCTTGATGTTATCTGTGTCAATGTTCCTGTGTTTACATGTTTGCATTTCCTTTGGAAATTTTATGCACTTAACCGATAAATCAGAATTTGTTGTTGTTGATGTTTAATAGTTTACCAAAAGAGCAAAAGTTTTATAAAGTGTGTGGGAATAACTGATTCACCCCCCTCTCACGTATTTGACCTATTTAACAATTGGTATTAGATCTTGGTTCCTTGGTGAAGATCTTAACTAGTTGAGGCAAATCCACTGGTGTATAAATTGACTATCCCTTTGTATGATGGATCAGATTATAGTTCATGGAAAGATCAGGTGAAAGGACACTTGGTATCAACTGGTTAAAAGAACTAGAGGCATGTGGAGACAAAGTATGTATATCCTCAAAATAGGCTTGACACTCAAGATGAAATTGAGGCATATGAGGAAAATGAAAAGGCAATGTATGCTATTACTAGTTCTTTATCAAAGATTGAATTAGTGAAGGTTATTTCTTTGAAGACTGCTTATGAATTTTGGGAAAAGTTGAAAGAGATCTATGATGGGAATGACAAAGTTAATTTATCTAATAAATTGATAGCTAAGAGACATTATGAGAATCTTAGAATGGAATATGGTGAAGACATTGAAAGCTATTTTTAGAGAGTTGAGAATTTAGTGAATGAAGTCAAGAGCCAAGGAGGTACTATTACTTATGAAGACTTTATGGAGAAGATCTTAATGACATTATCGGACAACTACAATGATAAGATATTGACAATTGAAGAGGTTTATGATAAAAAGAAGTTTAACAAAGAAAATTTGTTTGGTACCCTAACAACATTTGATTTAAGAAAGTTTGGAAGAGAAAAGAGAAAATTTGAAATGACATTCAAAGAAACAAAATTAGATGATGATCTTGATGGAAATGATGACAAAGAGTTTGAAGAAAATTTTGCAAGGAGATTGAAGAAAGGTACTAGCAAGTATAAAGGTATGCTACCTCTAAAATGTTTTAGATGTGGTAAAATTGGTCCTTTGGCTACTGGATGTCCAGAGAAAGGTCCTAGACAAAAGTTTAAGAAGTTCAATAAGAAGGATTAGTACATGGATGAAGATGCTAGTATCTCAGATGATGAATCATAAATAGAAGATAATTTGTTTTATGTTGAGGAAGATAAGAAATCAAAAATTGATATTACTAACATCTATGTTGAAGTTGATGATGGTGTTGAAATTTCTTTATATGTTAGAATAAAGAAAAATAAATGGTTGATTGATAGTGGTTGTTCTCATCATATGAATAGAGATAAAAGTAAATTTGTGTTACTTAGAAAATATAATGGTGGTCCTATTAGAATTTTTCATGGGGTAAGTGCACCAAGATGGTGTGAAAAAAAGTGGCCACATAAAAAGTAAAAATAAAAAATTCATAATCCACTTGAGTTATTTGAAATTCAAAATTCTTAGGCTTGGGAAAAATGACCCTTTCCCAAGCCTCATTTAATTATTAAAATATTTGGGTTCTCCATAACCCATGTGATTAATGAAGAACCAAAATTTCCTCATAACCTATACTGGCTATGAGGAACATATTTCATTTCCACTACTTTTCCATAACCTGTACAATTTTTGTAAAACTAGGAACCTAGAAAGGGAGGGAGGGGAGAGAGAGGCATGGAGGGAGGGAGGGAAGGAGAGACAGGGATAGGAAGAGATGGGGGATGGGGATGGAGGGATGGAGGAATGGAAAGAAGGGGATATGAAGTGAGGGGGAGGGAGAAGGAGAGAGAGAGAGAGAGAGAGAGAGAGAGAGAGAGAGAGAGAGAGAGAGAGAGAGATTGAATTGGGAAAATACTAAAAATCCAATTTTTTTAGTAATTTCTATGTTGAACAGTAAACTACATTTTTTAAGGCCTTCGGAGCATTTCAGGCCTTGGATCCCAAATTTGGTTCGAGATTTATTGAACACCTTTCCAATAGAGTAAACAGTTCACAATTTGAAGCTAGGACTAGAAAGTTATGCCTTCACCAAGTGGACCTATTTTTATATATAGTTTTTTAAATAATTTCTAATAGTTTTAATTGTTTATTTGTAATAAACATTATGAGAACTCTTCACTTCATTTCCAATGGATTCTAGTGACCCTTAGGATCCATCAAATTTGTATAAACTCCAATTTCAAATTGAATGGATCACTTTTTGGCTTGCAATCTTGTTGTTAGTCTTCTTGGTTTTTTATATCGAACTTGACAATATTGCAGGTATCGCACCAGGTATTTTAATCTAATTTCTTAATTCAAATCAGTGGTATCAGAGCAAGAATGCTCCTTTATGCCAATTTACACAAGGTCTTCCTACCAAATATTAGGATTGGATACACAATATTTGTCAAAATATCCACCTTTGAGATGCACACAATCGAAGATGTCAAATGATTCTATTAAGAAGTTGGTGGAAGAGGCTTTAAATAAGAAATAGGAGGAGATGATGAGTCAATTTTCACACCTTCTATAGAATCAACAACCCTCTAGATCAAGAACATCATTTCATGGAAATACACCTTTCAAAGTCTAGGTAAATTTTGACATCCCAAATTTTGAAGGAAAAGTCGATGCTGAAGCTATTGATATTTGGTTATCAAAATTAGATAGATACTTCTCTGTAAATAATTTCTCAGATGTAGAAAAAATAACATTTTTTCTCCTCAAAGATGAAACCCATATGAAATTATCATGGGAAACCAAATTAGCAAATAAAGATCAAGAATTACCTGTTGATGACGGCTTTGGAGTATCTCTCGATAAGAAGCCCACATGGGGAGAATTTGTGGAATACATAAAAGAAGCATACTTTCATGAGGATGTATATGAATAGAAATACATAGAATGGAAGCTACTTCTACAAAAGAGAGATCAGTATGTGAAAGATTACACCAATACATTCCATTCACTTTCAACAAAACTTGGTATTAAGGATTCAGAGAAGCATCAAATTATGAAATATCATAGTGGACTTCACAGGTATATTCAAACAAAGATGGAATTTTTGAATAGTGAGACATTAGCAACTACCTATAAATATGCTACAAAACTTGAAGAGAAATTCAAGCAGAAAGGGAAGAGGGACTACTTTATAAATAATAAGCAATAGGTGGAAATAAATTTGTAGGAAAATAGGTGACTAGGGAACCTCATTCAAATTCACATAAGAACACATGGTGGACTGCTAAAAAGACACAAAAAGATACAAATATGTGGTATGAGATGCATAAGTCCCCAATCCATAATACAAAGGATTGTCAAAGTATTAAAATATGATGATAGAAATACGAGGAGAGGAAGTTGAACATGAATCGTCACCAATAGATACTTTTGAGGAAAAGGAGAATGATTCCTTCATAGAAGAAAACCTATATGTTATAGTTGCAATTGCTAAAGTATTGCCTCGTGAAGATGAAGAAAGACTTTTTCATTCACACATGTGGGTTGATGGAAAACATTTGCATTTTATTGTTGACAGTGGGACCCAAAAGAATTTGATCTCTAGGGAGACAGTCAAAACATTAAATTTGAAAGTGACAAGACACCCACAACCATACTCTATACAATGGGTAAATGAGGGACAAGATATTCAAATAAATCAACAGTGTCATTTGTCATATTCAATCAAGCCTTTCAAGGATGAAGTGATATGTGATATAGCACTGTTGGATGTATGTGATGTCTTGCTGGGGCAACCATATATGTATTAGAGGCAAGGGGTGTATGAGTCCAAGCCACATAGTGTTACAATCAAGCTTGGTGGGAAGAGCTATCAAATACCAGAGGTATGTCCAACACAAACTACTTCTTTAATTACTGCTAAACAATGTAAATGCTTGATTGCTCAAACTGGAGCTTTTGTTCTACTCATGATTCACCCTAAGAAAACAAGGTAAGTTGTCCTTAATACACATGTCAAGGTAACCATAATATAAAATCAATAAAATTAGATGGATGCAATTTTGAAAGAATGTCATAGTGTGTTTAAACCTCCAGTGGGAGTACCAACACACTACCCAGTCAAGAACTCTATTGATTTAATCCTAGGCACACCACTACCACATGAGCCAATATATAGGAGGTAAGTTTTGGAAAATGATGAAATCAAGAGACAAATTAAAGAATTGATTCAGAAAGGACACATTTTTCCATGTGCTTCACCCTATGGCAGTCCAATAGTCCTTGCTAAAAAGAAAGATGGGACATGGAGACTTTGTATTTATTATAGGGCATTGAACAAAATCTCTATAAAAAATAGATATCCAATCCCTGGAATTGATCATTTGTTGGACCAACTTAGCAGAGATAATTTCTTTACAAAAATTGACTTGAAGTCTAGATACCATCAAGTACCAATTGATCGAGCAGATGTGTGGAAGACTACATTTAAATCTAAGGAAGGTTTGTTTGAATGGTTGGTCATTCCTTTTGGCCTAACAAATGCCTCAACCACATTTATGAGGTTGATGAGTTATGTTCTTAGACCATTCATTGATTCTTTCATGGTTGTTTATTTGGATGACATACTCATCTTTAGCAAGACTTGGTTTGAGAATTTGCAACATGTTGAACAAGTGCTTTCAACTCTACAAAATCACAAACTCTATGTCAACATTGAGAAGTGCTCTTTTGGTATGTAGAGTATTAAATACTTAGGGTATATCATTGATACTAAAGGTTCTCATGTTGACCCAACAAAGATCCAAATAATCAAAGATTGGCCATCTCCTAAAAATTTCATAGAGCTTCACAGCTTCTTGGGCTTAGCCAACTTCTATCGCAGATTTTTTTTTTGGTTTCTCACATATATCATGGTCTCTTAATCAATCACTAAGGGGTGGAGCAAAAGAAAATCTCAATGGACAAAGGAAAAGCAACAAGAATTTGAGGAGTAAAGAAAATATTATGTTTAGCACCAGTACTAGTCCTTCTAGATCTACAACAATCATTTGAAATAGAAACAAATGCATCTGATTACGCTCTTGGTGCGGTACCCATGCAACATGGACTTCCCATTGCTTATCACAGTGAAACTTTTTCTGATACAATATGTAGGTACCCCACATATGACAAGGATTTTTATGCTATTATTCAGGCCTGCAAACAATGGAAACATTATATATTGGGAAAATAAAATATTATACATAAATATCATAAACCACTTCAATTCTTGCAAACACAAGGGAAGCTGCAGAATGATAGAAATCAAAGGTGGTCAATTTATCTACAATAATTTCACCTCAAAATTTGTCATAAAAAAGGAAGCAATAACAAAGTGGTAGATTGTTTGAGTAGGCCTCCAATTGCAAGTTTGACAATGATGTTGGATTCATGTGGTCATCAATCATCCACATGGGAATAACTATATGGTATTGACCCTGATTTTGCTAACATCTGTAGTAATTTGGTAGAAGGAAAGTTTGTCTTTGATTTTCACTTGCAGGATGGGTCTCTTTTCCATGTTGGTCATATATGTGTACCCACTGAGGAACGGAAGAAAATGATATGGGAATCTCACTAAATTCATGTTGCGAGATATTTTGGTATTGGTAAGACTACTTCTATCCTCCAAAATTATTTCTATTGGCCAAAAATGAAGCAGGATATCATTTCATATATACAAGCTTGTGCAACCTATGCAATTACAAAGCCAAAAAACTATAAGTTGGGTCTATATTTACCATTACCAATTCCTAATAAGCCATGGTACTCTATTTCAATTGATTTTATGTCTGAGCTTCCAAATACCATGTGGGGGCATGATTGTGTATATGTTATATTAGATAGGTTTTCTAAAATGGCTATCATGGTGGCATGTAGAAAGATGATTTTTATAGAAGAGATTTCCAAGCTATTTTTTGAATATGTTTGGTTTCATTTTGGTTTTCTGAAAACCATTATTTCTGATAGGGATAACAAGTTCATCAAAAAAAATTGGTCTGCACTATGGGCTACAATGGACACCAAGTTGACAAAGTCCACAGCATTCCATTCCTAAACAGATGGGAAGAAAGAAGTGGTGAATCAAATGATTATTCATATCTTACAATTGTATCACTCAAGAAATCCTCGCACATGGGATGAAAGCTTACCCTATATCCAACACAATTACAACTGTGCACTCCATAGTACTATAGGGCACAGTCTAATGAACTACAATTGATTGAATACCTGAATAAACTGAAGAAATAGTGATTAGAGATCATTGAGTATTGAAATGATATGTAAGATGATTAAATCAATCAATATATTGTCATTGATGTCAACTAGTCTTGACAGTACTTATCATGTTAGTTACAAACATCTGAACTTCTATGAAAGAAGAAAAGATGAAGAACTAAGATATCTACATGAAGAAAAAGATGGATATGATAGATAAGGATAAGGAAAACATTGGGTAACTTATTGATGATTCTATGGTTTTATATTGTTGACTTGAGCATGTTACATTAATCTATTATGAAGAAGAGAACTGAAATTGAACATGTCAATATGGTCGGTAATTGAAGATTTATGTATACACCGAGCTAGTGCAGTGTATATCAAGTGACAGTATTAACCAAGCTAGTTCTTCTAGTGATCACCGATGCATTACTATATCAACCGAGTATGGATGAAAACATTAAATGCAAAGAATAGCCGATTGAATTTGATGAGCTGGAAATTGTTATGATTTTGAGATTAAGGATAAAGTTTGTTATGAGATCCGCAGCTGACAAAATTTGGAAAAGATCTAAAGGATGAGATTGAAATGTGTTAATGACACATCTACTGAGGAAGGTTTAAGAGGCAAAATGGACGAAGTAGATTAAGTGGAAAAATTTGATGGCTGATAAGAAAATGGTTTACTTGTCTATATAAGAGATATGAGTTTCACTATTGAAATATGCCAAAAGAAGAAGACTATAGAGAATTTGTGTGAAGAACTTATCCATGCATGTCTGATCAGACTGGTTATTGAAGAACTGAGACTGTAGAGTTAACCGAGCGTCAGAGAACCATTTACATAGTGAAATTAAGTTGAAGAATATTGATGAAGTGAATTTGATTATTGATCAGAGGATTTGTATGGGCTTAGCATAGATCTGAATATCTGTAATTGAGTTATATTTGAATTAGATCATATTGTATCAGTTTAACCATTGATTCAGAAAATCTCTTAACTGAGTGGACTTAATAGTCTTATATTCTACCCTATGTCATTCAGAGAATGTACATTGTTATCTTGTTGACCCCATAGTGAATGCTGATCAAAAATTAACTATTAGTGTTAAATCCTCTAACAAGGTCACACTTAACAGTGTTTTTGTAACCTTTAACAGGGTTGGCTCTTCACCGAGCTCACTTTAGAAGAGTGAATTATTTTGGGTTACCAGTCCCAGGTGGTTTTTCCCTTAACAGGGTTTCCACATTAAATCATTATGTTATGTGTTATTTGTGATGATTTTTTTTCTATCATACTTTACATACTACATAATTGATTTGGTCGGTAATCACAGTTAGCTATTTACTGGTAATCAGTAAAGTGAACAAATAAATTGATATTTTATATTACTGAGCTGCATAATTTGTTGGAATTATTTGATAAGGTACATCTTTGTATTTGGGACTGTAGGATAACTGATCTAACTAATTCACCCCCCCCCCCCCCCCCCCCCTCTCAGTTAAATTATAACAATTGGTATCAGAGCATATTGGTTGCTTGGAACAAAGTTTTAAGGACTTCAACATAAATATTACAAGATGTATAAGAGGGAAGTGTCAAAGTTGAACAAGGACAACTTTACTACATGGAAAATCTGGATGAGACTTTACATATCTAGAATTGGAGAATCTACTATTACCCTACTTGACAATGGCTACATACAACTAACGGTTGGACCTTTGACTCTTGATCAGTTGAGAGACCGACATAAGCACAATATTACTATGATAGAGATTGTTGTTGAGCTCTGTCTAATGTTGAATTTGAGGATGTCAAGAATTGCACTATAGTGAAGAAAATGTGGGATAAACTTGGTCTAGTTTATGGTGGTGATGTAAATGTGATGAGAGCCAGAGTTGAAAGCCCGAGGGGAAGATTTGATGACATGAAGATGAAGGAAGGAGAAAATATCACACAATATACAAACCAAATCAAAGAGGTAGTCAATGCTATCTGAGGAGCTAGTGGTATCATTTTTTAGGACATAGTGGTAAGTAAAATACTAAGAACCTTGTTGCATGTCTATGCAATCAGAATATCTACTATTCATGAAATGAGGTATGCACCTAATAGCACTCTTACTCTTGATAGTCTGATTGGAAAATTAACAACTTTTGAGCTGGACAATTTTGATAATAGTGTTGTACTGAGTGTTGAGTCTGCTTTTATGTCTTCTCTAAATATTGGTAAATCAAGCAGTAAGTATAATATAAGGAATGAAAGTGATATTAATACCGATGATGAGCTTGATGAACTTGAAGCTCTTATGGCCCGGAGACTGCAGAAAGGTAAAGGTAGATATAGGGGAAAATTTCCTTTAGCTTGTTTTAATTGTAAAGAATTTGGCCATATTTCTACAAGATGTCCTAACAGGAAAGAGGATGATGTTGGTGGTTTTTCTTGTAACCCCCTTTCCTAGGTGGGAACTTGAGGACCAAATTGTGGGACTGAGAACTTGGAAAATAAACTCAGCACCATCAACAGAAAAGGGACAAGGAAAGTCCAATAGCATAAGGTGCAAAGACCTTCTTCACTTTGAGCTCCACATCACTCAGGTGGGTACACCTTATCTGCACATACATGACTTCTTTTGACAAACAATAGGCTTGCAGATATATGACTGTGGAATAGCTTTCAGACTCATTTAGGTAACAAGTACCTCAGTGCATGTTGACCATATCTTGTGCAATATCCCTCTTGCATAGAGTAAGCCTGAAAAATAGAGACCAATCCTAACTCCTCCTATCAAACATGAAAGGGAAAATGATTTCATTTAAGTTTTTGGGAAGAGTGGATCTCTAAAATACTCCAATTCTGTCATAGACCAGTGCCTTATCCGATGGAAAACAGAATCAAATAAACATTGCAATAGAGAGCTATGAAACAAGAAGACAATAGATTCTAATATGTTGATGCCTTACATCAATCATACACCATTGATTAGATTCTACTTAGCAATACACCTATGTACTTAGATATGAAATCACCTACTCAAAGGACTTTAACCCTCCCTTTAGAAGAGACCTAGAAATAAGCAATACATTAATCAGTATCCACTAAAAGAAAAGATTGAGATACCCTTGATACCCCACTTCATACACATCTGGAAACCAGTCCTAAACTCAGTTATTTATGTGAAAACAACTCTATTGCAGACATACAATAGAAAGACTAAAACACCCTTGATGCTCTAATCAATAAGATCAGTAACCAAATGGAGACAATATGATAGTAGTACGAATATGTTGAAATCTTATACATAAGATAGACTTGTTACAATAGATTATCCTTTGAAAAACTAGAAAGGATACAAGAACACCCTATATGAGAAGAAGAGGGCAGTATATATAGAAGGAACCACTCATGGAACCAAAATAGGAAAATAAACTGAAACTGGAACCCCTACTAAATGATCATGGAAATCCTTATAAAGGATTGCAACAAACTTGAGATCATTTAGGTCAAAATTAGGTCTACAACCACCAGCCTCAACAAGAAATGAAAGCAAACAAGAAATCCTGGAAACCCGGGAAGATCAAATCAAATCTGATGGTAAAATTATTTGGGCTTCATCATCAATAGGCTAACTGCAAAAAACAAAATACCAATTTCTTATTGCAGGCAATCAAAATAAATGCCAGAACCAACTTGGAAAACTTTGCATGAATCAAGGCATAGAATAGTTGACATCCATCAAACCCTAGTCGCCCCTATCTTTCCATTAGTCCCTTGCATTAACTCAACATGGCACCCATGGGAAAGCAAATCAAATCATACAGAAACCCATATATTCTGCTCATCAATTCTTTACCTAAAACCATCCTGGAACAAACAAATCTAATTTAGCTTTGTCATTTTTGGCCCACTATATCAAAACCCTGTAGAGAAACCCTAGCAGAAGATTTAAATCATGGTAGCAATGGTTAATCAATCAATTTTAAAACATGGTTGTTGATCTCTATCCTTTCCCAGCATATCAGACGGTTTTCATAATTTGACAATAGTCAACTTAGCCTTTTAAAATTACCTGACCACATCATCAATATCTGTAACCAATCAGAATTGAGCACCTCAGCACACCTGGCAATGGACCCACCTTGACCTCGGTAAGCACCTTAACCCTTAGTCATCTGGCAAATACGTGACTAAAGGCTTTCTCCTGATCTCAAAATATTTTCCTTAACTGTAGTCTGGTTTGGAGATCATGCAAACAAAGCATTCACATGATCGCTTAATATTTTCTTGACTCATGGTTTGATTCAGTGAACAAGTGACCACCGCCTAATCTTATCTGCATCTACGGTTCAGATTCAGTCTCTAAATGTTCTTTATCTTTAACCCAGCCTCTATCTAGTGATTCAGTGACTGAAGGAAACTCCAATTTGTTGAACACATTACTTAACCAAGGTTTCATTAGGAGAACACATGAACAAAGGCATTCACGTGATTGCTAAACATTTCCTAACCTTGAGGTAAAATTATGAGATTAAACACTGGTCATCGATCATGTCTCATATCAACAACTATCATTGAACTACCAAGACTTAAACTTAACTCACCTTTAATCAAGTGATTCAGTGACAAAGACAAAATATTGACTTGCCCTTAACTGTGATTAGATTCAGAGATTACGTGACAGAACATTCTCACATTCACCAGACATATGCTTAACCTTGGGTCTTATTAAGAGAACATGTGCCAGCCGTCTGATCTAAATTGCATCAACGGCCACCATTGAGTTGCAAAATCATTTAAATTAACTCCTTTCTGGTCTGGAGAACATGAGACCAAAGAAAATCTCACAATCATTGAACCTTATTCTTAACCTGGGTTATATCATGAGAATGAGCAAATGACTTAATCTCTGAATCGTTGAATCATTTCTTTACTTTGGGTTTCATGCTAAGAATACACACCAGCTATTGATCAAGATCAACATCAATGGTCCAAGTCTATTTGCTAAATGTTTAAATCCTTAGCTATTTCATCTAGAGATTCAGCGACAACTGCAAAATTTGACCGCCCGTTGGATCGTTGAATGCTAGATACATAACCGCCAAGATTGGGAGAATACACAAACACTACAGTCGTGAAGTCACCGAAAAGAAACGTAACTGCCTGGGCTATAAAATAAAACATGTGCAAAATGGGGACTTAAGTGACTCGAAAAGGTAATGGAGAAATAGAATTGGCCAAGGGTTTATGAACTTAGATAAATTTTGGAAACCCTTAGACATGGAATAAACCCTATTTCTCGGAACCTAAAATTGCCAAATCTCTCTAGTTTTTATACTAAAATTCATGCGATCTAAACTAAATCTTGAACACATTTTAAATTATCCATGGCTAAGCTCACAATCTATGACACTTGATAGATTTTCTTCACTGATCAAACTATGTTGCAGCTAGGGCATGACAATTTTCACAAGATTTTTACAAGATAAGACCATTTTCTTAGGATTTTGGCTATGATAGGAAAATAGGCTAACAGTGGCTCTATCTTGGGATGATGGGTAACTTGTGCCCATGCAAGAATGAAGAATTATTGGAGGAAGCAGACCACCTATTGGACAAAAACTGATAGGGAACCTTCTCAAAAACTAGCAAATGAACCAGGGAAATAGGAAAGGAAACACACAACAAAAAGGAAAATATGTACAAAATTTACAAGATCAAAACTTTACTTGGTGGCCCTGGGCCACCAAAGGAAAACCAAAACCGCCCTGAGTCAAAGGTTTGATTTTCATCCACATATGTGACCAGCCACCTAAAAGTGTCATGACAATCTTGTTGCCAACAAATGTGGATATTCATGAGCTGAAGAATAAAGCTATAGTTGAATCTGCCCATGTTTTTCCAGTTACAACCATTATCATGTTCATACTCCAAAAACTATGGAACATCATCCATCTCTTGTTGTGGACTGGAAATATAAAATTGATCTAGTAATGCATCAGAAAATAGAACATAGTGATTGTCATGCATTACTACAAAATTACTTGGTTGAGAAGGACTTGGATCCTCAGATTTATCTTCATGCATTACTTTAGCCACTAAGCAACCTAGTGTTAGAAAGGAAAGTCTACCAAGATAACTGAGAGGGAGGGGTGAATTAGTTATCTAATAAATACAAATTTTATAACCTTTAATAGATTTCAACCATGTAATAAATGTAATCAACAACCATAGAAAGATATATACACAACAACACAATAACACAAGATATGTTGACTAGGGAACCTCTTGATCAAAGAGTAAACCCTGGTGAGAATGATGCCCACAAAAGATGCACTAATATGAAAATTCCTTGTGAAATGATGGAATCTGTTAGGATCCTTATGAAATACATTTAGTACATATGAATCTTTGTTAGGAGACTTTGAATCCCAGTTAAAAGGTTCTAACCCTATTAGGAGTTATGGAAGATAGAAGGATCCACTATCCAAATAGCTTTAAGGGAAAGATCACTGAACTCACTATCCAATTGATCTTTGTATTAATCAATAGAATAATACCAAAAGATTATTGATCTCAACAACTTATCACTTCTTCTCTGACTATGCCAAACCGCACCAACTACTTCATCAGATCTCAATACCAGATCTTTGTACTTCGCATATCCTCTTACAACAAGTATTGCTTAATTCCGCAATTCACTTCCACATCATTCTTACATTACAATAAGTAAAATAATCCTTTCTTTATACCACACTCAAATAATTACAAATGAGTCAGCATACAAATTACAAAATAAAAATCTTCCACACATTATACAATATTCCATAATTACATAAAATTGTCAGCTTCCAATTAAGATAATTCTTCACTCATGTGACCTCTAACCTTGCTATCATTTCCACATCACAATCGTCATGTATTCATCATTTTTACAAACTCACATGCTCATATTCTATCCTGATTAGGAGATATCATCCGATTTCCACAAACTGCTACTCAAGAACACTGTCTGAATACTGCTTCCATTGAATTGCACATAACTATCCTGAATAAATGAATTTCCATCTATGCTCTTAACCAAAATCTCAGGAAACATCATAGATTAATTTCTTGACTCCGCATAGCTTGATCTTCAATATCCCACGTGCGCTAATACAAACAATGTTTTCTTCACTGTTAATCTTCAATAGGTCACTATGTTGACATCAATGACAATCATAGTCATGAATGCAACAACAACTGCGAAAAAATGGTTGCAAATAATCCCCCATAGGATATATTTAGCATTCATTCCTAACAATCTCCCCCATTTCCATTGATGGCAACATAGATGAAAAAATATCTAGGTTCCATGAATACCAACACTGCAACACTACTGCTCTGAAATGTTTTCAAATCATCTTCATCAATCAAATATTTCTTCATTTTCCTACTCAATCCTCTTAGTTTTCCATTTTATATTGCTTGTATCCTTCTCCCTTAAATTCTCTTCAATAGATGGTTTTTCATGTATCCTTCTCCCCCATTGACATCAATGACAAATGCTACATCACTATGTCAACAACAACTTCAATGTCAAAAGATACTTTTCAAAAAAATACATTCACTAGAGTCCTTGTCACTTAGCTCAAAAACACATACTCCCCCATAGAGGAAGCACCAACATCCAGTCCAAAAAAAAGATAAGGCTCATATACCACTAGACTGATGCAACAATCTACATCATTTCTCAAAAGTAGGTTGGGGCATAACCCCAAGCATACCTCTCAGATACTCAAATGTATCCTTAGGCAAAGGCTTTGTAAATATATCTGCAATCTTCTCTTTTGTACTTATATACTCAAGTCTAACTTCTTTCTTTGCAACTTTCTCTCTCACTACATGATACTTTATTTCTATATGCTTTGTCTTAGAATGTAGTGTTAATATGATTTAGAACAACAGAGAGGGGGGGGGTGAATTAGTTGTTCTTAGGTCTTGATGTATAAAAAAAACTTCAAAATTTTTTCTTTAAATCAGATCTAACAACCAAAACCAACTCGGTCATCACTGATTCTATAATAGAAACATATAACATTGCAGTCCACTACCCAGTTGTATCTAACTTGTAAAACACAGAAATGTTCAAACCAAAACATTCACACAAGCATTGACACTAGGGTTTATAGTGGAAACCCAATCTAGGAAAAACCACTTTGTAACATGCTACTATTATTTTCACTCTTCTGAAATGAGCTCAGTTAAAAGCCAACCCTATCAAAGGTTACAATACATGCTGTTAGGTGTGACCCGATTAAAGGATTTCAATCTCCCTGTTAAAAGTGAGCCTTGTTATAGGACTTACATACATGCCATTAGAATGAAACCTTGTTCAAAGGATTTAAACATATGACTATTAGGTCAACCTCTATTAAAAGTATTTTCACTGTTACAATGGTTAAAAAGTAGTAGCAGTAATGATCTATAAAACATACAACTCACTTTGCAAATATCAGATCCAAATTCCATACACAAATGTTGGTTTACTGACTTTGAAACTATGCCATTTCCATCTTTGATCTACTCGAAACTTTTCTTCAAGAAATCACCCCACTTCTCCTTCAGCCTTTTATGCTTATATAGTCAATAACATCTACTGATCTTCCAGCATCCTCTTTTCACCCATGCACACACATACCTAATGCTTAGGTTCCCTTAATACTTCCTCAATTAGGTAAACTCATCTTTTTTTGCTCAATCTCCTTCATAGATCTTAGGGTTAGATCAGATTCATTGAATCTACCCACTTTATGTTCTTTGGCTCCTTTTCTAGAAACATCTCTTAAAGATTTGCAATAAAATGTTTTTCAGTGCATTTAATGCTTTCAAACAATCAATAAATAAAGTCAACACATTTTACATAATCCAAGAATTCAACAATGTCAGCTCCAAATCTGAATTCTCTTCAAATATAAAATTGTTGATGCTCGGTCAATACTGTGATCAACTACTCGGTCTTCATGTAGAAAGCTCGGTCATTACTAAAAATGTTTCCTCGGCTTATATTGTCTTCATCAACAATTAACTGATGTTCGGTCGACACTAGAATTTTTCTTGGCATATACTAACTCAGTCAACACTAACATTACTTGGCTTGAACATGATTTCTCCATTTTTGCTTAGTCAAGCCTACTAGTTTTGACGCAGGGGCAAGGCAGATACAAGCAGAATCAAGCATAATTGACTCCACTTGAATCCACAAACAAGCCCTGCTCAGAGTTATACAATGGAAGCAATATAAAATCACATGAAAGAAATGAAATCAAAATGGATATGAGACAATCAACTGGCAGCAACAACAGAGAATTATATTATTTCTTTCAACATGCCCGACTGTGAGGCCTTCCGGGTTTCGGCCTTATACAATGAGAATTATGAAATTAGAAATACAGCTCGCATCCTATCTTTGTCTCCAATGATATATCTTGATAATCCTTCCTATATCTTTCTCTTGATCTCATCTTGATGACCTACTACATCAATCTAGACTCTTTATATAGCCAGCTAAGCCATAGGTCAGCCAGTCAGGCATTTAATTACATTATAGGTCCAGTCTGGAAGATTTAAACCAAAACTAATGCTAGAATGAATATAAATTGATGCACCTTTGGATTTAGGTCCTTAAATGACCCAAGAACATTCCTTTAAGGTCAAGGTCCCATTTGATCATACGGAACATCACAAGAAGAAACACCACACATTTCACCCGAAAACTGGCAAAAAATAGGTCCCGGGGTAAAATGGGCATAACTTTTTACTCATAATGAATTATGGCTTGCGCTCTTGGGAAATGATATTAATTTAGGTCCTCTAAAACTAATTAATAGTGAAAAGTAAGATTACTTATGGATCAAGGTCACCAACATGAACAATAAGCACCAAAACTGTAGGAAAACGCAGTTTCGACAGCAAGGAAAATAGCTGTAACTTTGAAATAGTCCATCCAAACTTTATGTGCTCATAGGGGAAGGTTCCCAAATAGGTCCTTAGCATAATGTAAGCTTTGAACACCATGAAACCATCAAATGCAAATATTATAAAGAAAACAACAGCAAACAGGTACAGAAATCAGGAAATGTTTTTGGTTGATGCAAGATTGCTCAAGACCTAAGAAGCTCTTGCATTAGACACCTGGGGTAAATAAAGAATTGATGTCCACATCAGGAATTTCTCATATTCTAACTTGAATCATAAAGATCCAACTCAACTTGTGTAATCCATGAACTATCTTCGACTGGCTTGTCTTTCCACTGAACTAGATATTCCATGTAGTCTTTTCCTCTTGTACTCTTGCTCACTCTTTTATTCAAGATCTTCTCAATGTTGTCTCTATTTTTCTTAGGATAATCTAGATCATCTTCTATCTCATCATTTGATTCAAAGTACTCAAATATATCAGCAATATTGAATATAGGTGATATATCCATGTCATCTGGTAATTCCACTTCATAAGCATTTCCACTGTCATACTTCTTCAGGATCTTACAAGGTCCAAAATTCTTCATTTTCAGCTTGTTGTAGGTACCAACTGGAAATCTATTCTTTTTCAAATGAATCATAACCTCATCTCCAACTTCAAAAGATTTATGTCTCCTTCTCTTATCTTCTCTTTGTTTATATTTCAAATTACTGTCCTACAAATTCCTTTTAACTTCATCATGTAAAGTTCTCATGTATTCTAAAAAATGATCAGCTTCAGCACTTCTTCTAGTCTCATTAGGTAAATCTCTAAGCTCTATAATTCAATTAGGATTAAATCTAGTAACAATCTCAAATGGTGTCCTCTTAGTGCTTCTATTCACTGAATTATTATATGCAAACTCTGCTTGTGCCAAAACTAAATCCCAATTAGCAGGCTTATCTCCAACTAAACATCTCAACAAGTTTCCCAAACTTATGTTCACAACTTCATTCTGTCCATCTGTCTTAAGGTGAAATGTAGAACTAAACTTTAATTCAGTATTCATCTTCTTCCAAAGTGTTCTCCAAAAATAACTAGTAAACTTAGTATCTCTATCTGAAACAATAGACTTAGGCAAACCATGCAATCTTACCACTTCCTTGAAGAATAATTCAGCTACATGCAATGCATCAGATATCTTCTTACAAGGTATGAAATGATCCATCTTATAAAATCTGTCAACCACTACCAAAATAGAATCATTACCTCTCTGAGTTCTAGGCAATCCAAGAACAAAGTCCATACTCACATCTTCCCAAGGTCTATCAGGTACAAGCAAAGGTGTATACAATCCCAAATTCTGACTAGTTCCTTTTTTTGTTTGGAAAATTCTACAACCTCTAACCATCCTCTGTACATCTCTGTAAATCTATGGCCAAAAGTATCTTTCTAAAATCAAATTCACAATCTTATCAATCCCAAAATGTCCAGCAAGTCCACCACTATGTTTCTCCTTTATTATGTTTTCTCTCATAGATCCTCTAGGTATGCACAACTGAACTCCTTTAAACAACATATCTTCTTGAATGAAATAATCAGTCCACTTATCACTCACTGTGTGTTCCTTACAAGCTTTCCAAGGTTCTACAAAATCAATGTCAGTTTCATATAGACACTTCAAATCATCAAAACCAAGTACCTCAACTCTCATTTCTATCAGCAAACTTCTTCTTCGACTCAAGCATCAACAATCTTATTTGACTGTCCACTTTTATGCTTCAATGAAAAGGAAAAATTCTGCAAGAACTCAACCCACTTCATATGTCTTTGATTCAACTTATTCTGACTTCCCAAATACTGCAAAGCTTTATGGTTAGTATACAACACAAAATATTTAGGCATCAAATAATGTATCCACTTCTTCAAAGCTTGAACAATAGCATAGAATTCCTAGTCATAAACTGAATATTTTCTTTTAGCATCATTCAACTTCTCACTAAAAAAAGCTATAGGTTTTCCTTCTTGACTCAAAATAGATCCAATTGCACTACCACTAGCATCACATTCAACTTGAAAAACTTTACTAAAATCAGGCAAAGCAAGTGTAGGAAACTTTGCAATTCTTTGTTTCAATGTTTCAAAACTCTTTTGTGCTCCATGTGTCTATTTGAAATCCTTTTTATCTCCTCTCATAGTTTCAGTCATAGCATTACAGATAGAACTGAAATTTTTGATGAACTTCCTATAAAAACTAGCCAATCCATGAAATGATCTTACCTCTCCAACATTCTCTAGTGTAGGCCAATCAAGTATAGCTCTTACTTTCTCAAGATCTATCTTCAATCCATCAACTAAAATTACAAAACCAAGGTACACAATCTCTTCTTTCATAAATGAACATTTCTTCAAATTAATCAGTAACTTTTCTTCCTTCAATCTCTGCAATACTTATCTGATATGTTCAAGATGTTCTTCCTTACTCTTACTAAATATCAAAATGTCATCAAGATATATAATCACAAACTTACCCAAGAATCTTTTTAGAACTTCATTCATCAACCTCATGAAAGTACTAGGTGCATTAGTCAAACCAAAAGGCATAACCAACCATTCATACAAACCTTCATTAGTCTTAAAAGAAATTTTCCATTCATCCCCTTCTTTGATCCTAATTAGATGATATCCACTTTTCAAATCAATCTTTGTGAAATACTTTGCTCCACTCAAACTATCCATTATGCCATCCATCCTAGGCAAAGGAAATCTTTACTTTACTGTTATCTTGTTTATAGCTCTAGAATCAGTGCACATTCTCCATTCTCCATTCTTTTTAGGTGCTAATATAGCAAGTACTGCACAAGGACTTAGACTTTCCCTAATCAAACCCCTTTCAAGCAATTCTTGCACTTGTCTATTCAATTTAGTCTTTTCATCAGGTGTCAACCTATGTGGTGCTTTATTAGGAAAACTAGCTCCAGGTATCAAATCCATACAATGACTTATACTTCTCATAGGTAGTAAACCATCAGGTACATTATCAAAAATGAAGTCATGAAATTCATTCAGCAAAGGCTTAACCTCAGGTGCATGTTCTAACTCATCTTGTTTCTTAGTCTTTCTTGGAATTAAAGCAAAGCAGACATTCTGTTCTTTCATTTCTCTTGCAAACTTTTTACCATCAACCAAACATACTCCGACTGTGGTATAGTGACTTTCATCAAACTTTTCTATCAAAGGCAACAATACTTGTTTCTTTCCATCCATCCAAATAGTATATTGATTCAATCTACCATCATGCAAAGCTTTCCTATCATACTGCCAAGGTCTACCCAAAAGAATATGACAACAATCCATAGGCATAATATCACACAAGACTTCATCATGATAATTCCCAATTTTGAATTTAACAAGGCATTGTTCACTTACAAGTAGTTTACGTTCCTTCTAGATCCAAGCAATATGATAAGGCTTTGGATGTTTCAATCTCTGCAACTACAATTTGTTAACCAGCTCTTCGGATGCCAAATTATTAGAACTTCCACAATCAATGATTACCTTGCAACATTTATCAGCAATCTTACATCTAGTTTGGAACAAAATTTTCCTCAAAACAAGTTCCTCATCAGCTTCTTCATTCCACAAGATCCTTCTTAACATCAATTTCTCACCATGTTTAGGTTCATTAGACATTTCCTCAATTTCTTCACAAGACAAATTATTTCTACCATTACCTCCAGTCTTCTTTCCAGAGTTAGTACATTCAAAAGCTCTATGTCCTTCTTCACCACATTTGTAACAAGTACCTTTAAACCAAGACTTATCTTCTCTTTTCCCATTATTGTTATTCCTAGAGTAACCAATATAGCTACCTCTAGAGTAATTACCTCTTCTACTAGTAGGGTCATCTTCTCATCCTTTATCTTGCACTGCATTTTCAGATCTGCTACTTTCTCCATAAGATCTGCCTCTACTTCTTTGAAATCTGCCACCTCTTCCTCTTTGTCTTTGTTCATGTCTCTTTGTCAATCTCTCTTTAGCCTTAAAAGAAAATTGATATGCTTCTTCCACACTTTCTATCTTCACATAATTGATCTCATCTTAAATTGATGTCCTTGGGCCATTTAGATATCTAGCCACTTTCTCAACTTCATCATCCACATGTCCAGATCTGATATCCAATTTATAAAATTCCTCAGTATATTCCTTCACACTCATGTCCTTTTGTCTTAGATTTTGCATTTTTCTCATCAAAATAACTTGGTAGTCAGCTGGAAGAAACTTCTTCTTCATCTTTCCAAGCATCTTCATCCATGTCTTGATCTTTTCTTTTCCTCTCTTTTGTCTCTCAGTTTGCAAATGATCCCACCAAAGAGATGCATGCCCTTTCAACTTTGTGATTGCTATCTTAACCTTATTATTATCAGGAGTACCTTCATACTCAAAGTATTTATCCATCTTAGAGATCCAATCCAAAAGTGCATCAGTCTCAAGTCTTCCATCATAGCAAGCAACTTCAACCGTAGGTCTAGAGTTAGCCTTAGACAAAACTCTCAAAAGTATTTCCTCATCTTGTTTAACTTCAGGTTCAGCATTAGGTGCTGCTTCTTCTTCTTCATCACTAACATCTTCAAGATGTGCTCCTCTTCTCTAGGTTGTCTCTATAGCTTCAAGCCTAGTTGCAATCTACCTCAACATATCCATGATAGTATTATCATTTCCTCTACCATGAACCATCTTGACAATCAAGTTCCAGAAAGATCATAACCTTCTACAAGTTATAGGTCAGATCTTAGATATTCCACCCTACAACCAATCCAATAAGGTTCTCCATGATCCAATCCACAAGAAAGAACTCGCTCTGATACCACTTGATGCAGGGGCAGGGCAGATACAAGTAGAATCAAGCATAATTGACTCCACTTGAATCCACAAACAAGCCTTGCTCAGAGTTACACAATGGAAGAAATATAAAATCACATGAAAGAAATGAAATCACAATGGATATGAGACAATCAACTAGCAGCAACAACAAAGAATTATATTATTTCTTTCAACATGCCCGGCTGTGAGGCCTTCCGGGTTTCGACCTTATACTATGAGAATTATGAAATCAGAATTATAGCTCTCATCCTATCTTTGTCTCCAATTATATATCTTGATAATCCTTCCTATATCTCACTCTTGATCTCCTCTTGATGACCTACTACATCAATCTAGACTCTTTATATAGCCATCTAAGCCACAGGTCGGCCAGTCAGGCATTTAATTACATTATAGGTCCAGTCTGGAAGATTTAAACCAAAACTAATGCTAGAATGAATATAAATTGATGTGTCTTTGGATTTAGGTCCCTACATGACCCAAGAACATTAATTTAATGGCACAAGGTCCCATTTGATCATACGAAACATTGCAAGAAGAAACACCACACGTTTCACCTGAAAACTAGCAGAAAATAGGTCCCGGAGAAAAATGGGCATAACTTTTTACTCATAATGAATTATGGCTTGTGATCTTGGGAAATGATAGTACTTTAGATACTCTAAAACTCTTTAAGAGAGAAAAGGAATATTCCTTATGGATCAAGGTTTCCAACATGAACAATAAGCACCAAAACTGTAGGAAAACGTGGTTTCGACGACAAGGAAAACAACTGTAACTTTGAAACAATCCATCCAAACTTTATGTGCTCATAGGGGAAGGTTCCCAAATAGGTCCTCAGCATAATGTAATTTTTTCACACCATGAAACCATCAAATGCAAATATTATAAAGAAAATAACAACAAATAGGTACAGAAATCAGGAAATGTTTTTGGTTGATGCAAGATTGCTCAAGACCCAAGATGCTCCTGCATCAAGTTTAGTCTTCAATCTTACTAAGATAAACAATACATTGTCTCATCATTGTACCACATAATCAAGTACACTTTGTAGTATCAAGATAACTCAACCTTTCCTTAGGTGCTATTGTTACCATCCTTTCTTTCCCTTCTTCACAACTATACAATAGATATAGTACTTTCCTAAGTAGCAACAATCTTACCAGTTAAGGTTTGACATCAATGACAACACAAAAATTGCTTCAATTGCAGTTTCCAACAATCTCCCTCTTTGGCATTGATGGCAACACCATATAATATCACCTAAATAATACATGGATTACCAACCAATCCAAAAACTTACTTATCCATCAGAAAAAATATGTAATATCCTTAGCTTCATTCTGATTCAGAATCTATAAGCCTCACTTCTATGAACGTCAGAAATATCTAGATCTCCCTCTATCATGATCCTTCATTTCAGTTCATCATCTCCTTACTTTTCTTTTCAGTATCATGTATTATTATATCATCTCAGTTCATCTCCCTCTTTGACAAAAATGCCAAAGCAACAACTAACACATACATCCATCAGATGTAGATATTATCTATGCAACTTATTGTTTCTCCCTTTGTCATATTGCTTATGAATAATTCCTTGTTTGTGGTCTTCTTCACAACTCTAGGCCAGTCCTAAAGTGTGACAATCTTCTGCATCAATTTGTCAAATATTTTGTTGTAGCATATTTGATGCAATGCTCCTAGCTTAACTAGGTAGCCTCAGTTAGGGGAAGAACCCCTAATTGACTTCTCAAATACTCATATGCTTCTTTAGGTAAAGCTTTAGTGAATATGTATGCTAATTGTTCCTTTGTATTCACATATTTCATTCAGACTTCTTTATCTTGTACCAATTCTCTCAAGTAGTGATACTTGATTGCTATGTGCTTGGTCTTAGTATGCATCACTAGATTCTTAGAAATTTTGATAGCACTTGTGTTGTCATAGAAAATAACAATAGGTTTAGTGATTTCTTCTTTCATGCCTACCAATAATTGTTTTATCCATACCAAATTTGAACAGTTTACTGCAGCAGCAACATACTCGGCTTTAGTAGTAGATTGGGAAATGCAATTTTGTTTCTCGCTCATCTAGGAGACTAATCTCTATCCAAGAAAGAAAGCTCCACCACTAGTACTCTTTCTATCATCTACATTTCCTACCCAATCAGCATCTATAAATACTCTTAGTTCAAATTTTTCATCCTTCTTGTAATATAGCCCATAGTCAGCAGTCCCTTTCAAGTATCTCATAATTCTTTTCATAGCCATCATGTGTGTTTCCTTAGGATTGGCAGAGAATCTTGCCACAATCCCAACAGCTAGTGCAATATCTAGTCTACTATGTACAACATACTATAATTTTCCAATCATGGATTTGTGCAAAGTTTGGTTCACTTCTGCAACATCATCATTCTTATATAACTTTTGTCCAGTAGCCATAGGAGTACTCACTAGTCTAGAGCCTTCCATCCCAAAAGTTTTCAGTATTTCATTAACATACTTAGACTATGTAATGAAAATTCCTTTCTTCATCTGATATACTTGTAAACCAACAAAGAATTTGATCTCACCAAACATGCTCATTTCAAATTCAGTTTGCATTTTATTGGAAAAATTTTTACACAAAGCATCTTGTCCACCAAAAATAATATCATCCACAAAAAATTTTGCCAACAGAATACCTTTACCTTCTTCATCTTTTAGTGTAGATTGCTTGTGTCATTTGTTCTTGAAATCCAATCTGTATCAAGTAGTTATGCAATCTCTCATACCATGCTCTAGGAGCTTGTTTTAATCCATATAGTGCTTTGTTCAGTTTGCATACCATGTGTCTTTTGTTTGGATCAATAAAACCTTCTGGTTGTTCTATGTAAACTTCTTCTTCTAGTATACCATTTAAGAATGCAGACTTGACATCCATTTGATAAACCTTGAAATCTTTATAAGTATCATATGCAAGCAGAGTTCTTACTCCTTCCAATCTAGCTATAGGGGAAAATGTTTCCCCATTATCTATTCCTTCTTCTTGTGCATAGTCTTTACATACCAACCTAGTTTTGTTCCTAGTTATTTCACCTTTTTCATTCAACTTATTCCGGAACACCCACTTTGTTCCTATAACATTTTTGTTTTCAAGTCTCGGCACCAGAGTCCAAGTATCATTCTTCTCTATCTAGTCAATTTCTTCATTGCTTGTATCTAGTCTTCATTTTCTAATGCCCCTCTAGTTGAATTAGGTTCAAATTCACACAGTAAACATTTTGGATCCTTTGTCTTACTTCTGGTTAGAATTCCAGTATGTTTGTCTCCAATTATCTGTTCAGGCTTGTGATGTCTTCTTACATATTTTGCCAAAATAGGTTTAGCTCTTTTCTCCTCTATTTCATCAAGTTCCTCAATAGATTTTTAGAATCAAATTTTGAATGCTTGGCAACCTCTTCCTGATACTTGATAGCATTATCTTGTCACTCGGCATGTTCTTGTTCTCTTTTGGCACTATTTTTCTGGTGCTCGGCAGCATCTTCCTGTTGCTTGGCATTGCTTACTCGAGACTCAGCATCAGGTGCAAGTCTGTTACTTGCCTCTTCTTCTTCTTCAATATACACAAAAGATCTATAATCTTCTGGTTCTCTTTTGCTGTCAACTTCATTTCTTTCTACATACTCATCAATTTTGACATTCACACTTTCCACAATTTTGTTAGTGTTAGAGTTCAAACACTTATAAGCTTTTCTTTTTGTGGAATACCCTAGGAATATGCCTTCATCATGTTTAGCGTAAAACTTTCCATTCCTATTGTCTTTTAATATGTAACACTTTCTTCCAAAGATTCTAAAGTATTTAACACTCCGTGCATGTCCATGCCATAATTCATAGGGTGTCAGATTTGTACCTTTTCTTGATCTGTACCTGGTTAAGAGTGTAGACAGTTGTACTTATAGCTTCTTTCCAATATTTATGTGCCACATTCTTTTCAATCAATAATGTCCTTGCACAATCCAAGATAGATATGTTTCTTCTCTCTACTATACCATTATGTGGAGGTGCTCTAGGTGTAGACATCTATCTTTTGATCCCTCTATCATTGCAAAAAAGATTGAATTCATTTGATGTAAATTCTCCGCCTTGGTCAGATCTAAGACATTTTAGGTTCCTACCTATCTCCTTCTCAACCTTAGCCAAATACCACTTAAAGAATTGAAAAGCATCAGATTTTTCTTTTAGAAACATTACATGCATCATCCTAGTATGATCATCAACAAACAAGATAAAATATCTAGCACCACAGTAACTTTATACACCCATAGGTCCACAAAGGTCAGTATGAACCAAATCTAAAATGTTTTCAGAAGTAAAGGATTTTCTCTTAAAACTTGACTTTGTCATTTTTCCTAACTGGCATTCCTTGCACATCACATTTTCAGGTTTCTTCAATCTAGGTAGACCTCTTACTTTCTTCTTCTTACTTATTTCTACTAGATTATCAAAGTTAACATGACATAGCCTCTTATGCCATAACCAAATGTCATCAAGTTGTGCAACCATACATACTTCTTCAGATAGGTCAAGATAAAACTAATTACCTCTAGTCTGTTCTCCAGTTCCAATTAGTTCACCAGTAGCATCAAATATTTTAGCTTTCTTGTGATGAAATTCCACTCGGTAACTAGTGTTGTTGAGCTGAGCAACACTTAGCAGATTATAATTTAGACCTTCAACCCAATATGCATTTTCACAAGAGATATTATCAGTCAATTTAATCAAACCTTTTCCTCTAATAGGACATGGTGCATCATTACCAAATTTTACACTTTTACTTCTATAATGATGTAAGGTCTCAAACTTATTCTTGTCATCAGTCATGTGTTGTGAACAACCACTGTCAATAATCCATTTTTCATTCTTGTTCACATAGGAGATCAATGCAGTTTTCTCATCCTCATCAGATTCATCTTTCATTGCAACATAGATGACCTCAATTTTAAAATCATCACTATCAATGTCAGTTTCTTCTTCAGCAATGTAACAAGATTTCTTACCTTTTCCTTTGTAGTCTTTATGCCTTTGGTAGCTTTTTTCATCTCTTATGTCTTTGTGTTTTCTTTTTCTTTCTTCATCTTTATCATTCCTGTCAGGACATCTAGCAGCTATATGACCAACTTTATTACATGCAAAACATATAATAGGGAGTTTACCTTTATATTTTCTTTTTCCTCTTCTTAGTCTTCTAGCCATAAGAGCTTCTAGATCTTGAATTTCTTCATTAGAAGTGTCACTTTCACTTTCAGTTTCACTTTCACTAATGCATCTTTCTTTTTCTTTCTTTGGCTTGTCCAGAACTAATTGTGACTTAAAAGCAGATTCAACATTTCCAATACTACCAACAGTGAAGTTATCATAGTTAGAGAGTTCAAAAGCAATCAACTTGCCAACCAAACTTTCCAAAGGAAGCACATTTGTAGAGTTACATCTAGATTCTTGAATAGCTAAGATCTTAATAACATATATAGGACACAGAGTTCTTAGTACTTTTCCAATTATAGTTTCATTATCAATAGTCTCATCTGCTCCTCTAATAGAATTCACAACTTCTTTTATTCTACCACAATATTGTGCAATGTTCTCACCTTCTTGCATTCTCATTTCATCAAACTTACCTCTAAGACTCTCGGCCTTAGCTTTTAGTACATTTAAGTCACCATCATAGATCTTTGCAAGAGTGTCCCACATCTCCTTAGCACTTGTGCAATCCTTAATGTCCTCAAATTCCAGATAGCTTAGGGCAGATGCGATTTCTAGCCTTGCCTAATTATGTTCTTGCTTAGCTCTCATTTCCTCAGTAGTCAAAGGTGCAAAATGTGAGACATAGTCATTCTCAATATAGTACTTTGCATAATCACCAATACCGGCTAGATGCAACTTCATCAAGCTTTGCCATGCAGGGAAGTTTTCCTTATTCAACTTTGGTACCTCCTTATACATCCTGATCATTTGATTCAAATCCATTTAAACTTGATTTATGTAAACACCAATAATAAGAAACACAGCTCTGATACCAATTGTTAATATGATTTAGAACAACAGAGAGGGGGGGTGAATCAGTTGTTCTCAGGTCCTGATGTATAAAAAAAATTCAAAAACTTTTCTTTAAATCAGATCTAACAACCAAAACCAACTCGGTCATCACTGATTCTATAATAGAAACATATAACATGCAGTCCACTACCCAACTGTATCTAACTTGTAAAACATAGAAATGTTCAAACCAAAACATTCACACAAGCATTGACACTATGATTTATAGTGGACACCCAATCTGGGAAAAACCACTTTGTAACATGCTACTATTATTTTCACTCTTCTGAAGTGAGCTCGATTAAAAGCCAACCCTGTCAAAGGTTACAATACACACTATTAGGTGTGACCCGGTTAAAGAATTTCAATCACCCTGTTAAAAGTGAGCCTTGTTATAGGACTTGCATACATTCTATTAGAATGCAACCTTGTTCAAAGGATTTAAACATATAACTATTAGGTCAACCTCTGTTAAAAGGATTTTGACTGTTACAATGGTTAGAAAGTAGTAGCAGTAATGATCTGTAAAACATACAACTCACTTTGCAAATATCAGATCCAAATTTCGTACACAAATGCTGGTTTATTGACTTTGAAACTTTTCCATTTCCATCTCTAATTTGCTTAGAACTTTTCTTCAAGCAATCACCCCACTTCTCCTTCAACCTTTTTTGCTTATATAGTCAATAACATCTATTGATCTTCCAGTATCCTCTTTTCACCCATGCACACACATACCTAATGTGTAGGTTCTCTTAATACTTCCTCAATTAGGTTAACTCATCTTTTGCTGCTCAATCTCCTTCGCAGATCTTAGGGTTAGGTCAAATTCATTGAATCTACCCACTTTATGTTCTTTGGCTCCTTTTCTAGAAACATCTCAAATCTCTTAAAGATTTACAATAAAAAAAATTTCAATGCATTTAATACTTTCAAACAATCAATAAATAAAGTCAACACGTTTTACATAATCCAAGAATTCAACAATATCAGCTCCAAATTTGAATTATCTTCAAATATAAAAATGTTGATGCTCGGTCAATACTATGATCAACTACTCGGTCTTCATGTAGAAAGCTTGGTCATTATTAAAAATGTTTCCTCGGCTTACACTGTCTTCCTCAGCAATTAACTGATGTTCGGTCAACACTAGAATTTCGCTCGGCATATACTGACTCGTTCGACACTAACATTACTCGGCTTGAACATGAGTTCTCCATTTTTGCTCGGTCAAGCCTACCAGTTTAGTCTTCAATCTTACTAAGATAAATAATATATTGTCTCATCATTGTAGCACATAATCAAGTACACTTTGTAGTATCAAGATAACTCAACCTTTCCTTAGGTGCTATTGTTGCCATCCTTTCTTTCCCTTCTTCACAACAATATAATAGATATAGTACTTTCCTAAGTAGCAACAGTCTTACCAGTTAAGGTTTGACATCAATGACAACACAACAATTGCTTCAATTACAGTTTCCAACATGTAATACATGGTTTTTAGACATACTAAATGTACTGGTGTTATCACAGTGTATAACAACAGGCTCATCAAATTTTATTCCAATATCCTTCAACATTTGTTTCATCTATATTATTTGTTTACAAATGTTTGCTGCTACTACATATTTTGCTTCTGTTGTGCTCTGTGAAATATAGTTTTATTTCTTGCTTAGCCAAGAAACCAATCTTCCTCCAAGGAAAAATGCTCAACCACTTGTGATCTTTTTATCATCAACGATGCCTCCCCAATTTTCATTTGTATATGCACATAGGGTAAAGTCATCATATTTTTCATACCACAATCCATATTCAATTGTTCCTTTCAAGTACCTTAGTATTCTTTTTACTGCTGCATAATGTGATTCTTTAGGGTCATCTTGAAATCTTGCAACAATTCCAACTGCGTGTGATATTTCTAGTCTTGTATGAGTTAAATATTGCAATCCTCCAATCATAGATATGTACTTCTTATGTTCAACTACAAGAGTCTCATATGTGCTAGATAACTTGTGTCCAGTTACCATAAGTGTGCTAACCGGCTTACAGTTCTCCATTCCAAATCTCTTCAATAAGTCATTCAAGTAATTTGTTTGACATAAGAAGATACCATCACTATTCTATGTTATCTGCAATCTTAAAAAATATTTCATCTCACCAATCATACTCATTTCAAATTTAGTCTTCATTTCATCTGTAAATTTATCACTAGCTTCATCTTCTCCTCCAAAGATAATATCATCAACAAAAATAACTACAACCAATAAACCATTTTCAATTTCTTTCATATACAAGTTACTGTCTGTTGTGCCTTTAGAAAATCCTAATTTTATCAAATACTTATCCAATCTTTCATACCAAGTTCTAGGTTCTTGTTTAAGTCCATATAAAGCTTTGTTCAGTTTACATATCATGTCTCCTTCATGAGTTAAGGGAAAACCTTTAGGCTGCTCAATGTAAACTTCTTCTTCTTCTAACTCTCCATTCAGAAATGTTGACTTCACATCCATTTGATATTCTTTAAATTTCTTGTAGGCTACATAAGCCAAAAACATTCATACTGCTTCAATTCTTGCTACAGGTGCAAAAGTTTCTTCATAGTCAATTCCTTCTTGTTGATTGTATCCTTTACATACCAATCTTGCTTTATTCCTTACAACTTCTCCTTGTTCATTCATCTTGTTCCTGAATACCCATTTAGTTCCTATAACATTATTATCTTTAGGTCTAGGGACCAATTCCCAACTCTTGTTCTTTGCAATTTGATCTAGTTCTTCCTTCATAGCTTTAATCCAATTTTCATCTTCATAGACTTCACTAGTAGATTTAGGTTCAATTTGAGAAATTAAACACAATTAGGTGTCATTGTCTCAATTCTTGCTCCAACTGTAGGTTCTTCTATGATTTCCTCAATGTAGCTCTCATTCTGCAAATCACTTTCAGTTTCACAGAATAATTCAACATTTTCTTGATCAATTCTAGGATGAGTTCCTTCATCTGATTCATAATCAAGTATTCTTTCCTGAATTTTGAACTTTTCATCAACTTTAACATTTGCGCTCTCAACAATAGTTTTAGTTCTTTTATTGAAACATCTATAAGCTTTTCTTTTCAATGAATAACCAAGAAATATACCTTCATCACTTCTAGGGTCAAGCTTTCCAATGTCATCATCTCTGTTAATATAACATTTACTTCCAAAAATTCTAAAATACTTAATTGATGGTGCATGTCCAAACCATAGTTCATAGGGTGTCTTATCTGTGTCTGCTCTAATCTATACTTTGTTCATTGTATATATTGTTGTATTCACTGCTTCTCTCCAGAATATCTTCGCCAAGTCATTTTCAAATAGCATGACTCTTTTTGCTTTAGTTACTGGCCTATTTCTTCTTTCTACAATACCATTTTGTTCAGGTGTTCTAGGGGCTGAAAATTGTCTCTTAATGCCATTCACTTCACAAAAAGTGTTAAATTCAATTTGAAGTAAATTCTCCACCTCTATCTGATCTCAAACATTTAATCTTCATTCCAGATTCATTCTCAATTTTGTTCTTAATTACTCTAAACTTATCAAATGCCTCAGACTTTTCTTTAAGAAATGCAATCCACCTCATTCTTGTAAAATCATCAACAAGAATCATAAAATACCTTTCTCCATAGAATCCTCTAGTCTATGTGGGACCGCTCAAGTCTGTATGAACAATTTCTAACTTCTCTGTTGTTGTAAACTTCTTGCTAGGAAATGAGCTTCTCTTATGTTTACCCATAACACATTCTTTGCAAATCATGTTAGTAGGTTTCATTATTCTAGGCAAATCTCTTACTACAAGTGTAGTACTCACTTTCACAATGTTATCAAAGTTTATATGACAAAATCTTCTATGCCATAACCAACTATCATCAATCTTAGTAATCAAGGATGTCATCTCAGTAGGATTCAACTAAAATACATTACCTTTGGTTCTTGATCCAACTCCAATCAAATTACCATCCTTGTCTTTGATTATACAAGTTTTCTCAATAAACCAAACCTGATATCCCTTATCAACTAGCCATCCAACACTCAAAAGGTTATGTCTCAATCCATCCACAAAGTAAACATCATCAGTGTTAGTCTTTCCATTAAGAGTAATAGATCCTACTCATTTTATCAAACAAGGTGCATTGTTTCCAACTCTAACAATTCCTCCATCATAATTGTTAAACTTTATGAATTTTTTCATGTCTCCAACCATATGCTGTGAACAACCACTATCTATAATCCAATCAGATCTCTTTTCTACTTGAGAAACTAAAGATTTTTCTTCTTTAATTTTTGTTTCAGGGTTTTCTTCTTTTATTGCTACAAATCCTATATCATCATTCTCATTATCACTTTAACTTAGAGTTTTTTCCATACTAGCTTCAAATTCTTCATCATTAGCATAATAACATTCTTTAGATCTTCTAGGTTTAAAGTTCTTTCTATACATCTTTACTCTCTTAGGACATTTAGATGCAAAATGACCATATTTTTAACAAGTCCAACATTTAAAAAAATTCTTACTGTCTGGTTCTCTTTTCTTAAGCAAGGCAATTCCTTCCTCAATCTTCCTATCTTCTTCATTCTTAAATCTGTTGCCACTACCAAAGTCTCCGCTTACACTAATGCTTCTTGACAAAGTAGAATGAATACTAAGTGTGCTGAATGTTGTCTCCATTCTAGGTAGATCTCCTGATTGTCTCAAGTTCATCTCTACTGCTTCTAGTCTTCCAAGAAGGGTTTCTTTGGTGAAGTTCTCAGTACAAGGTATAACTTGCTCAATCATCTGTGGTGTCTGCTTAAATGCAGGAGTTAATGTCATTATAATTTTCCATATCACTTCATTCTCTTTCTTGATTCCTTCACAAGATTTTATACCTGCAACAATTTATGTCATTCTACCAATATAGCTTCTAACAAATTCATCTTCCATCATTCTTATATTTTCAAATGCACATATCCAATTATGTAATCTGACTTTCTTTTCATGTTCATCACCTTCAAAAGTAGATTGTAAAGCTAACCAAATTTCATGAGATGTCTTTAGATATTTTACCTGGCTGTACTCATTTTCTGGAAGAGCTGACAAGAGTGCTTCTCTGGCAAGTATGTTACACATGAATAGATCTCTTTCCTCATTAGTACATTCTTCAATTTTGTCTTCATCAATGATAGTCTTCTTGTTCTTTGTGATTAACCAATATCCTAGTCCTAAACAAAGTAAATGTGTCTTCCTCTTTTCTTTCCAGTTGTCAAAATTTACTCCATCAAACTTAGGGCTTTCTTTCCTGAAATGACTCGCCATGGTATTGGCTACATGGAGCGTCAATGTCATGGTGATTGTTTAAGTGCATCAATCACCAGATAATCAAAAACCTTGCTATGGTTCATTTATTTTCAGAATATGTATTTACAAAACTTATTTATAGGAGACAAGGTATGTCAGTCCTTGTCTGACCACATACATTTATTTATGCAAAAGGTAGATGATTTTAATTTAGGAATGCTAGACAAAGTAGTTGAGATCCCACAACATAAGATGTTTGTATTTATATTGGTCTTCATGATACAAAACCATTCTAAAGATACATCAGAAAAGAATTAGTCTACAAATGAATGCTTAGTACCCTTTCATGTCCATGTAGATGCCTTCAAAATACCCATCGGTGCAATCCATCATTAACCTAGGGGAACTAAAGATCATCCTACAACATTTATCCTATAGATGCCTTGAAGAAAGCTATAGGTGTGGTCCTTCCTCAACCAAGGGGAAATAAAAATCATCTCATAACAATTACCCTATAGATGCCTCCAAATTAGCTATCTAGGTGTTGGTCAAATCTATAGTCATGAATCTATCCTATCCCCTTAAATTCAACCTTACATAATATGACATGCTACTCTATAATTCACTTAATTGATCTTCATCTACTATGCATGTTTCTAATATTCAAGTAGTGATATTTAGATATACCTTGGAAGGTTAGAATTTTTGTCACAAGAGAAGTGTTCTTCTAGGATAGTCTAATCAAATGTGTGAAAGATCAAATGTACCAAGGGACTTTCTAGAGCGTTACATCAAATTTAGTAAAATGTGTACTTAGTTGATTTAGGATAAAGAAAAAAGGAGGTCAACTAGCCATATTTTGAATTGAAATGTCAAAAAGGAAAGGGTAATGTTTATAATCATGGGATCTCCCTTGTCAGCATAGAAGTAATTCTAGGTAGGAAATGGTGATATCTAGGTGGACAACAATGATTTAAAGGTCATATCTAGATAGACAACTGCTACATAGAGATAGGTGTATGAATAAATGTAATAGATGCATGAATAAGATAAATGTATCAAACTCTATGCATATAGTATTAAGACAAGGGCTAAACATGTGGGAATATGTGTATATGTAAAGATGGATAGAAGACCTTTAACTAAGCATACCTCAAACAAGCTTCATTTGTCTACTATTAATCCTACTCAAACATACTATTAGACTAATTTAAAAATATTATAAATCTTAAACAAAAAGTATAGAAATTTGACCCTCATTTCTAAGAATAGAAATGAAGTAAACAAATATGAATATTAAATCCACAGCTTTGGAAGTACACAAAATATGGATCCTTAACAAATTCCAACTCTGTGGTATAGACGATTGGAGTTGGTTTTCCTGGAAAGAATTTGATTGGAATTGTAATACGTTTCAACATACATAAGTAGACTGTTTGTTACCAGGGCCACCGAATCGTCATCTGTGGGAATCGAACCCACGACCATGTGGTTAAAAGCCAAGCTAAGGCTAATTAAACGTTTGTGAGCTGGCCAACATTTGTTATCGCTGGTTCAAAAATTGTCGCACGAGGAAAACTTTTATGCAGTCTCTTAACTGGAGGAGATACTATGCCCTCCTCGAGGTGGAGATACTGGGAATTATAAAAATAAAATAAAATGAGTTATTAAATGGATGATAGGTATAAATTTTAATCAGTTTGTTGTAATATATTGTATGTTTATGGTTTTTTATAATTATTTGTGTACTATATGTCTAAGAGAGAACTAAAAATATTTACATTTGATAATATATTTCAGTGATATTATATGTTTTTAAGATTTTTTTAGTTTATATTTATTTTGGATTTGATCTTTATAGATTTGTATTGTCAATGTTTTGGATCAAGTTTACAAATTATCATTGAGGTATGAAAGGAACATAAAAGAAGTGATGATGGATCATAGAGTTTGATCTAAAATGTCAAAAAACAAAAATCTACACTATCAAATCCAAAAAAATATAAGCTAACAATCATTATGTATTGTGGAAATTTCATGTTTTTAATTAGTTATCAAGAATTTCATGTGTTGATTTAAGAGAATTTTGATAATTCTATAAGAAAAAGGTGACATCTAAGGTAATTTATTTATTAACATTAATAAACATTTCCAAAGACACTCAAGATTAATACACTTCCTAAAGGCTTTTTTAATATAATTATAATATAGTATGTTTAATATAAATACTTATTATGAAAATATAAATGAATATATTTAGATAGTTCAACCATTATATATTATAACATCATAGACATGTACGTGAACATTATGTGTTCATTTTTTCAGGCTTGTCAAAAATTGAAAATTTAGGTTCTAGTTGCAATTTCCTCTCCACTTGACCCTTGTAGTACTAAGTGGACATTAATCTCTCTTTAGGATCAAGAATTTTAGGTTCCAACTCCATATTATGTCTCAAGGCCTAATGCCTTTAGTCTTGTGTGCATGTTCATGTTAGGTAAATAGGTGTTGTACACCTTGCATAATAATTGATATTATTGTAATATTTTATTTTATTATATAAATGTTGCACTTAGGAGCACCTAGATGGACATGCAACACATAAAGATTCCTTGCAAATATCCTTGAGGCCACTTGATGAGTTGTATTGTAACATTTTAATATTATTTGATGTAATTATTTAATATTGAGAAAATAAATTTAATAAAGTACCTAATATTAAATGTTGGGTCATGGGTTAGGTGGCACATGGTTTTGACACATAGTTTATGTAATACCACTTGGTGGTTTTGTGGCATCTTGTTTCTATAAAAGCAATTGCAAGGAAATTTGTTGAGGTTAGCCAAGTTTAGCATTTGTGAAGGTTGGAAGCATGATATGTGATGTCGTGTTGCTTGTTTGTTCACATGGAATGCTTATTTATTGTGGGGACTTCAAAGAATTTCATGGTGTATTGTAATTTTGTATTGTTAAATAACACATTGATGATGAATTCTTTTGGAGGTTAGGTTCTTCCCTCATGAGGGTTTTTCCAAGGTATATCTTGTGTCACACTTTTGTGGGTATGTTGTCTATTCCCTTGTATGTGGATCCAAAGTGTTTCTTTACTTAAATGAGTTATGTGAAAATTATCATACACTAGATGCAAGTTTTATTACAAGTGGTATCAGAGCTATAGTTTTGGTGTTATAACTCCAAAGGTTGAATTTATAGAATGCTTGAAAGAATGAAAAACATGGAAAGATATGAGGTTTTTGTAGTTTGTTTATTACATATCTAAGGGTTTTGGATTTGTTGTTGTGATGGGTTGTTTACAGATTTGGGGCTTGAAATTTTTTTGGTCAAAAGAGATTTTTGGATGTTCATTTAATTGAGGCCTTTTTGGTTGAGTTTGCATAAATGTCCTCTTGAGAAGAAACAAAACTCACGAATAAAAACATATTAATCTCATTAGAATTAAGATTTATCTTGCAAATAAAAAAATTTAATAAATACATCAAGGGTGGCAAAAAAGGTGTTTGAAAAAAAAATTAAGTTGATTGGGTGTGGGGTCCACAGATCTTGTACCTACTCCTATATAAATAGTTCATAGAAATTTTGTAGGTCTAGTTTGTACATTGGTTGGCCTAGACTTCTTTTGTCACATAAAATTTTAACCGCCTTTACGAAGGTGTTAAAAGCCTTTTTTTTGTATTGAAGAAAGCTCATAAAAAATACATAAATAAATAGCAATAACAAATGATTACACAAGATGAAAAATATGATAGAAACACATCACAAATATAACCATTCCTAAGGAAATAGCATAAAAAACTAGCTCATGTAGGTTTAATAGACATTTCCAATAGTTGAAACAAACCATGAGGCTGAATACACATTACAAACAACGGCAACAACCTAGCTCATTAAATAGATATGCTAAATAAAAATCAAACTAGGAAATCTAAAATGGTTTACAATTTCTTGGTACATTTAGTCTCACCATTTGAAGCTACATGGACTAATGATAATCCAAGTGCATGTTGCCCCTCATGTATTGCCTTGAAATGAGAATTTATGATTATTTTAAGCTTGATACTTAAAGAGCCTATGTAGTTGTCTAGAGCATTTTAGGTCTCCTTCTTGAGGTTACAAAAATTGGTATTTTATGACAACCAATTGTCTATTGTATCTAGCTCCATCTTTATGGTCAATATTCAACTAAGAACACAAAAAAAACTAGACTTCAAACATAATGTCTGAGTAAAACACTAGAGTATCTACTTCTTGATGCAAACAAAGATTAAAAAATAATGCATGAAATCTACTTTTCCAAATATTCAACAAAATGTATTGCCACATAGTATTTACAATCACATTCTTATGAAGACCAAAGATTACAAATTTGTGTTTCAATAGAAGCTATGGAGGACTGAATAGATATTTTGTCTAGGCTATAGTTCAATAATCTTCTATGCAGTTCAAGTTTCCCCTCTAAAAAATTTTCTTTCCTTTTTTGCTCCCATGCTAATATTTTTCTGAATGAATGTAAAAATTCAGCACATTTGGAGATATCTCTTTGCCACCATTCCCTATAGGACTCCCCTTCGCTCAACTTAGGAATAGAATTCCAAATACCCACCAAAGCATCAACACAAGATGAGATTTTCATATGAGAGGTGTTAATCTTAGAGGGTAGTTGGAGTCAATTACCATAGTGTTATCATTTTAAATAGTATAGATAATAGGAAAGTAATATGAAAGTGTAGTATTATAATCAACCTTCACACAATTGCCAAAGGAATCTTGGAATACTTGCATCTTGGGAGAAACCTAAAGCCTATATAATCTCCTAAGTTTTTTTTTCTACTCCTAACCTGCAATTAGTTCAAGTAAACTAGTTATGCTTATGCCTTAAATTTTTTTAATCACTAGATCGATGATCCCAATAGTGTTGTGGAAAAATAACCATTTATCAAATTCTTTGTTGCTTGGTTTTATATGATTGGACTAGGTATGATCAATATTTAATTCTACCATATTAAAGTCTCCTCCAAAACTCCAATCAGCTTGAGGCAGATGATGAGACATCCAAACCCATATCTCACATCTTTCTTGTATAATGTTTGGAGCATAAATTAAACAAAAAATAATAGGATTCACATTCATGAATGTGAAAACCTACACATAGTTATGTGAATGATCCTCCCTTTTATCAATGAAAAACCTATTGATCCAAGAGTCCAACCCGATAACTACCCCTCTTCCTTCACTATGCAACATATAGAAGAAATAGCCATATATACACATGTTTAATAGTGCATAAGCAAGATGAGGACCATTAAGTCTAACCTCATGAAAAAATACAACATCAAATTTCCATTTGAAAATAAACCCTTTGACATTCCAAAACAAATTTTTATTTGTTATAATAATCAAGTACCCTCAAATAAAGAAGATCTTCTAGAAAGAGAAGTGACTCTTAAGAAGGTTCATCTTCTTCCACCTATTATTTTGGCTATTCTAAATTGGTAATGGTTTATACTAAGAATTTAAGGGCACATTTATAGTTATTGTAGGTAGAGGAACAAAAGCAAAAAATAAGGAAACATATTTAGATCTTGAAGCATCAATACTTAATTTCATGTCATCTCTTGTCCTTATGACTTCTAATCACCCTAACTCATTTTTTAAATATTTTAATTCCTATAATAATTTGAACCTTCTTTTAGCATTGATATTCCTGATGGTAAAGACTTATTAGAACATTGAACATTTTCCACACTACTTGATTAATTGTGGTATTCGTTGAGTCCACATATATTGGATTTGAAGATGGGTTTGCATGTGGGTTATTTTAATGAAAATAAAACTAAGACTTTTTTCTTTCTCTTTCTTGTATCTTATAGGCCACTTGAATCTTACCCTCTTCTAAAATAGAAGGTTTTGTTTTGTGCGTACTTTTTAAAAATGTAGTAGCTCCACTACTTTCACTACTTGATGAGAATAGATCATTTTGGACTAAAGTGTATTTTCCTTTTCCCTTTTCTTACCATATTTGATTTGTTTGATTATTCATAATAGAGATCATAAGTTTGTTCAAAGATATTCTTCACTCCATATTCAAGGAAATGTCAATGCTACTATAAACCTATTGGGAGATATGCTAGATTTGTAACCTAATAATTTGGAAGTTTAGTTTACATCTTTGTTTGTACTAGATTAGGGTTATGCTCTTGATAAATCCCCACTAGAGTTGTTAATTTACTGGATTTTCCAAAAAATTATCTAATTATCTTCACAAGGCCATATTTAATTCTTAAGACTCTCAAATTGACTTGGCTAGTGAATAGGAGATAATAGAATTGTTCTCCTCTACATTGTAGGTTTTGCTACACCTAGGGAGTACCCCTTAAATATCCTTGACTAATGACCCTTATATATTATGATATTGATTAAAATAAAAATGTTCTTCTAACCTTTACTAAGATATGTAAATGAATATTACCTAATTATCTAAATCCTTGGTAAATCTTCATCACAACACCTTGAGAACACGGAACAACTTGAACATATTAAAAGATTAAAATGATAATTTATTTTTTAAGTGCCTTAGAACCTAGGTTTTGGACAAATAAAAATCTCATATTAGCACCTATTGAGGGCTACAAACTCAAAATACCAACATGAAAATTCCTTCTTATGATATCTAAACTTAATATTCATATGATTTAACTTACCACTACCTTACAATAATATATCCAATTTAAAGGGTAGTATTTGCAATTCTACATAGCAATCTCTCAAGAAGACGCACATCAATTTATATCTTATTTAAAGCATTTTTAGTCATTACCTGAATAGAAGCAACATACATGATATACTATATAAAAAATATAGAGATAAGATTAGAAATCCTTACTTTATTTTCTTAAAAGAAAAGTGCATGCATTTAAGGAGACTGATGTAGAGAACACACACATGAAGTGCTTCTCATATTAGCTTCAATATGAATAGAATATGTCATAGAAAGTGTTCCTATTATGTACAAGACTTATTTTGCAACTTAGAATAATCACTTGTCTTATCAAATATCTCTAAAATCACAAATCTTTCAACTAGATATAGTTCAATGTATATCACTTTTACAATATAACAAGTCCCTTACATAGAATAGGCAAAACAAGTTGGCCTAAAACCTAATAATAACTTTTATTTTACATTTTTTACTTTTCACTTAACAAAAGCTACTTGGGGACTTGCACCTTTATATGGAAAAACATTAATATATCACATGCTATGAATATAAAGCTCCAATCTTGATGTTTGAACTGCCCACTTGGATCATAACTATTGCAATCTACATAAATTAGATCACCTACTTATCTAGATCTTCATCTATTAAAATTTAATAGCCGAGTAAAATGAAAATGTCTATTCAAAATATTTCTCTTTCCTAAAAATGAAATATTTTTGGAATAAAATGGAAAATGCTACACTTTGTTGATCTTCTCATTGTATATGATTAAGATTCTACATTTCTTCTCAATTCCATACAATTCTTTAATAAAATTAGACTATATCAACAACTATAGGCTTACAAACATTTAATCTAGCAAATTAAAGAAAGTTTAAACATAGAGTAACCACCTACATACCAAAACACAACAAATCGTAGTTTGAATGCAAGCTTTGGAAAGAGTTTCAATTTTAATTTTTCTAATGTGTAATTAAAATTATTTGTTGCAGTGATCCTAGGAATATATTTATTTTCCTCAAATAACCAAAAATTTATTTAGAACTAATCATTTTTCCAATAATATTGTGTGCTCGAACATTGAATCTCGAACAAGATCAATGATTTAGATTAGTCTAGTCAAATTGAAGTAAACTTAACATGCTTAATCAAAGATCTCTATCAAGGAGAAAAATTCCACTGTAGACATGTCATTATTCTGTGCTCTTGTAGTAAAACTTTTGATGCACTTTTCTGACACTTCATGATTGTGGTAAGGATTTTCCTTTTCTCAACCATTGAAGTGGTCCCTGACACATGTCACCATTTTGTAGTAATAAATGACATCTATAATATTGTGAGATTGCACGATAAATCAAACATCACTAAGTGAATAAAAAAGTTTTTAATAACATCCACGAGGGCAAATAGCCTATGGGACCCATAGGTAGCTAGAAACAAAATGAATGAGTAGAACCAAGAATTGTGAGCCCCACCAACTAGATATCTATTTCTTTCTAGAGCTTGGATCTTCTGTTGTGTAATTTGGTTAGGAAATCTACTACCTTTGTGATCTTTTCTTCTTCAAACAAGTTTCTCTAGGTGTTCACTTTTAAGGTATCAGTGTATTTCTCCCAAATATATTTGTAGATTGAACACTCTATGAGGTAATTACATTTGGTCTCCACCACCCCTTGAGTTTAATAACATCTTCTATTTTCCCACTCTTCTTTAGGTATCGCCCATCTTCTAGTTTCACACCTAAGTTGGTGTGAACTAGTTCTTATTTGGGAAATTAACATTTTTTCTTTCTATTTTATTCCCATTGCTATGTAATTATTTTGAGTATGGTCATGTGTGGTATTAAAATGTTTGATTCAGTAATCCTTCTTCCTCCCAAGATCCCTCGTCCACATACTTTCCTTGAATTTTCCTTAAACACACTTTTTTATTTCCTCGTTGATGCTTGGGAACTCACTTATTTAATACCCCTTATCTATCTGTTTGTTGTTTTGTTTAATCCATGTGCTCTTTCATCTATCTAATTTCTCTTCTATTGCTATTTTTAGCCAATGGTATTTCTCCATGTTTTCTAATCTCCTTAAGTCTAGCTTAAAAATTTGCACATAGTTGTCGCTTCAATAGGAAAATCCCCTGCCTTTGCCAAGATAATCTCATACAAAACAAATGATTTAATTTTAAGGTTACTCTTGATTAAATGTATTTGTAGTCTTTCTATTTGTCTCCATTTACTTGTTGAAGTGTTACTGCCCCATACCTCTAGCCATATAACACAATCAACACTACTAGAAGCCCAAAGAGAGTTTCCCTAGTTTTCTAATCTCATAACTTGACACTTCTACATATGTTCTACAATGAGTGTATTTCTTTCCATCCCCCTTGTAACCTTTTTTCTCTACAGGTTTCCCAACTAAGTTTATTGTGAAAATCAAGACCCAAGTATTTATATTCATTGACCGCTTGCAAAGGGATGCCTTCAAAGATGTATTTACTATGAACCTTCTTTCTCTTCAAGGTAAAGATCATGATCTTGGTTTTTATGGTTCTCACCTACATCCCAACCTTGTGACAAAATAGCTCTAGGGATTTAAAGTGTTCCTTTAGACCTTGTATTTTTTTTCCTATTAGAATGAGATCATACACATAAAGAAGCGACTTTATTACATAGTTGGACAAATGAACCCCACCACTAGCAAACTAGTCTAGTCATTCCTCTAATCTGTCAATGTACATCTTGAATAGAGTACGGGATAAAGGGAAACCTTGCTTGACCCCAATATCACTTTTGAAGAATTCTGATTAGCCCTCTTTTGTTTTGATTTTGGCCCAGACTTGGTCATATAATCTATAGACATCAACCCTATAATTTTCCATAATTTTTAACTCTTCCATTCTTTTCCAAAGTTTTCTTCGTAGAACCATGTCTAAAGCTTTCTTGAAGTATACAAAACAAAGAGAAACCTCTCCCTCTTGGGTATCCCAAAATTTATCAATCAAGTGCCTGAGTGTGATGCAATGATCTATCATAGTGTTTTGGCCTAAAACCTTCTTTCCCTTTGGCACTCTTTCCTTCCTTTTCAGTCCAAGTGTTTATTCACCTTTCTATCATGGTCCTAAAAAGTTAACTGAAAAGAGGGTTGATCATTATAGTGCGATAGTTTGAAGGGTTTTTGATGTCGCCACTTTTTTGCAAGGGAATGCAAACACTATTAGTCCAATTTTATGGAACACCTTCTTAATGACCCCATTAAATATTATTTTGATGTGAGTCGTGAGGGCCTATATACACCCCATTTTAAATATTTCACTTGTAGACCATCTATATCACAATCTTTACCTGTCACAAGATTTATGATATATTCCTTCTTTAATGTTTTTTTATGAGAAGAATTAAGTTACATATGTGATTACTTGAGGGGTGTCTTTATCCTATCCCCTCTCATATAGCTATTTTTTCTACTCTACCCATTGAGAATATGTGATATTATTCTCTTTATTTATGTATCTTTTTTGCAATTATTTCCAAAAACCTCTTGGATTGTTCCTCCCAAGAGAAATCAATTCTTTCCTTCTAGTTTTCATATACTCCTCTTTTTTTAGTCTTACAATCCTTGTGTGTACTCCCTATTATTTCCCCATGTTTTACTCCTTTTCTTTGCTGGCTTACTTTCTTCATTGTACCATGGGTTTGCTAGAAAGTTATATTTTATTTTGCATGAGCTAAGAGCCTTTAGAGTTACTAAAGTCAACTTGATACTATCTATAGTCTTCTTGTTTGATGAGTTCCCCTCATTGGCTTCCACTTCTTCTTGTTGTCTTTGGAGCATTGTTTGAAATTCTTCTTGGTTTTCTTGCATCAAAAGGATTGTACCTTGAGAATTTTCTTTCTTTTCATTTTTTCTGCATTTTTCCTTGATGTTGATCATCTTTTTGAATATTTATCTTTACATATATCGGATTATGATCTAATTTGATTTCCATGGGACAGTCCTTCACCTCTAAATAGATGTGGCCCACTACACATGTGGCATAATCACACAACAATGTGACCTTTATAGAGTATTGATCTCTCAAGAAATGTCACTGGTAGGTTGTTGTTGTCACCATATGTAGACCCAAAAAAACATTGCTAGTATTGTGGACTATAAAATAACCTTTCCTTTTCTTTCATTTTTTGACCTTACAGGCACATGGTAAGCTACCATGTGTCACTGTCCTGGCCTTCATAAAAACTCAAATACATAGAAAAAAGTAAACTATGACAGGAGCAACCGTTACTAGGAAAAGGGGCCAATATTTGCATGATTATTGACACTAAAGGTTATAACTTAAAAATTAAAGATTGGGGCATAAAAAGTCAAAAAATAATTATATCACTTTGTTTAAGACTCAAGGAAAGAGTTGCTAGGACTTAAGGGTTCTCGTAGTTAGAAAAAATTGCCTCAATAGACCACAAAGTCCAATAGGTTCCACAAGAGTGACAATATTATTGCATCGGAACATATAAATATTCTCTCAAATACTTTAGTACAACCATTTTTAAAAATAATTAGCAACCTCCTCATTGAGTGCTATATTGATAAAATAAATAGTAGAGACTATCAATTAATTTTTGAAACCCCAATGGAAGAGATTCTTGATTCAATTGATGCACAACACTCTTCCTTCCATGTATACCTCTCACATCGACATGTTAAATAGTTTCTTCGATAAGAAAGATTTATAAAATCATGCAAGGGAAGATAATGGTCTTTTTTTTTTTAAAGCCAAAATGGACTAGCCACCATAATTATATTTATAAACTGATTCATATGACTCCTCCGTGGAAGAATCAGGAAGAAACCCCAGAGTCATTGTCATATACATGCAATAAATTTACTATGTTTGGTTACATATGATTTTCCATAGGAAAACCCGTACATCCCTGAAAGCTATTCAGCCAAGTTCCCCAATCCGGTAGGTAAAGGAAAATGACATACAAAGTCATGACCCAAACTAATCTTTGAACAATATTTACAAGAGTAGTATAGATGCCAAAGTCATAATTTTCAATACAACATAGATCTGGCATCAATAACATCCAAAAAACTTACAAAAAAGAGAGTACTACCCATAGTACCCATTCTCTAGTTGTCCATGTCAGCTGATACCCAGCTAGGAATAGGGTGATCTGTTGGAGGGCATGGGGATCGACTAGGAGAAGGTAGCGGCATCCCAAGGATCGAGTCAGTTTCCATCGGGCGCACATCTTAACTATTCTATTGAGAAGCTGAATGCCAATCAAGTGTTGAGGTCCTATCATGCAAAGATGACGGGCAAAAAACATCTCGATCTTATTCAGAACCCTGAAGAAAACCAGATATCTCCCCCATAACCAAGCCTATGGGATGTACATTAAGGTCAGGAACACCTACAGGATTTCTAGCTGCATGACCACTAATAGAAGGACGAAGCTGAAGCTGGTTGCAGGTTTGATGAGGAGGTGAATTTGGAAACTTGAAAATGTCTAGCAGAGCATTTACACAAGATTAAACTCAGTCTACCATATGAAATCCCAGTCTACGACCTGAAATGAGAAGGGCATTTTCAACAAACCTAGCATCTTGTACTCCTAGCGAGCGTTTGACACTCTCATAAGTTAGCAAGCAGTCATGATTGGTAAGAAAATCATGGTGAGAAAATAAGCCCCCAACCAGAGCCAAACCCTCCCAAAGATCATACTGTTGCACAGCCCACATTAGCGCATTGTCTTGCAAGAATTTGGGGTTAACCACCTTATCAGCCAAGGATGACACCAGAGACACTGATTGGATAAGGTCCATAGCGTTAGATAGAAAAATGGCCACAACCTGTGAAGGGAAAATGAAATGCTGCGAATGTGGAGCTAATATTTCCTCACCAATGACAATCTGAATTGTAGCCCTAATCGCTTGTGAGTGGCATATAAACATGGAAGCAAACGTGGCCTCATCAATATGCTCCGAAAAAAACTTCCTCCAAGTGAACACTTCGCAACCTGATTCTGAAGTTACATGGCAAGATTTCATAATGGTGTCTTCCACATTGTCTGCATTTCAAACTTTGAAGGGCCCTCGACTCCATAGCTGATAACAGTAAACTTACATACAAATGAACCTTGTATAAGTATCCAAAGCACCAAAAATATAATACATCTAAAGTCAAGGAGCTTGATCCTTATAATGATTGAAATCTCAAAAATCACAATTTAGTTGAACCATTTTTTGTTTCTATGTAACATAGATAATAGTCAAACACTTTTAATTATTAATTTCAATTATGAAATAAACATGTTACCACACTCCTCATCACTAATGTAAGGAAGGGCCTCCTCTAGATAATATTTATTTCTAGATAAGAAAAAATAAAGACTAAATATATTAAAGAACCAACACATACTATTAATGTTTGTTAATCCTTTTAGTATAATAAAAATAGTAAATTATGAAACACTACATTTTAGGAAAATTGTTCTTTTACCATAAAATAATTAAAATGCTAAAATGTTAAAGTATGTAAAGTATTAAGGGTCACTAAATATAATATTCATATATTATAAATATAGGAGGAAATATAACTTGCATGCACTCTAGTAGCATTTGTTTCTCCTCTTATGAAAAAAAACATGACTACTCTATAAATTCACACATTTTGTATAATATCTCCAACATTATATATCTTAAAAACTATAAATAAATATCTCACGATTCATATTTCACTCGATACTCGTAGATCAATGTAATTAATTTACAAATTGGCTTGTTACTTGTCTAATGTATTCTACACTAACTAGTGAGCTTGAATATTATTCACACACTTTAGCAAAATCAGCTAGGGACTTTTTTGCATTGAGTCATTTAGCCATGTAGCAACGAATACATTCTTGATTTTTGAACTTCTTATGTATGGACAGGTGTTCTTCATCCACAAGGTTGCTTGTGGGAACCATTTCTTCATCTAAGCCTGGATGGTAAAACAATGCAATAGACTATCTTGCATTCTCCTTGTTTGTCACTGCTCGATGTTTTATACTCTTGTATCTTCCATTTTTCATAGCCTATAGTGCAATTGAAATGCCACGTATTATATTTTAAATGTTAGGTATATTTGAAAAAATATGATTGATAAAAAATATACACAAGTTTTCCCATCATTAGATTGAACCAATATTTACAACAAATATAGAAGGAATGGGTTGAACAAGAACCCATTCATTGTTCTTGCGAACATGAAGATCTTCTACTTGATCATCTTGAAGCAAAATTGTTATGGCATCTCCATTTGAATGAGGAATTAACCCCAACACTAGATCAGACCTAGAAACATGGTGGATACAAATTCATTAGTATAGCCATAAAAGAATCTTCTCCAAACTTCTCCTTAAAATAATCTCACTGTAATTGTAAGTTTTCAGCAAATAGACCCAAGATTGCTTATGCAACCCTTTCTACCTCAGCAGTGTACCTCTCCACGATATTCCTACAATGCCATATAAAAAATTCATTAGGGAGTCATAAAAATATACCAAAAGCTGTGGAGGGGAAAAAAATGACATGACATTTTAGACTCGAGGCCACAATCCATCTCCATACATGATATGAAAAAAAGATATTTGACATTCAAATAATAATAAATAGATGGTAGACTAGACGTTTGGGCTTAACAAGCACACTCAAAGCATTGATTGCTTCGAGTGGCAGTGGCTATCCAACCATATCATTTGATATGGCTGGATGTCCATGGATGCCTCGATATCTCCGTGTCGTATGCTACCGTACCCCTACAACATACTTGCAGGTTAGGTATAGTACTAACATAAGTATAGAGACATATTGAAGCACACAATTGATACTCACATTTTCTAAACTATAAACTTTTTAATTTAAAACATTTTAATCTCACATTCTAACTCTTTATGCTTACATTTGTGAAGAAATATTACTTGAGAATTTTTTTACAGTTTTAAAAATAAATTTTTTTAATTTATTTTTTAATTTAGGTAAATAATAAATTAATAGAATTTAAATTTCTAATAGTATTTATATGTCTATTTTTAATTATATTATTTAATGATTTTAATAAATATATTATATGAAAAATTTAACAATATTATTACTTAACTTTTTAAAATATATATGGAATAAATTAGTTTCATATCAATGTATTTCACAGGTTTTTAAATATTTCAATTATTTATATTTTGTTGACTCTCTTGTTTCAGTCTTTTCAAGAAATGTTATTGTTGAACTGTTCTTGGTTTATTATTGTGTATCTTAAAAAAACAAACTAAATGAAAAAATTATATTTAGGAAGGTAATTCTTTTCCGGGTTAACAATTCATACACAATCTAATTCATAAGGTAATCAAGCAAAAAATCATGTAATTTTTAGGATCCATGAAGATATGTGCATAAGATTATAAGATGTCTAGATTGTATAATTTTTTAAATTAATTTTTACTATTATATAACACTATCCATCATCAAGATGAAAGTAGAGAGCAAAATGTTAAGATAAGCAACAATCATAAAAGACTAAAAATATCTATTGAGAGGGTTTTTGAAAAAGGGGAGAGAGGGATAAAGAAAATAAATAAATAATTAAAAAGGAGAATAAATAAAAAAGACATGAATAGTTAAAAGACAATTAGTATTTTTGGTTGAATGATTGAACCAATTTTAATTGAGATTGTGTGATAGTTTTTACATCAGTATTTTAGTTCACACTATGTGATCCATTTGTAGATTTGAAGTGTTATCAAAAAATGGTCACACAATCTAAATGAGAATGTGTTCAACCATTATTCATATATGTAATCTTTAAATATTTTTATTTGATAACATCATAAATATACTTAAAAAATTTAAAGATAACAAGATTAAAAATAAAATAAAAATATAAAAATACATATTTTAATATATATTAACTTATAATCATTTAAAAAAAACATAAAAAAGATTCTAAATACTTCACATGTATTTATTTTTAATAATTAAAAATCAACAACATATTTTATCTATATATTTATTATAAATAGTGTCATCTATCTTAAACTATAATTTAAAAAAAAAAAATATAAATTACATTTAAATACAATTATTAAACAATTTGATAATATATTTATATTTTTATAAATATTAAATTATCTCACACTTTTTATTAAAAAATGAAAGATGTTTTAAATTTTCAAGAGTAACAAAAGGAATAAAATAAAAGACATGAGGGGATTTATAATTTATAATATAATTTTAAAAATATAAATTTTTTTGGATTATTTCTCATTATATTTATTTTTTTAATATTATTTAGTGATTTTAATAAATATATTGCAGGGAAAAAATAACAATAATATTTTTTTAAAAAGTAAAAAAATATTATTGTTATTTTTTCCCTGCAATATATTTATTAAAATCACTAAATAATATTAAAAATAAACATATATATACTATTAAAAATTTAAATTCTATTAATTTACCATTGAACTAAACTAAAAATAGTAATAATTTATTTTTAGAATGTGAGCTTAAAAAGTTTAAAATCAAAAAAGTTTGGAAGTTTAAATAGCCGGTGCCGCTTCGAGTTGCTGGTGTGGGCCCCACTTAACCTGTCCTATTCACCGCTCTCATCGCCGTTACTCCCGTTTACAATTATTCCCGCGTGAAGTCAAATTTTAAAAACTTCTTCTCCCGCCCGCCACAACTCCGTATAAATGTTTCTGACCGCACAACTTTCATTTGCACACCTATTTCCAGTTTTTGTCAACACAGGCCTCTGGAACTGGTATGAACATCCATTGAAGCTGTGCCTATTGTCAGATGTCAGTCAGCAATGCTCAGGTAAGCATGTATATAAAAATATGGCAGCATAGACTAGAGATTTAGTTTCAGATTGCATTTATTGCAGGCTATGCACAAAATAGATTTGTATTTCTTAGAAACGATTTACTTACTTGCAACCAAAGTCATTGGCAAATTTAAAGCCAGATTTTGCGATCTCTGCCAGCTTCCCTGCAGCCTGTATGAAAATATGCATACATCACACATCTGCGTTGAGAGTAATGAGGGAAAATTTGCGGCAGGTGTATTATTTAACAATATTAGGAGCTTATTTGTTCTGATCTATTAGTCTAATGTTTCCCTGTTCCCAGACCTGTAGATAGGGACTGAAAATTTAAACCACCTTCATGTTGAGAAACATTTCTACCATTTTTTTCTTACTTAAAAAGTGTTTTAGATCCTTCAACAAGAAAATGGAGTAAAAATAAAGAGATTTATATTTATGGTTCCTACTTAAAAGGGTTTCTAAATTCTTAAATAAAATGGAGTAAAAATATAGACAGTGCTGAGATCACTACTAAATGTAAATGGTTGTGTTTTATTTTTTTAATATTTTTTATTAAAACAAGTCATACTAATATAATATTTGGAAAAAATTACAGATACTTTCAAAAACAAAAGTTATATTTGATGGTTATGTAATCTGAAATTTCAAACTTTGAAAAGACATGAATCATCAATTTCAAACATACTGAGATATAAATTTAAAATGAGGTATTGTGCAAAGGAAAAAATGTAGACCAATTTATCTAATGTCACTGTCAGATCGGGGTTTATTCTATAGAAAACAGGGGACATCATGCTTTTAAATATGTAAGGGTATAGCACTATCATCTTACAGTAAATGGACCTTTAAAAAGATAAAAATTGTTTCAGAACGAAGGTCCCAAGACAGTTTCCACCATGCAACAATAGTCACAGACCCATAGTATTATCTGAACCTGCAAGTTTCTATCTGTTCCAGTTACATTGAGTTACAAATGTATCTTTTTTTAAAGTAGAACACGTCATTTACTGATATTGACTTCCATCCATCTTATACTTCTGTTTCGTTTACCCCTGCTATATTGTCCATACAAAACCCAATTAGATAGCAGCGTAGAGAAATCTGAAACAAAAATTCACTTATTCTTAGTACAGTGAACTGTAAATTTCAACATAAACTAAAGTGTCATTTCCATTAAGGCATTTCAATTAGCACTCTGATCCTATATCCAAAAATATTTGAACTTTTGCATCTTGATTTAGGAAGAGTAAAAGTTTCTCATAAATTAATCAATAAACCAAATTTAGAACTTAGAGGAACAAATATATAATATGATGTTGCGAAGTAATATCTAGATTAACTAAGTACTTTTTGTATTAGAAGGATCTTGAAATGACTTGAAATAAACAAGACCATACAATATTCTACTATTTCGCTTTCAAAGACAAAATCTCTTTTAGCTTTAAAAATTGAGGCAAACATTCTAGTAAAAGGCATTGTTATGAGACATAAAGTAATAACCATAATAGTTAGCAATCATTTATTTGCAGGGAAGCAGTCCATTTTTTCAAAAAATGGAATCTCATATGTGTGTATATGTTGATACATATACATGTATGTATGTAAATTGAAGTGGAAAGTTGCTGCAGAAATACAATCCAAATGATATTTGAGGCCACTATTTCAAATCTATTGTACAGTCAACAATATGTCCACACATAATGGACAAGTATTCAACAATAGGAGAGAAGCCCTCTATGTTTACACCTAACATCTGACAATTATAAAGATTTCAATCTTTGTGATATATTCACAAAGATTTACGATTTGAATGTCCAATCACTCATGGATCCCCTCATAATTAATTGTCTCAACGTCAACAATTAATTCGACTTAAACAAATCTAACAATTTGAGATTATTTCTCATAGCAATAACATTATCAACATATAATGCTTAACTGTCACAAGCTGAATATACTCAATATAGATATTTGAATTAGCCTGCAAATGAATATATGTTTTATCTTGCAGAGAAAGTAGCAATACCAGTGGTAATATCAGAAATGGATAAATGGAGAATATTGAGATGATTAATCATAGGTCTAGATGTTTGGTGTGTCATCAGATATTGTGGAAATAAGAAGGTTAGTGTAGGTTGATAAATAAAAAAATATGCAATTATGGGCATCTTATATACTTGTGTGTATGCTACTTATTTATAGTTTCTAGCATTGAAACGTTAATTTCACCAGTTGTTATCTCTGAACAATTATTTTTCTTCAAGTTCGTTAGATTATAAATTTTGGAAGTGTATATTCTGAATATGTGATGTTTGTGGGCAGGGTAGATTTGGAGCAATTACAGATATAACCGTGCCATGAACAAAGTCGAATATGGAGGGTCAACTCAACTAATTGCACTCACAACACCGTAACCACAAGACAAACAACAAAACACAAACTCTGAAGCAAAGTTAGCACATTCTTGCAAATTGTTAAAGCTTTTACACCCAAAAAAAAAGTGTATTTAGTATATAGTTGCACAAAACCTTTAAAATCAGATACCTAACAACAAATGCAATCTGAGAGAAAACCTGAGCATCATAGCTTTGTAAAATCTAATTTCCTAGATTTTTCAAAGCAAAACATAATTCAACATATGGGAAACATAGCCAATTGGTTCAGCTGGTTATACAAGCCATGTTAATGCAAATATATTCTATTGGCTACTTAAGGCAAATACTCCATGCCTAGCTATATTTCAGTCAAATATATGGATCAACACCGTTCAAACAAGTTCCAGCTTAATTTAGAACATAAGGAAATGTCAAACTGCTTTCTGATTTATTCAGAGAATAAACAGAGTCACAGAAGATAAATGAGATCCTTATCTTTAAATCTCTACCTATATTACATAGGCCAACACAAACAATTTAAGAGTCATGGTCAAGTGCTGCATTTCACAAAAAATTCTTGCACATCTCTTAAACAAAGAAAGTTCAACTACACTGCCCAAAAGTGGCCTACAATGTAGAACATGTCATATACCAACCATATTTAAGTAGGATTTGCCATATACCAAGATATATGCACATAAACATTTTTATTTTTGATATTTGAGAATCGAAGCAATGTTTCTTAGAGCCTTTTCATCAAATCAATTGTGTGCATATCTTGCGAACATTGCAGCCTGTGAGAACACTTTTCTTCGAGGCATGGTGTCAAACAATTCACATACCTTGTATATGCTTCTACATTTTGAATACATGCCTACCAGGGCCGTTGTAACTACAACGTATGACAACATTCCTCTCCTTTATGATTTGATGAAAACGCATACCCTGTTCCAAAGCTCCCATTTTGGCACACGCAGGATGCTGCCATAGGTTGTATAATCTGGCTGTACGCCTTCCAATTGTATTTGCTTGGAAGTTTCTGAATTCTTTTCAAAAAAATCCATATCTACATATCTTGCAACCATTGCATTCCCTGAGATGACATCTCTAGAAGGCATTTTGTCAAACAGTTCACGTACCTAATCCATGATTCTATGTTTTGGAAGCATGTCTGCCAAAGCAATTGCAACAACTGACAAAGATCCTCTATCCTTTATGCTTTGATGGGTGTCCATTCCCTGGTCCAAAGCTCCCATTTTGGCACATGCAGGGAGGATGTGGCAAAGGTTGTGGATTCTGGCTCTACGCCTACTGATTGCAATTGCTTGAATTTTTGTGAAGGCTTTTCATCAAATCCATTCTGTGTACATCATGCAATCATTGTAGTCCTCGAGACTGTACTTTTTCCGGGCATTCTGTTAAACAATTCACGTGCCGTGTCTATAATTTTTTTGGGCAATAGATAGAAAACCGCCTCCATTAACAATTTATATTCGGTCATGTAAGCACTTCAAACGTGAAATAGAACTATGCTAAAAAAAGAAACACCCATTTGGCAATAGCACTAACCATTAATAACCAGATATTGGTCGGTAAATACTTCATTGCATTCATAGCAAATGTACATCTTTCCTTTTATTCCATCTACTCACACTGTCCATGCCCATAACCAACCTAACAGCATGAAAAATCAATACAAAGTTCAAACCCCACACCTCAATAAAGCTCTCTGCTCGCAAAATCTCATCAAACTTCTCTTATTCCTAAAAGCATTCGGCTATAGTTCAAAATAAAAATCGATCATGTTGCACTAAATTTAATCCCAGTTTCTCCACACGAAAAGCACCCACAGTCCTACAAATTCTCTAGTGCAGAGATGAACAGGGAGCACGAAAAGGTTTTAGACGAGAAAGCTCTGTCTTATATCACCACTGATAGAGACGATTTCGTTCAATCCATTCACAAGAAAGCCCTAACTTATGCTGATGATGTAAAGGGCTCTACTGTGTATACCGAGCTCTTAAACATCAAAGGATAAATTTGACTTTGATCTATAAGTGCAATAATTAATGGGAACAAGATTCATGACAATAAGATCATATCTTTTGTTGGTATACATATTTTCCTTCCTAATAAAATTGAAACTATCTTCAAACTCTCTTGCCCATATAGAAGGAAAAATCAATATAATTGTTGAGTGAGTAATTCACGACTAAACTCTCTGCGATTAAAGGAGCAACTATTTTATATAAAGATTTCAATCTTGATAATTCATCTATTTGAAAAGAATGAAAGCAATCAGAGTAAATATAATTTTGACCACAAAGTAAGAAATGCTTTTATAGTTCCTCATAAAAAATGACTAAAGAAAGATTTATGCTCTGAGAAAGATTCACATTCATTTAAGTCATCTGACTAAGATTGCAAGAAAAGCATTCCCAGAATGATTGATCCAACACATATATTGAAATAAATTGAAGAATGGATAAATGATCATAGTGTGTGCTATAAATGTGTCACACTTTTATGGATCATTACATGTAAGGAAATTCAAGAATGAGCTTTCACAAATCGATCCATAGCTCCTTAGGCATGGAGTGCAAGGGTTTTTAAAAATGCTCTCAGCTAGAGCTATTTAGCCTATAACTTTGCTAGTAAACCATGCAATGGGAGATTCAATGAAGACAAGGGCAAGAATGCCAATATCCTCAAGAATCAAGAATGAAAATGCAATGCAATGCTATGCTAGAAATGAAAATGCAAGCTAAGCTATGAAAAGAAATATGCAAGTGTTACAACTCAAGTTAATTAATCTATGTGAGCTAATCTAGAGCATAGAAATGAAGCTAATCTAAGAAAGCATAAATATGAAGCTAAGCTAAGAATGCAAGAATGAGATGTAGAATGCAAGAATGCTCCAAATCTTCAAAAGCTCCAAAGTGTACCTAGAAAACCTGCAGCATAATATTAGCATAAAAATTTGTGGATTTAAAATGAAGAAGAGAGCTCTTCTTTTATAGGAAATGAGGAGAAATGGACCATGGAGATTAAGAGGCAAAAGATTTAATCAACGGTGGAGCTTAAAAGAGGAGCAATCCATGTGCACAAATATCCTCCAATGAGAAAATAGGAGTTGACTTTTGTGTTCATATGAGACAAAAAAGTGTTTTTTCTCTTTTTATAAAATAAGAATAATGCTTTATTTGTGCAACTTAGGATAAGAGGAAAAGTGGGGGCTTTTTATTTATTAAAAGGGGAGGGAATATTCCTTTTAATAAATAAAAACTTAGGATAAGATGGTTAGCCCATAGAAAATAATCAAATAAATGATAGCACAAGGATTTGATCAAGAATAAGCAATTTATGATTTAGCAAAAGGGGCTAATAGTTTAGGTGACCATTTTTAGGTGTATACACATAGAACATACACAGAGTATAGCAACACACATTTAATTACAATTGAAATCAATATACATGTAGTATTGAGACCAATTGATCCAAGAAAGATACTATTATCTGCTATATATATCAACTGATACTATATCATATGTTCCAATCCAAAATATAACCATTCATTGAATGTCCTTGCAGTAAAATAACAAAATAGCTAAGTTTTTGTCACCAGATAATCGACCCTTGTGAGGTCACTCAAAAATTAATATATAGCCACGCAGGGCTTGATCAGTTTTGTAACTAAAAGTCTATTCAAGGAAAATGCAACTAACACCCTAAGCCACTTGGAACGTGTCCATTCAAAGACTAATTAACTGATTAACTTTTCTCGGCATCCGCATTGGTGGCAGTGTAAGTTGCTTTGTGCGTGTCAGTCCATTCTTCAAAAGTTGCCGCCAATCTCTCTAGCATCTCTTCGTTTGGTGAAGGAACCAAATTGAGCCTTTGTTCCCAGACATGCTTACAGTTTTGCAATTGTTCCAGCTTAGTCTTCAGTGTGTTTATCTGTTCATCGCCAAGAACCGTTAGTGATTGCACCTGGGCTATAATTGCGCAATCGTGAGCTTCCATCTCTTTAGCATCCTTTAACCCTTGTGCCTTTTCTGTGTAGGATTCCTTCATCTTAGCTACATCAATCCCAATTTTAACTTCATTCTTAGACAGCTTGTATAGACAATCAACATGATTACTAAGCATTTCTTCAGCACAGGCAATTGCTTTTAGGACCTGATTGGACTCTTCAATACCTTGATAAAAAAGTGAACACTGCCATTCTTGATTAACCTTGGCAACAAATAATGAACTAGCATCACCACCAGGTATTGTTTTCCCAGTTAAAAAATTGTCTATACCATAGACAAAAGCTTTGTCTAGATTGGATATCTCTATTTCCAGAATATCCCTTTTCACTTCCTAGAGTTTAGTATTAGCCTCAACAGTAGCTACCAGGGAGGAAGATCTCTTGGTGATATTTTCATAGGTCAGAGCAAAATGATTAACTTTTTCACCAACTACTCCCATTCAATTGTAAAATGCCTTAGACAATGACCTTTCTTTGTGGACTTGGTCGAGGAACCTCTGATTATCTGGTGACTTGACGTCCAGATTCAATGGAACCATCGCGAGAGGCTGAGGAACAAGATTTTGCAATTGCTGAATGTATTTTGCCATCTCACATAAAGCTTGCTTCAATTTTGCTTTATCTTTTGCATCTTTCAGTACTCTATGATTGATCTTCTTGTTCGCGGAATTCATAATCTTCAAATCTGCCACCCTGGAAGCCAGTCCAAAGTCTATTTTCTCGCAACTGAAATCTTGTTCAGTGAACTCGGCACTAGTCTTGTCAGAATTAGGCTTGAATATCTCAGCAACCCAATGAGATGTACTTGGGTCTATATCTACCATAGATTCTGTCTTCGACTTCTTTGTCCTTGGGGATTTTTTGAGATATTTGCTGACCAAGTCACCAACAGGAACTGAAGTAGGAACGATGTTCCTCTTCTTGTTTACAGACAAATCTAGCCAGTTTGGAGTCTTCAGAGTTGTATTCTGTAAGGAAATAGCAGTGCCTGGGTTGTTTGGTGTGACTAGATCCTATTGGCTTGTACTCTCGCTGCCTCCTGCTGATACTGAATCCATGGTTGATGCTTTGCTTCTTTTTAATCTTTTGAACTGCCTTACACTGGGCTCTTCTGTGTCAGAATCAAGAACAATGCAGAAAGATGGGTCTACTTTCTCACCTCTTTTACTTCTCTGCCTGGTAAAATTCATAGTGTCATCAAAAATCAACTGTGAATCTTCAATGTTAGGGATTTTGGAGGATCTGAGCTACCTGCAAACATCAATGGTTCAATCTTATTAGTCAGGACAAGAGAAGATTCAATTTTTGGAGTCCTTGGACTCCTCCTAATTCTCAGTGCAGGGGCTGCTTGAATTTTATTTCATTGAGCTTTAAGCCAATGCTCTGTTCTTTAGAAAATCTCCTTAGTCAAAGACTTTATATCATCTTCGTCCCTTTCAGTCCAATCAACTCTTCTGACTACCATTTCAGTGTTTGATGTCATGCATTCTGATTCCAATACAATATCATCCTCATCCTTTATGTTTCTGATGCTGAAAGGAAGTTTTAAATCAACAATTTGTTTAAGAGAAAATCTGGAGTACAGTCTCCTTGTAACCTCAACTTCATCCATGCAGTCATCCCAGAAGTCCTCTAATTCTGGTTGGTGAAGAAACACGACATCTACCCTGAAATGGCTCTCCACAAAACCCTTGCTATCAAAGTAATTCCTTGCTTGATATGGTTGGAGGTTCATTTGTTTCAGCTTATTTATCAGGAAGGCAAAATCATGCATTAACCTAAATCTGTAATGCCCCGATTCTAGTGGGAAAAAGGCGCTGATACCTCGCTTAACTCTGTATTTCTTTTCTACCATCAACAATTGTGTCCCCACCTCAAGTAGAATACACTTATCCTAGCAATACCTAGGAAGTTTTAGGGGAGCATCACTGAAGCCTCCCACTCTCAAATAGCTAAAGGTAGGAAATTGAATATAAAAACTGCCATAAATCTTCACAAATTCCATGGCTTCTTTTGATATCCTGCAATTAGGTTTTCCCCTCAGCTCAAAAACCAGTTTCTGTGGGATTTCTTCTCTTTTGTAACAGGGGATGGTACTCATAAATGGTCATACTACTATTCCACTGTTCATATGGTAGACCATCCCAAATTCTACAGATGGCGAGGATATAAAAGAGATAAAAAGACATAGAAACTTGAAAGTAAGGCTGGTTGGGACAAAATTTCATGCAACTATTCTGCTATGATTTTGGCCCAATCAACGACATTACCCAAGTCTAGAATGGCCTACACAAAAAAGTACATCCAGTCCTCCCAGTTGGTATCTACGGGGTTATCTTTCACTCTGTTTAACATTACTGCTATATCCCTTACTTCTCTAAACAAATGATCTTTCCGAAGGGGCCTAGGTAGACGAGAACCCCCTTTTTCTCGGTTTAACAGCCAGTCTCTAGCTATGTTGTTCCTATACTCCTTGTTCTGGTCAAAGTCCGCTAGGGCTTTTTCAATACTCCAATCCCCATAAACCTCTTCTGATGGAATTTTGAGGGCACTCATTATTACTTTTCTGCTTATATTTACCAGAACTTCACCACTTTCTGTATAGATACACCTCTTAGTCTTATTATATCTGTTATGACATTCCATAACTAGTTCTGGGCATGGGATGACATCAGGAGAACCGGCCGCTTCTAACAAACCACTTCCTACAATCCTGACAGACATGAGCTCATCAACTATTTTCCTTAACCTTTGCACAATTTCTCCAAATCATCATCCATTATCACCGTATCCCTCATTTCGGGAAGACAACTACCAATGGGAGAAAATTTATTCTCCTTCACAAACTTTACTTTGGAGAAAGACATAGTGGAATAAAATTTGCACAATTCCTAAGAACACTTGGACGAAAAGGAAACAAGAACCTAACTCTTTGCTTAAAATGAAGAATCCAAGGGAAACACAGAGCCAAGGTTACTATGAAACTCACCACTTTTCTGCCTGCTGGTAATTTACTTCGACGCTCTAAGACGCTTCCAGAAAATAAACCAAGATAGAATGAAGAAACAAAAGGAGAGGGAAAATAAATACACACTTCACTTCAATTCCCATCAAATCAAGAGGTCTGACATGCAATAACTTATTTCACCACAATAACTACTAACAACCAGTTTTACATGCTCCATTTCGAAAAAGGAAATTAGATAAGTTGAGCTGGCATCATCTTTCCAGTCCCATCAGTCATTTGAAAATCAATAAGTAAGGATTTGGCTCGTGGTTGCGTTATTTTGGTGTTATTACATCTTGAAATCCGATCCTTGAACTATAAAATGAGTTCAATGTACAGGATTCACGATGGCTTTGATTTATGTATGCACTTACCAACCGTGGTGGGCCCCTAGGACATTTACAAACAAGCTTGGCATTTTGTGAATCATGACACTAAAGCTTCAGCGTGGAAGACTTTAATGCAAAGTTGTTAAAGTGCATGTTAAGATGTGAACTTTGAACCATGGAAAAGGAGGTTCAAAGTTCAAAAATCAATTTACCGACTGCAAAAGAACATGTGACCACGACCAAAATAAAATAGACCCTTATCGTGAAGATGCTTTTACATAACGCTCTTTGGGAGAAAATGATTTGAACTTTGAAGTTTGAACCAGCGGTTCAAGTTCAAGGTTCAAGGTTCACGGTTCAATTTACAATTTGAAATTTTAGAAAGGCGAATATTGCTGCACCAAGAAAGATTGAAAATTTATTTGACTAGCAATAGGTGGCTTCGACTGGGAATTAGGACTGTGAGGGACTAAAAAGTGGATACTAGATCTCTGGTTTCACACTAATCTACACTACAACACACACAACTAACCTAAAGCACAACAAAATTGTATGTACAAAGGACCACTGAACTTCACTACAACACAAAGAACTTTAGATCTTGCCCGTTATAAGATTAGGGCATTTAAGTTCCATCTGTGTACCTAAGTCTGAAAGAATTAGGTCCCAAAACCTGACTGATTTCAAAAGGCCCTTTCCAAAGGAATTCAAATTTGCTATGCGCACGTTGAGGTTCTTTTGTTTTTATCCCATAACAACACTTTGTCATTTTCCATGAACTTCCTGGGCCTAGCCCACCTATCAAAAATCTTCTTCAACTGGGATTGATGTAGCGCTATGCGGTTTACCATTTCTTCTGTTTCTTCCTGAATTTTTCTTAGGTACATGATCCTTTTATCCAACCCATCATAAAAGTCTGATCTTCAATCACCTTTTGCAATTTTATTGTTGCAAGCTCCAGAGGCAGTGAGAGTTGAGCTTCTACTCCATAGACCAGTTCAAACGGAGTCATACCTATAGCTCTCTTGGGAGAAATTCAATTGGCCCAAAGGTCTTCAAACAATCTTTTGTGCCAGTCTTTGGAAATTTCACTTACCAACTTCTTCATGATGGAGATTAAATTTTTATTGGCAGACTCGGCCTGCCCATTGCCTTGGGTAAAGTAATCAGATGAATGTGAAAATTGAATCCCATTGTCATAGCATAATATTTGCATCTCTTGAGAGGAGAAATTCTACGCATTATTAGCTACAATCTTCATAGGAACACCAAATCTAACCAAAATATTTTCTTTCAAGAAGGAACAAACCACCTCTGAAGTTGTTTTTCTCACTGCAACAACTTCTACCCATTTAGTAAAATAGTCCGTAGCTATTAAAATATGGATATGTCCGACTCTTGATGGGGGATTTATTGGCCCAATAAAATCTAAACCCCATTGCTTGAATGGCTCCTCAATTATCACTGGCCTTAAGGTTAGAGCAGGTAAATGTGGCTTACTGGAAAATAACTTACATTTCTCGCATTGCGCTACCCATTTGTACACATCCTTAAACATTCCAGGCCAGTAATATCAGTTCCTCAAAATTTTGAAAGCTGTTACTATGGATGAGAAGTGTCCACCACATGCTTCACTATGAAAGGACTAAAGCAATTTCTTCTGCTGATCCTCATCTACACACATGAGAAACATTCCATCCAGACCTCTTTTATACAAAATATCATCCACTATGACATATTTGGCCGCTTTAAGCTTCAAATTTCTCTGCTCCTTTTCTGTAAGATGAGTTGGACACTCTCAATAGGCGAGATAATAGGCTACATCTGAGAACCATGTATCTTTCAATCCTATAAATAAGGATAGAGGGATGTCACCTTTAGAAGCCACATCATTTTCTGCGATCAATTTGGAGAGGCTCTGACCCCTGATCAATTTGGTAGGTTTGATCTCTAAATCAAACTCTTGAACTTTAGCCACCCAATTGGATCTCTTATTCATGGACACCTCCTGTTGAGTTAAGATACTCCGAACAATAGAATTTGGAACATATTCAGTGGAATGAGAATGCAGAATGTAATACCAGAATTGCTTGATGGCTTTAACCACTGCATAGGCCTGCTTTTCTGTGGGTGAATACTTCAATTCATGATTTTTTAAAGGAACACTCATAAAGGAAATGGGAACCTCCTCACCAGCCTCATTCTTCTATAACAGGACACCTGACATAGAGTGCTCAGATGCATAACAATGTATTACAAATTCTTTCCAAAAATTTGGATGAGTAAGGACTGGTGCTTGCACAATTGCTTCTTGAACCTCATAAAAATACTTCTTAGCCTTATCATTCCATCTAAAAGTCTGCTTCTTGCTTAACAAGTTCACCATGGGTCTAGTCATTTTTAAAAAATCCAGCACAAATCTCCTTAGAAAGTTGATTTGCACAAAGAAAGACCTTATTCCACTTCTGTGACATGGAAAACACAGTTGTTGAATCACCCACACCCTCTCTGGATCTATTGCAATTCCCTTTTCTAACACTATGTGGCCTAACAATTTTCCCTCAGTCACATAGAAAATAGATTTCTTGGGATTTAAAGATATCCCTTGGTTCCTGCATTCTTGGAGAATTAGTTTCAGATCTTTAGGATGCTTCTTCCTTCTACAAGAGAAAACAATCATATCATCAAGGTACACTATGATCACTTTATTCATTAGATTACTGAAGGAAGAATTCATGGCCTGCTGGAACGTTGCTCCCGCATTGATCGAACGAAATGGCATTCAGTTATATGCAAACGTACCCCAAGGGGTAGTGAATGCTATTTTGTGTTGGTCCTCAGGAGCCACACTAATTTGGTTGTACCTCGAGAGCCCATCCAACATTGACATCATTTAAGACCCTGCAACCATCTGGAGGATATGGTCCATATTGGGGAGAGCAAAATTATCTTTCAAACTAGACTGGTTAAGGTTCCTAAAATCAATGCAGATTCAAATTTCTCCATTTTTCTTGCGAACATGAACTATGTTCACTACCCAGGTAGAATGATGGATTGGGTAAATTATTTTAGCTTTAAGCATCTTGTCTACCTCTTTGAAAATGGCATCAGCCACTCTAGGGTTATAATTTATCAAATTTTGCATGAAGGGTTTGGCTTCTGGCTTTAGAGGCATATGATGTTGAAACTTGCCATTTCTGAAATCCTTCAAATCTTCATACGACTATGAAAACACATCTCAGAATTCTCATAGCAATTTGATGAATACCACCTTCTCTATAGGAGTACATCATGTACCCAAGTTAACAAATTTAGGGTCTTCATCACCGCCAATATTTACTTTCTCATAATTACTGGATTGTTCCTCTTTTGGCTCATTGGTCTGGCCAACAAAATAGTCTTTGCGGTCAAATAGGTTTTCCATGGCCACAAGACCTTTGGGAATATGATTTCCCTTTAACTAAATAACATTTTGTCCTTTCTCAACCCCTTCATCTGCACAAAACTCTTGACACTCAAACTCTGACCCTTCGAAAAATACAGAGTAAAACTTTTCAATACCTTGAAGGAAAGACAATACATGGGCATCATCACTGAAAACATTCCAGGAATTAGCATTATTAGGTACATTAGGTCGATGGACAAGCTCAATGGTATATTGATCACTATCAAAGTCAGGATGAGGAATAAGCAGTGCTGTAGAACCAGCAAGGATGTCTGCTCTGAAATTCATTTCTCTAGGTACAGATTGAATGGAAAAAGCTTCGAATCCTTCAACTTCATCCCAGACTCTATTCCTGTAGTGCTTCATCCTCTGATTCCTCACTGCATATTTGCCCCTTGTTTTACAATCAACTCAACATTTCCTTTTACCCTTAGTAATTTGATGCCTTTTCTTTTTGCTTCTTGAATCCCAAGTAACAGAGCCTCATACTCTACGGTGTTATTCGTATTCTCAAATTCAAGCTTTAAGGCAAAAGGAAATTTTGCTTTAGTCGAAGATATCAGTACCACCCCAGCCCCCAAACCGGTAGATGAACAACTCCCATCAAATTCCTTGGTCCATAGCTCTTCATTGTCAGTACATTTTTCATTCATGACATCAATTTTTGGCATGATCAAATAATTATAAAAATCAGTTTCTTAATACAAGATGTGAGACTTAGGATCATCAGAGGGAAAAATAGTGTATTTACACTTAGTCTCAGGTTGCAAAGGGACCTTATCTCCAATAGGAATGATATCCTGCGACCAGTCTAATTTGATCTCTCCACCCAGATCTCTACAAAATGTTTTTCTGAAGAGCATACCATAACTAGTTGGTATGTCAGCAACCAGGATGGTCAACTTGAGCCTCTTGTCAGGGAAAGCTGCTAATGCAACTTGAGAATCCTTGATTTGGCCAATCAAAGGAACTTGCTCAGAATTCATGGAGTAGCACCTACCCAATTTTTTTGTTAAGGGAAAATCAAGAGCTTTTACTACTGAAGAGGGCATGATGTTATCAGAAGCTCCAGAATCTATAATATAATTGCTAAGTTTATGGCCATGAATGAATAACAACACATAAAAAGGCTTAGGTTTCCTTATTAAATGAGTAGATTCTGAGGATTCTAGATTGATGATGGGCTCTTTAACTTTGGGTTGTTTAATGTTTGGGTCAGTAGGGATTTCACTAGTGGATACAATATTTGTTTGATTGGACTGCACAACAAGAGAGGAACCCTTCACATAAGAAACCAACTTATCCAATTCACTAGGGTTTGATTTCAAGTATTCAACAGGGGATATTTGGATTTTAGATGAGTTACATAATTCTATGAAATCAAAGGAGGGTTCAGAGTTTGACCTTTTAAGGATCTTAATTCCTATCGATTCAATCCCTGGAGTCTTTGTGCTACTACTATCTTGACTCATTGGTTCTTTATCCTTCTTGCCTTGTAAAGGAGATGAAGCATGGCTGTGAATTTTGCCACCTTGCTGAGCTCGGGTAAGCACTGAACATGAAGGATGCTCTAGAGTTGTAAGAATGTCACCACCTCGTTCTGAATCAAACTCATATTCGAGATAGTAACTCATGGAGTCGCCAGGTTCTCCAGAGTTTTCTTCATTGCTAGGGATTTTCATAGTGGTTTCTATGTTGGCTTCCATTTGCTTGTACCGCACCATCTCAGGGCAAGAATCACCATCATGCTCATCAGTAAAATGAAAGATACACATATTGCTTTTAGTAGGAGGTGCTTCAATCTGAAGTCTCGGCTAATGTGGCAAAGTATTTGAATATTTTCCATAATTTCCTATTCCTTGGTTTCCATACCTCCTAGGAATATCTTGATAAGGAGTAGGAGGAGACTTCGGCAATTACCTTTTAAGGGTAATTATATCATTGACTAGTCTTTGAACACCAGGATCAGAAGATTGAGAAGTAGATGGTTGATTATTTGGAGTCTAAACCTCTCTTCTCCATTTACTCACAGTTATCATATCATCTTCATGTTCCACTGCTAATGCTTGAGCAGCTACCAAGTTTTCCACCTTACCTCATCTTAGATGGAAACTGATATTCAGAGGCATAGCATTTACAAAGAATCACTTTCTATTCTCATTCCTAGGACGATGAGCATTTGGAATTTTCTACAAGAGTTTATTAAACTTGGCAATAAATTCTCACATTAGTTTGTGCATCTCCTTCTTTAGCTGTGAGAGTTGCAATAATAAAGAATGTTCATCGTCTGCGGCTTTGAAGTGAGCTTCAAAGGCCGTTCTCATGGTGTTCCAAGTTCTAATAGATCCATTGGGAAAATGATGAAACCGGTCCACAACAGCTTCGGTCAAAGTCAAAACAAAAAGGCGAGTAGCTACATCCTCTGAACCTACACCTATAACACTGCATGCAATATTGAATGCATTAATATGATCACTCGGGGAAACTCTGCTGTCACCACTAAACTTGGGTAAAACATCTTTGGCTCATTTGGGCAAAGCTTGTAAATTAAAATTGGTTAAATCAAGGGGGCCAACTTGAGGTCCCCAAGGCTGGTTCTGGGCCATGACTGATAGAGAAAAAATTAGAGGTTGAGGATTGAAAAGAGATGGGGCTAATGTACCAGATAAGGTGAGAGCTTGAAAACTAGAAATGGATGAGGTTAACTTGGTAGTTGAAGATGATCTACTGGTAGTCTGAATCTTCCTTCTCACAGGAATATTAGGGGCAAAGTTCAACTGCTTTAGTGCCTCAAAATCTTCATCAAGTAAACCTTTCGTATTATCACCTCTTCTGTATCTCTTTTCTACCAGCTTTCTGATGAAAATTGAAACAAAGGTATAGATGAACAAAAACCTATCTTCAAGGCCTTTGAGAAGCTCTGTCTACTATAGTGGCTTCTTGGGCTATAGGTAAACCTCTCAACCACTCTTTAATTTCCTCTTCTTCTTTGATCACTAACCTCACTTGTTGATATTGTTCACCACTTGCTCTTAGATTCCAAGCCGTTGCATTAAGATCAGCTATAATTTTTTCTTAGGTGTTTGAGAAGTTAAGGTTAGGTTGTAACACTGTGAGAAGTTCTTGCTGACCAGGTACTCTATCATCAGGTAGCACCATAATTGATCATTCAATTAAAAGTTGAAACCCTGGTCTACTCGTTAGAATCCCCAGTAAAGTCACCAAAAATATTTTGGTATACAAATTTTCCTTCCTAATAAAATTGAAACTATCTTCAAACTCTCTTGCCCATATAAAAGGAAAAACCAATACAACAGTTGAGTTAGTCACTCACGACTAAACTCTCTGCAATTAAAGGAGAAGCTACCTTATTTAAAGAACAATCTTGATAATCCATTTATTTGAAAAGAATGAAAGTAACTAGAATAAATATACTTTTGACTAGAAAGCAAGAAAGGCTTTTTCAGTTCCTCATATAAAATGACTAAAGAAAGATTTATGCTCTGAGAAAGATTCACATTCATCTAAGTCAACTGACTAAGATTGTAAGAAAAGCATTCCCACAATGATCGATCCAAATAATATACCAAAATAAATTAAAGAATGGTTAAATGATCATAGAACATACACACAGATTATAGCAACACGCATTTAATTCCAACTGAAATCAAGATACATGTAATATTCAGACCAATTGATCCAAGAAAGATACTATTATCTGCTATATATATCAACTGATACTATATCATAGGTTCCAATCCAAAATATAACCATTCATTGAATGTCCTTGCAGTAAAATAAAAAAATAGCTAAGTTTCTATCACGAGAGAACCCACCTTTGTGAAGTCACTCAAAAATTAATATATAGCCACGCAGGGCTTGATTAATTTTGTAACTAAAAGTCTATTCAAGGAAAATGAAACTAACACCCTAAGCCACTTGGACTTTGTCCATTCAAAGACTAATTAACTTTTCTCGGCATCCGCACTGGTGGCAACATTGGCTACTTTGCACATGTTAGTCCATTCTTCAAAATCCACCACAAATCTCTCCAGCATCTCTTCGTTCGGTGAAGGAACCAAATTGAGCCTTTGTTCCCAGATATGCTTATAGTTTTGTAACTGTTCCAGCTTAGTCTTCAGTGTGTTTATTTGTTAATCACCAAGAACCATTAGTGATTGCACGCGGGCTATAACTGAGCAATCGTGAGCTTCCATCTCTTTAGCATCCTTTAACCCTTGTGCCTTTTCTGCGTAGAATTCCTTCATCTTGGCTACATCAATCCCAATTTTAACTTTATTCTTAGACAGCTTGTATAGGCAATCAACATGATTACTAAGCATTTCTTGAACATAGGCAATTGCCTTTAGACTTGATTGGACTCCTCAATACCTTGATAAAAAAGCGAACACTACCATTGTTGATTAACCTTGGCAACAAATAACGAACTGGCATCAACACAGGTATTGTTTTCCCAGTTAAAAAATTGTCTATACCATAGACAAAAGCTTCATCCAGATTGGATATCTCTATTTCTGGAATATCCCTTTTCACTTCCCAGAGTTTAGTATTAGGCTCAATAGCAGCTACCAGGGAGGAAGATATCTTGGTGATATCTTCATACTTCAGAGAAAAATGATTAACTTTTGCACCAACTTCTCCCATTCAATTGTAAAATGCCTTACACAATGACCTTTCTTTGTGGACTTGGTCAAGGAACCTTTGATTATCTAGTGACTTGATGTCTAGATTCAATGGAACCATCGCGAGAGGCTAAGGAACAGGATTTTGCAATTGCTGAATGTATTTTGCCATCTCACATAAAGCTTGCTTCAATTTTTCTTTATCTTTTGCATCTTTCAGTACTCTATGATTGATCTTCTTGTTTGCAGAATTCATAATCTTCAAATATGTCACCCTGGAAGCCAGTCCAAAGTCTATTTTCTCACAACTAAAATCTTGTTCAGTGACCTCGGCACTAGTCTTGTCAGAATTAGGCTTGAATATCTCAGCAACCCAATGAGATGTACTCGGGTCTATATCTACCATAGATTCTGTCTTCGTCTTCTTTGTCCTTGGGGATTTTCTAAGATATTTTCTGACCAAGTCACCAACAGGAACTGAAGTAGGAATGATGTTCCTCTTCTTGTTTACAGACAAATCTAGCTAGTTTGGAGTCTTCAGAGTTGTATTCTGTATGGAAATAGCAGTGCCTAGGTTGTTTGGTGTGACTGGATCCTGTTGGCTTGTACTCCCGCTGCCTCTTGCTGATACTAAATCCATGGTTGATGCTTTGCTTCTTTTTAATCTTTTGAACTACCTTACACTGGCTCTTTTGTGTTAGAATCAAGAACAATACAAAAAGATGGGTCTACTTTCTCACCTCTTTTACTTCTCTGCCTGGTAAAATTCATAGTGTCATAAAAAACCAACTGTGAATCTTCAATGTTAGGGATTTTTGGAGGATTTGACCTACCTGCAGACATCAACGGTTCAATCTTATTAGTCAGGACATGAGAAGGTTCAATTTTTGGAGTCCTTGGACTCCTCCTAATTCTCATTGCAGGGGCTGCTTGAATTTTATTTCGTTGAGCTTTAAGCCATTGCTCTGTTCTCTGGAAAACCTCCTTAGTCAAAGACTTTATATCTTCTTCCTCCCTTTCAGTCCAATAAACTCTTCTGATTACCATTTCAGTGCTTAATGTCATGCATTTTGATTCCAATATAGTATCATCCTCATCCTTTATGTTTCTAATGCTGAAAGGAAGTTTTAAATCAACAATTTGTTTAAGAGAAAATCTGGAGTACAGTCTCCTTGTAACCTCAACTTCATCCATGCAGTCATCACAGAAGTCCTCTAATTCCAGTTGGTGAAGAAACATGGCATCTACCTTGAAATGGCTCTCCACAAAACCCTTGCTATCAAAGTAATTCCTTGCTTGATATGGTTGGAGGTTCATTTCTTTCAGCTCATTTATCAAGAAGGCAAAATCATGCATTAACCTAAATCTGTAATGCCCGAATTCTAGTGGGAAAAAGGTACTGATACCTAGCTTAACCCTGTATTTCTTTTCTACCATCAGCAACTATCTCCCCACCTCAAGTAGAATACACTTATCCAGGCAATACCTAGGAAGTTTCAGGGGAGCATCACTGAAGCCTCCCACTCTCAAATAGCTAAAGGTAGGAAATTGAATATAAAAACTGCCATAAATCTTCACAAATTCAATGGCTTCTTCTGATATCCTACAATTAGGTTTTCCCCTCAGCTCAAAAACTAGTTTGGACATAAAGGTATTCTGCACTTCCTTGAAACTTGTGGGATTTATTCTCTTTTGTAACAATGGATGGTACTCATAAATGGTCATACTACTATTCCACTCTTCATGTGGAAAACCATCCCAAATTCTACAGATGGAGAGGATATAAAAGAGATAAGAAGACATATAGAAACTTGAAATCAAGGCTGGCTGCGAAAAAATTTCATGCAACTGTTCTGCTATGATTTCGGCCCAATCAACGGCATTACCCAAGTCTAGAATGGCCTACACAAAAATGCACATCTAGTCCTCCTAGTTGGTATCTATGGGGTTACCTTTCACTCTATTTAACATTACTGTTATATCCCTTACTTCTCTAAACATATGATCTTTTCGAAGGGGCCTAGGTAGATGAAAACCCCCTTTTTCTGGGTTTAATAGCCAGTCTCTAGCTATGTTGTTCCTATACTCCTTATTCTGGTCAAAGTCCGCTAGGGCTTTTTCAATACTCCAATTGCAATAAACCTCTGCTGATGGAATTTTGAGGGCACCCATTATTACTTCTCTGCTTATATTTACCAGAACTTCACCACTTTTTGTATAGATACACCTCTCAGTCTTATTATATCTATTACGACATTCCATAACTAGTTCTGGGCATGGGATGACTTCAGGAAAACCGACCGCTTCTAACAAACCACTTCCTAGAATCTTGATAGACCTGGCCTCATCAACTATTTTCCTTAACATTTGCACAATTTCTCTAGTATCATCATCCACTATCACTGTATCCCTCATTTCGGAAAGATAACTACCAATGGGAGAAAATTTATTCTCCTTCACAAAATTTACTTCGGAGAAAGATATAGTGGAATAAAATTTTCACAATTCCTAATAACACTTGGATGAAAAGAAAACAAGAACCTAGCTCTTTTCTTAAAATGAATAATCCAAAGGAAACACAAAGCCAAGGTTACGGTGAAACTCACCGATTTTCTACCTACTTGTAATTTACCTCGACGCTCCAAGACGCTTCCAGAAAATAAACCAAGATAGAATGAAGAAACAAAAGGAGAGGGAAAATAAATACACACTTCACTTCAATTCCCATCAAATCAAGAGGTCTGACATGCAATAACTACTAACAACCTATTTTGAACGCTCCATTTCAGAAAAGGAAATCACTTAAGTTGAGCTGGCGTCATCTTTCCGGTCCCATCAGTCATTTCAAAATCAATAAGTAAGGATTTGGCTCGTGACTGCTTTATTTCAATATTATTACATCTTGAAATCCGATCCTTGAACTATAAAATGAGTTCAAAGTATAGGATTTATGATGGCTTTGATTTATGTATGCACTTAACAACTGCGGTGGGCCCCTAGGACATTTACAAACAAGCTTGGAATTTTTTGAACCATGACACTAAGGGTTTAGCATGGAAGACTTCAATGCAAAGTTGTTAAAGTGCATGTTAAGATGTGAACTTTGAACCATGGAAAAGGAGGCTCAAAGTTCAAAATTCAATTTATCGACTGCAAAAGAACATGTAACCGTGACCAAAATAAAATAGACCCTACTCATGGAGATTGTTTTACATAACGCTCTTTGGGGACAAATGATTTGAACTTTGAAGTTTGAACCAGTGGTTCAAGTTCAAGGTTCAATGTTCAATTCATAATTTGAAACTTTATAAAGGCAAAAATTGTTGCACAAAGAAAGATTGAAAATTTATTTGACTGGCAACAGGTGGCTCTGACTAGGGATTAGGATTGTGAGGGACTAAATAATGGATCCTAGATCTTTGGTTTTGCACTAATCTACACTACAACACACACAACTAACCTAAAGCACAACAAAATTGTATGTACAAAGGACCACTGAACTTCACTACAACTCAAACAACTTTAGATCTTGCCCATTACAAGATAAGGGCATTTTAGTTCCATATGTGTACCTGAGTCTGAAAGAATTAGGTCCCAAAACTTGACTAATTTCAAAAGGCCCTTTCCAAAGGGATTCAAATTTGCTGTGCGCACCTCAAGGTTCTATTCTTTTATCCCATAACAACACTTTGTCATTTTCCATGAACTTCCTGGGCCTAGCCCACCTGTCAAAAATCTTCTTCACCCAGGATTGATGAAATGCTATGCGATTTAACTTTTCTTCTCTTTCTTCCTAAATTTTGCTTAGGTACATGATCCTTTTATCCAACCCATTAGAAAAAGTTTGATCTTCAATCACCTTTAGCAATTTTATTGCCAGAAGCTCCAAAGGCAGTGAGAGTTGAGCTTCTACTCCATAGACCAGTTCAAACGGAGTCATACCTATAGCTTTCTTAGGAGAAATTCGATTGGCCCAAAGAGCTTCAAACAATCTTTTGTGCCAGTCTTTGGAATTTTTGCTTACTAACTTCTTCATGATGGAGATTAAATTTTTATTGGTAGACTCGGCCTGCCCATTGCCTTGGGGAAAGTAATCAGATGAATGTGACAATTGAATCCTGTTGTCATAGAATAATATTTGCATCTCTTGAGAGGATAAATTCTTTGCATTATCAGCTACAATATTCATAGGAACACCAAATCTAACCAAAATATTTTCTTTCAAGAAGGAACAAACCACCTTTGAATTTTCTGACCAAGTCACCAATAGGAACTGAAGTAGGAATGATGTTCCTCTTCTTGTTTACAGACAAATCTAGCTAGTTTGGAGTCTTTAGAGTTGTATTCTGTAAGGAAATAGCAGTGCTTGGGTTGTTTGGTGTGATTGGATCCTGTTGGCCTGTACTCCCGTTGCCTCCTGCTGATACTGAATCCATGGTTGATGCTTTGCTTCTTTTTAATCTTTTGAACTACCTTACACTGGGCTCTTCTGTGTCAGAATCAAGAACAATGCAGAAAGATGGGTCTACTTTCTCACCTCTTTTACTTCTCTGCCTGGTAAAATTCATAGTGTCATCAAAAACCAACTGTGAATCTTCAATGTTAGGGATTTTGGAGGATCTGAGCTACCTGCAGACATCAACTGTTCAATCTTATTAGTCAAGACAGGAGAAGGTTCAATTTTTGGAGTCCTTGGACTTCTCCTAATTCTCAGTGTAGGGGCTGCTTGAATTTTATTTCATTGAGGTTTAAGCCATTGCTCTGTTCTCTGGAAAACCTCCTTACTCAAAGACTATATCTTCTTCCTCCCTTTCAGTCCAATCAACTCTTCTGATTACCATTTTAGTGCTTGATGTCATACATTTTGATTCCAATACAGTATCATCCTCATCCTTTATGTTTCTAATGTTGAAAGGAAGTTTTAAATCAACAATTCATTTAAGAAAAAATTTGGAGTACAGTCTCCTTGTAACCTCAACTTCATCCATGCAGTCATCCCAAAAGTCCTATAATTCTGGTTGGTGAAGAAACACTGCATCTACCCTGAAATGGCTCTCCACAAAACCCTTTCTATCAAAGTAATTCCTTGCTTGATATGGTTGGAGGTTAATTTCTTTTAGCTTATTTATCAGGAAGGGAAAATCATGCATTAACCTAAATCTGTAATGCCCCAATTCTAGTGGGAAAAAGGCATCAATACCTCGCTTAACTCTGTATTTCTTTTCTACCATCAACAACTATGTCCCCACCTCAAGTAGAATACACTTATCCAAGAAATACCTAGGAAGTTTTAGGGGAGCATCACTGAAGCCTCCCACTCTCAAATAGCTAAAGGTAGGAAACTGAATATAAAAATTGCCATAAATCTTCACAAATTCCATGGCTTCTTCTTATATCTTGCAATTAGGTTTTCCCCTCAGCTCAAAAACTAGTTTCTGTGGGATTTCTTCTCTTTTGTAACAGGGGATGGTACTCATAAATGGTCATACTGCTATTCTACTCTTCATATGGTAGACCATCCCAAATTCTACAGATGGTGAGGATATAAAAGAGATAAAAAGACATATAGAAACTTGAAAGTAAGGCTGGCTGGGACAAAATTTCATGCAACTGTTCTGCTATGATTTTGGCCCAATCAACGGTATTACCCAAGCCTAGAATGGCCTGCACAAAAACATACATCCAGTCCTCCCAATTGGTATCTATGGGGTTATCTTTCACTCTGTTTAACATTATTGTTATATCCCTTACTTCTCTAAACATATGATCTTTCCAAAGGGGCCTAGGTAGACGAGAACCCCCTTTTTCTGGGTTTAACAACAAGTCTCTAGCTATGTTGTTCCTATTCCTTCTTGTTCTGGTCAAAGGCCGTTAGGGCTTTTTCAATACTCCAATCCCCATAAACCTCTCCTGATGGAATTTGTAGGGCACTCATTATTACTTTTCTACTTATATTTACCAGAACTTCACCACTTTCTGTATAGATACACCTCTTAGTCTTATTGTATCTATTTCAACATTCCATAACTAGTTCTTGGCATGGGATAAATTCAAGAATACCGGCCGCTTCTAACAAACCACTTCCTACAATCCTGACATACATGGCCTCATCAACTATTTTCCTTAACCTTTGCACAATTTCTCCAATATCATCATCCATTATCATCATATCCCTCATTTCGGGCAGACAACTACCAATGGGAGAAAATTTATTCTCCTTCACAAACTTTACTTTGGAGAAAGACATAGTGGAATAAAATTTGCACAATTCATAAGAACACTTGGATGAAAAGGAAACAATAACCTAACTCTTTTCTTAAAATGAAGAATCCAAAGGAAACACAGAGCCGAGGTTACTATGAATCTCACTGGTTTTCTGCCTGCTAGTAATTTACTTCGACGCTCTAAAATGCTAACAGAAAATAAACCAAGATAGAATGAAGAAACAAAAGGAGAGGGAAAATAAATACACACTTCACTTCAATTCCCATCAAATCAAGAGGTTTGACATGCAATAACTTATTCCACCGCAATAACTACTAACAACCTATTTTACACGCTCCATTTTAGAAAAGGAAATCACCTAAGCTAAGCTGGCATCATCTTTCCGGTCCCATCAGTCATTTGAAAATCAATAAGGAAGGATTTGGCTCGTGGCTACTTTATTTCGGTGTTATTACATCTTGAAATTTGATCCTTGAACTATAAAATGAGTTCAAAGTATAGGATTCAAGATGGCTTTGATTTATGTATGCACTTACCAACCGTGGTGGGCCCCTAGGACATTTACAAACAAGCTTGGCATTTTGTGAATCATGACACTAAAGCTTTAGCGTGGAAGACTTCAATGCAAAGTTGTTAAAGTGCATGTTAAGATGTGAACTTTGAACCATGGAAAAGGAGGTTCAAAGTTCAAAATTCAATTTATCGACTGCAAAAGAACACGTGACCGCGACCAAAATAAAATAGACCCTTATCGTGAAGATGCTTTTACATAACGCTCTTTAGGGAAAAGTGATTTGAACTTTGAAATTTGAACCAGCTGTTCAAGTTCAAGGTTCAAGGTTCAAGGTTCAATTTACAATTTGAAATTTTAGAAAGGCAAATATTGCTGCACAAAGAAAGATTGAAAATTTATTTGACTGGCAATAGGTGGCTCCGACTGGGGATTAGGACTGTATGGGATTAAACAATGGATCCTAGATCTGTGGTTTCACACTAATCTACACTACAACACATGCAACTAACCTAAAGCACAACAAAATTGTATGTACAAAGGACCACTGAACTTCACTACAACTCAAACAACTTTAGATCTTGCCCGTTATAATATAAGGGCATTTAAGTTCCATCTGTGTACCTAAGTCTGAAAGAATTAGGTCCCAAAACTTGACTGATTTCAAAAGGCCCTTTCCAAAGAGATTCAAATTTGCTGTGCGCACCTCGAGGTTCTTTTGTTTTTATCCCATAACAACACTTTGTCATTTTCCATGAACTTCCTGGGCCTAGCCCACCTATCAAAAATCTTCTTCAACGGGGATTGATGTAGCGCTATGCGGTTTACCATTTCTTCTCTTTCTTCCTGAATTTTTCTTAGGTACATGATCCTTTTATCTAAGCCATCATAAAAAGTCTGATCTTCAATCACCTTTTGCAATTTTATTGTTGCAACCTCTAGAGGTAGTGAGAGTTGAGCTTCTACTCCATAGACCAGTTCAAACAGAGTCATACCTATAGCTCTCTTGGGAGAAATTCGATTGGCCCAAGGGCTTCAAACAATCTTTTGTGCCAGTGTTTGGAATTTTTTCTTACCAACTTCTTCATGATGGAGATTAAATTTTTATTGGCAAACTCGGCCTGCCCATTGCCTTGGGTAAAGTAATCAGATGAATGTGAAAATTGAATCCCATTGTCATAGCATAATATTTTCATCTCTTGAGAGGAGAAATTCTACGCATTATCAGCTACAATCTTCATAGGAACACCAAATCTAACCAAAATATTTTCTTTCAAGAAGGAACAAACCACCTCCGAAGTTGTTTTTCTCACTGCAACAACTTCTACCCATTTAGTAAAATAGTCCATAGCTATTAAAATATGGATATGTCGGACACTTGATGGGGGATTTATTGGCCCAATAAAATCTAAACCCCATTGCTTGAATGACTCCTCAATTATCACTGGCCTTAAGGTTAGAGCAGCTAAATGTGGCTTACTTGAAAATAACTTACATTTATCGCATTGCACAACCCATTTGTACATGTCCTTAAACATTCCAGGCCAGTAATAGTAGTTCCTCAAAATTTTGAAAGCTGTTACTATGGATGAGAAGTGTCCACCACTTGCTTCACTATGAAAGGACTGAAGCAACTTCTTTTTCTCATCCTCATCTACACACCTGAGAAAAATTCCATCCAGACCTCTTTTATATAGAATATCATCCACTATGACATATTTGCCTGCTTTAAGCTTCAAATTTCTCTGCTCCTTTGCTGTAAGATGAGTTGGATACTCTCCATAGGTGAGATAATATTCTACATCTGAGAACCATGTATCTTTCAATCTTGTAAATAAGGATAGAGGGATGTCACCTTCAGAAGCCACATCATTTTCTGCGATCAATTTGCAGAGGCTCTGACCCCTGACTAATTTGGTAGGTTTGATCTCTAAATCAAACTCTTGAAATTTAGCCACCCAATTAGCTCTCTTATTCATGGACACCTCCTGTTTAGTTAGGATACTCTTAACAATAGAATTTGGAACATATATAGTGGAATGAGAATGCAAAATGTACTACCGAAATTGCTTGATGGATTTAACCACTGCATAGGCCTTCTTTTCTATGGGTGAATACTTCAATTCATTATTCTTTAAAGGAGAACTCATAAAGGAAATGGGAACCTCCTCGCTAGCCTCATTCTTCTGTAACAGTACACCTGCCATAGTGTGCTTGGATGCATAACAATATATCACAAACTCTTTTCAAAAATTTGGATGAGCAAGGACTGGTGCTTGCACAATTGCTTCTTGAACCTCATCAAATTACTTCTTAGCCTCATAATTCCATTTAAAAGTTTGCTTCTCACTTAACAAGTTCACCATGGGTCTAGTCATTTCTAAAAAATCTGGCACAAATCTCCTCAGAAAGTTGATTTGCCCAAAGAAAGACCTTATTCCACTTTTGTGAGATAGAAAACATAGTTTCTTAATTGCCCACACCCTCTCTGGATCTATTGCAATTCCCTTTTTTGACACTATGTGGCCTAACAATTTTCCCTCAGTCACACAGAAAATAGATTTCTTGGGATTTAAAGATATCCCTTGGTTCCTGCATTCTTGGAGAATGAGTTTCATATCTTTAGGATGCTTCTTCCTTCTACAGGAGAAAATAGTCATATTCATCAAGGTACACTATGATCACTTTATTCATTAGATTACTGAAGGAAGAATTCATGGCCCGCTGGAATGTTGCTCCTGCATTTATCAAACCGAATGGCATTCGGTTATATGCAAATGTACCCCAAGGGGTAGTGAATGCCATTTTGTGTTGGTCCTGAGGAGCCACACTAATTTGGTTGTACCCTGAGAACCCATCCAACATTGAAATAGTTTCAGACCTTGCAACTATCTAGAGGATATGGTCCATATTGGGGAGAGCAAAATTGTCTTTCAAACTAGACTGGTTAAGGTTCCTAAAATCAATGCAGATTCAAATTTCTCCATTTTTCTTGCGAACAGGAACTATGTTCACTACCCAAGTAGAATGATGGATTGGGTAAATGATTTTAGCTTTAAGCATCTTGTCTACCTCTCTGAAAATGGCATCAGCCACCCTAGGGTTATAATTTCTCAATTTGTGCCTGAAGGGTTTGGCTCCTGGCTTTAGGGAATATGATGTTGAAACTTTCCCTTTTTGAAATCCTTCAAATCCTCATATGACCATGAAAACACATCTCAGAATTCTTGCACCAATTTGATGAATACCACCTTCTCTATAGGAGTACATCATGTACCCAAGTTAAGAAATTTATTGTCTTCATCACTGCCAATATTTACTTTCTCATAATTATTGGATTGTTCCTCTTGTGTCTCATTGATCTGGTCAACAAAATAGTCTTTGTGGTCAAACAAGTTTTCAATGGCCACAAGACCTTTGGGAATATGATTTCCCTTTAACTAAATAACATTCTGTCCTTTCTCAACCTCTTCATTTGCACAGAACTCTTGACACTCAAACTCTGACCCTTCAAAAAATATAGAGGAAAACATCTCAATACCTTGAAGGAAAGACAATACATGGGCATCATCACTGAAAACCTTCAAGGAATTATCATTATCAGGTACATTAGGTCGATGGACAAGCTCAATGGTATATTGATCACTATCAAAGTCAGGATGAGGAATAAGCAGTGTTGCAGAACCAATAATGACATCTGCTCTGAAATTCATTTCTCTAGGTATGGATTGAATGGAAAAAGCTTCGAATCCTTCAACTTCATCCCAGAGTCTATTCCTATAGTGCTTCATCCTCTCATTCCTCACTGCATATTTTCCCCTTGTTTTATAATCAGCTCAACATGTCCTTTTACCCTTAGTAATTTGATACCTTTTCTTTTTGCTTCTTGAATCCTGAGTAACATAGCCTCATACTCTGTGGTGTTATTAGTATTGTTTAATTCAAGCTTGAAGGGAAAAATGAAATTTTTCTTCAGTCGGAGATATCAGTACCACCCTAGCCCTCGAACCAGTAGATGAACAACTCCTATCAAATTCTATGGTCCACAACTCTTCATTGTCAGTACATTTTTCATTCCTGACATCAATTTCTGGCATGATGAAATATTTATAAAAATTAGTTTCCTGATACAAGATGTGAGACTTACGATCATTAGAGGGAAAACAAGTGTATTTACACTTAGTCTCAAGTTGCAAAGGGACCTTCTTATCTCTAATAGGAATGAGCCTCTTGTCAGGGAAAGCTGCTAATGCAACTTGAGCATCCTTGATTTGGCCAATCAAAGGAACTTGCTTAGAATCCATGGAGTAGAACCTACCAAATTTTTTTTTAATGGGAAAATCTAGAGCTTTTGTTACTGAAGAGGGCATGATGTTATCAGAAGCTCCAGAATCGATAATACAATTGCTAAGTTTATGGCCATGAATGAATAATGACACATAAAAAGACTCAGGTTTCCCTTGTACAGGAGTAGATTCTGAGGATTCGAGATTGATGATGGGATCTTTAAATTTGGGTTGTTTAATGTTTGGGTTAGTAGGGATTTCACTAGTGGATACAATATTTTTTTGATTGGACTGCACAACAAGAGAGGAACCCTTCACATTAGCAACCAAGTTATCCAATTCACCAGGGTTTGATTTCAAATATTCAGCAGGGGATATTTGGATTTTAGATGACTTTCATAATTCTATGAAATAAAAGGAGGGTTCAAAGTCTGACCTTTTAAGGATCTTAATTCCTACTAATTAATTCCCTGGAGTCTTTGTGCTACTACCAGGTTGACTGATTTGTTCTTTATCCTTCTTGCCTTGGAAAGGAGATGAAGCGTGGCTGTGAATTTTGCCACCTTGCTGAGCTCAGGTAAGCACTAAACATGAAGGATGCTCCAGAGTTGTAAGAATGTCACTACCTCATTCTGAATCAGATTCATATTCAAGATAGTAACTCACAGAGTCACCAGGTCCTCCGGAGTTTTCTTCATTTCTAGGTATTTCCACAATGGTTTGTTTGTTGGTTTCCATTTTCTTGTACCACACCATCTCAGGGAAAGAATCACCATCATGCTCATCAGTCAAATGAAAGATACACATGTTTCTTTTAGCAGGAGGTGATTCAATCTGAAGTCTCAGCTGATGCGGCAAAGTATTTGACTATTTTCCATAATTTCCTATTCCTTGGTTTCCATACCTCCTAGGAATATCTTGATAAGGAGTAGGAGGAGACTTCAAAAATTTCCTTTTAAGGGTAATCATATCATTGACCAGTCTTTAAACAACATGATTAGAAGATCTAGAAGTAGATGGTTGATTATTTGGAGTCTAAACCTCTCTTCTCCATTTACTGACAGTTATCATATTATCTTCAATTTCTATTGCTAATGCTTGAGCAACTGCCAAGTCTGCCACCCTACCTCATCTTAGATGAAAACTAATATCCGAAGGGATAGCATTTACAAAGAATCCCTTTCTATTCTCATTACTAGGAGTATGAGAATTTGGAATTTGCTACAAGAGTTTATTAAACTTGGCAATAAATTCTTGAATCAGTTCGTGCATCTCCTTCTTTAGCTATGAGAGTTACAATAATAAAGAATGTTAATCATCTACATCTTTGAAGCGAGCTTCAAAGGCCATTCTCATGGAGTTCCAAGTTCTAATAGATCCATTGGGAAAATGATGAAACTAGTCTGCAACAGCTTCAGTCAAAGTCTGAACAAAAAGGTGAATAGCTGCATCCTCTGAACCTACACCTATAACACTGCATGCAATATTGAATGCATTAATATGATCACTAGGGGAAACTCTGCCATCTCAACTAAAATTGTGTAAAAAATCTCTGGATCCTTTGGGAAAAGATTGTAAATTAAAATTGGTTAAATCAAGGGGGCCAACTTGAGCTCCCCAAGGCTGGTTCTGGGCCATGACTAGTAGAGAAAAATTTAGAGGTTGAGGATTGAAAAGAGATGGGGCTAATGTACCGGATAAGGTGAGAGCTTGAAAACTAGAAATAGATGAGGTTAACCTAGTAGGTGAAGATGATCTACTGGTAGTTTGAACCTTCCTTCTCATAGGAATATTAGGGGCAAAGTTCAACTGCTTTAGTGCCTCAAAATCTTCATTAACTAAGCCTTTCGCCTTATCACCTGTTGTGTATCTCTTTTCTACTAGCGTTCTGATTGAAACTGAAATAGAGGTATAAATGAACAAAAATGTATCTTCAAGGCCTTTGAGAAGCTCTCTCTACTATAGCGGCTTCTTGGGCTACAGGTAAACCTCTTAGCCACTCTCCAATTTCCTCTTCTTCTTTGATCACTAACCTCACTTGTTGATATTGTTGACCACTTGTTCTCAGATTCCAAGCCATTGCATTAAGATCAGCTATAATATCTTCTTGGGTGTTCGAGAAGTTAAGGTTATGTTGTAACACTGGGAGAAGTTCTTTCTGACCAGCTACTCTATCAGTAGGTAGCACCATAATTGATCATTCAATTAAAAGTTTAAACCCTGTTCTACTCATTAGAATCCCCAGTAGAGTTGCCAAAAATCTATTGGTATACAGATTTTCCTTCCTAATAAAATTGAAACTATCTTCAAACTCTCTTGCCCATCTAGAAGGAAAAACCAATACAACAGTTGAGTTAGTCACTCACGACTAAACTCTCTGTGATTAAAGGAGCAACTACCTTATATAAAGATCAATCTTGATAATCTATTTATTTGAAAAGAATGAAAGAAACCAGAATAAATATACTTTTGACTAGAATGTAAGAAAGGCTTTTTCAGTTCCTCATATAAAATGACTAAAGAAAGATTTATGCTCTGAGAAAGATTCACATTCATCTAAGTCAACTAACTAAGATTGCAAGAAAAACATTCCTAGAATGATTGATCCAACACATATACTGAAATAAATTGAAGAATGGATAAATGATCATAGAACATACACACAGATTATAGAAACACACATTTAATTCCAACTGAACTCAAGATACATGTAATATTTAGACCAAATGATCCAAGAAAGATACTATTATCTGCTATATATATCAACTGATACTATATCATATGTTTCAATCCAAAATATAACCATTCATCAAATGTCCTTGTAGTAAAACAACAAAATACCTAAGTTTCTATCACGAGAGAACTGAACCTTGTGAGGTCACTCAAAAATTAATATATAGCCACATAGGGCTTGACCAGTTTCATAACTAAAAGTCTATTCAAGGAAAATGCAACTAACACCCTAAGCCACTTGGAGCTTGTCCATTCAAGGACTAATTAACTGATTAACTTTTCTTAGCATCCACATTGGTAGCAGTGTTAGTTTCTTTGTGCGTGTCAATCCATTCTTCAAAAGCCACCACGAATCTCTCCAACATCTCTTGGTGTATACTAGAGAAAGTATCTTCATAGAATTAAGGTTGAACAATAAATGAAATAGTAACTAAATAAACCACAATAGAGCAACTATTTAGCAAATTAATGATCAATTGAGCATCCTATGGCTATCTAACTAAGAATGTTAATGCAAAGCTCTCATCAAGCTTCCAGTAATGACAATCCTAGAATGAGAATGATAAGATAAATAAGTTAAAGCTAACAATTATATCAAAGTAAATGATAATTAAGCTCTCAAATGCCTTTCTAAACTCAAATTGCAAATGGTTCAATGCAATTCTTAGATGTGTGGTTATGAATTATGAAGGATTTAGGCCTTCCTTTTATAGATTTTACCAATGGTAGGGGGTGTAGTTGTATTTGATCATGATTAAGCCTTGGTTGAGTCTTTGGTTCCATCCTTTGAAGATAATGCAAAGTTTGTGTCCTCAAAGCTTGGGACAAGTAGACAAGATCAATGGTCAAGATTTTCTTTCACTTTGAGTGTTTGAGATTGAATTTGGTTTGATCTATGTGAATGCCTTTTCTTAAATCTCATTGGTTGATTGAATTTCCTCTCCTTTTGGGTTGTTGAGAGTAATTGAGATTTATTAATTGATTTAATTGATTTATTTTAGCCATGTACCCCTTGAATGTGTTGAATTTAATTTAATCCAAGACTATACAATTAATTGATTTAATTGTATTTTGATTTGATTGCACTTGATTAAAATGCTCTCAATTTTGATTGATCTCAGATTAAGACTTGATTTTAATTTTGATTGGCTAATTATGCATTGTAATTCAATTACTTCAATTATGTCCTTGATTTGCTTTGATTTGACTTGATTTTGTTTTGATTTGATCTTTGTCCATTTTTAGGTGATTACAAATGCCCCTCTTTGAGTTGACATGTGAAGCATATCGATTCAAAGAATACTTTGATCTGGTTTGATGATAGGTTCTGATTCATTCATGGTTGTTCTTTGATTTTCATTTGATGTCTTTCAATGGTTGATCCTTGATTTCTGATACAAGATTGGTGTAGATATGATTAATATGAAACTCTCAATTGATGTGGTCTTGATGATCATTCTGATATGATGGTCCTTCTGATGATGGTTCTCAATATGATGTTTGATTCAATGATTGATCTTGATATGATACCTATTTTGATGATTGATTTTGATGTGATGACCCATTCGTTTGATTACGAAAAATTTCCTGATAAAAGCTTTTGCTTTTGATTCGATGATTGGTTTCTTGATTTTCAATGATGTTACTACTATTGTTGATCTAATTATTCGATGGTATGCCCCCTCAGAAATAAAACATATTGATGCTTGATTTAAAAAATTTGATTGATTGATTGATCCAATATGTTTTCATTTCTGAAAACACTGATGATATGCCATGATTCACAATTTGCCCCGATTGAACTGATAGGTTAATATAGGTCAAAGTCAAAATTTCACCTCTAAATTAGGTCAAATTAGCTTAAATAGGTTGAAAAACCTTGATTTACTATTCATTTTCACTTTTGACTTCTGAGATTTTGCTCTGGTTCTGCTTTGATTTTTGAGATGGTTGTTCCTATCAGAAAGCATCAGTTCGAGAGATGTCGATGGTATTGGAGACCACTTGACTATGAACCTCCAGTGAGTCATTTTTAACTTCCTTGTTGCATTCATTGCTCGTTTATAGCATTTATTACATCTTTTCCATGTTTTAATTTTGCAAATTCACGCTTAGGATAGTTTAAATGTCGCATTAGCCTTTAAAGTGTCACATCCACGCTTTTTACTCATGCCTCCACGTAGTAAACTGTCACCTAACATTTTTTCATTCTCGCCTGAGAAGAATATGATTCCGCGTAGCCTTAGGGTTTTAATGTAGATTTGCATATGTTTTTCTGCGTGTTAAACCCTAGATTTTCGTTGTCGCCTAGGCTTTATTCGATGTTGCCTAGCGTTATAAAGTGTTGTGTGAAACCTGAATTACCACTTAGGATAGATAAAGTGTTGCCTGACATCTTTTTTGCATTGTGTGAGATGAAATGTCGTGTGGTATGTTTAAAATCACACCTGAAAGATTTTTAAATTTTTTTCACTTGTACTTGATTTTTCCTGATGAAAATTTTGATAACTCCAGATGATCAATTCCAATGATAAGATTAGGTCTGTTGCATTTAAACAAAATAATTGATTAGGCTATCAGTATAATGGTACCAAAAAATATGATTTGTCAATTTGATAGGATAAATCAATTATTGTGAAAACCGATATGATTAATACTGATACTTCATTCTTTGGATATAGAGACATGAACAAATGGTACTAGGTGTGATTGCTTGATACTTTTGATAAAATTGATTGACTTTAGATGATTCCTTGATATGGTATGCTGATATGATTCCTTTTTTTTGCCAAATAGGCACACTTCCTTGTTCTTTACATACGGTCTATTGCATCATGGGTTATTGATCTTGGTTAGGCTCTGACTCCGATAGAGTATCATATTATCGAGATGTGCGGCCTTAGTTTTCTTCTTGACATGCCACGGTTCCAGCTGAACCGTGGTCTTTTGACTTCTGTGGTGAAGAGATGGCACTCTGACCATAATACTTTCCACCTTCCTTTTGGAGAGATGACTATCACTATGGAGGATGTGTACAAACTATTATGCATTCCTTGCTAAGGAGAGTTAGTATATTATGATTCTATTTATGATAGCATAGTTTGTAGATGAGTGTTTGGAGACAACACTATAGATGATGATACTATTACTTGGCCACATTTTTCTTCTTTCCCGACATTACTAGTGGTTCTTGGTGCTCTTATCAGTGGATTCCTACTTCTCGACCGACGAGGTCATGGTTTCTTAGTTGGATGGGGCAAGATGCTCAAGGAATTACTTGCTTAGCCTCGACGATTTGATTGGGGTTCCTATGTTCTTGCTCAACTATATCATGATTTTCATGAGGTTGTCTATAGAGAGAGCACTTCTTTGTCTGCAGGTGCAGTGATTCTACAGTTGTGGGTATGAGGGAATCTTCCCATTACTAGGCCTATTTCTGATAGGATTCATCACCGAGGATTCCCGTATGCTTTTCTATATAGCAGCATGGTTGTCCAATATCATTTGGGCAATCTTGAGTATTGGTTCTGGTAGATTGATGATCTTGATCAGGTTCAGTGGTGACCATATATTGGTTGTGAGCACTGGAGGGAGGATGATGATGAGATTCCCTATATGTTTTCTCCTTGATCAATGATTGGCAGGGCTACTACTATGATTGAGAATTTCTTCTTTGGCCAAGTGTCTTGCCAGTATGGTAGAGTATAGGATATGCCATAGGGTGCAACATTATATGCTTGTGTACAAGCAGAGTGATCGATGTGGGGTCCTTTGATTAATTATCAGTTTTCATGTGATCAAATTGTTGGTTTGGCATACTGCAGATGGGAGATGCTTGCAGGTGTTGCACATGGTGGGATGTCACATGAGTATTAAGACTGGTGGGCTTGTAAGAGGTTTCCTTGATTTATTGATCTAGCAGAGTGTATCCCAGACCGAGATGAGAGAGATGATGGTGGCGGTGGTGATGATGGTGGCGGTAGGAGACATCAGAGGCAGCGAGGATAGAGAGCACCTCAGGATATTGGTAGAGCAGGAGATGGACCAAGAGTGAGAGGTGGACATGTTTGGGATAGGGATAGAGCTAGAGGACAGGATGATGTAGCTGAGGTACACCCTAGAGCAGCAGTGGATAGACAACATAGAGCTCATCAACAGTAGAGACAACATAGATAGGTATGTATAGATGCTGCTCGATAGATTACTGGTGGACAAGATCCCTTAGTTTAGTTACAGAGGGTTGATTTAGCACAACAAGATCAGATTCTAGCACAATAGGTGCAGGTTCTAGCACAACAGGTGCCTTCACAGGTTCAACAGTCACAAGATATGGGATAGAGTTCATAGGCTACTCCTAGCATTGATAGTGTAGCACATGATGTTCAGTCATTGAGGACAGATATATCTACTATTGTGGGTAGACTGGATTAGGTAGCTCTTTTGATGCAGCAGTTTATGACTCATGTGACTCAGAGCCATAGCATAGCGAGCACTTCTCAGGATCCTCCTTCACATGATAGACATGATGACAGAGGTCCAGATGGATCAGGTGATGGGGATGGATTAGGTGCTACTATGGGATCTTGATGATTGGATGATAGAATTGCTCATTGTTGATGTCCTTGTATCATGTTTCATGATGTTTTTGATCAGAACATTGATGTACTACTTTCATGATATTGTATCTTGATATACTGATGTACTGGATCATTTGATGAACAATTATATGATGATATATGTCCTTGATTCTCTTGATGTATTTTGTGATGAGATCATCTTTATATGCAGGTATATGGTGTTTATGATGCATTTACTTGTGATTATGCTATGGATGCAATGTATCTTATTTTATGACATATATAGATGAATGCATTGATGTATGACTTTATGACATGCTTTTCTTTGTTTTTCAATGGATGAATGCAAAGTGTTTTATGGAAATATGAATGCCCCTATGTTTTTCGGTTTTCAGATGTGTGCAGTTCTATCTTTAATTACATGTATGCAAATGATGTATGAGTAATGATTATTTTCTTTGTTTTTTATGATATATGGCTAATGAATAATGATTAATGCTATGAATGCAAAAGATAATCTCACATGTTTTTGATTTAAATCAAGGATAAGATGTTTGAATTGAACCCCCCATTTCTTTTCCCCCCTTGCAATTTAAGCTAAGAAAGGAAAAACAATATATATAATGCACTTAATCTAAGATGTATGCAACTAACTGTCATTATTCAAAATTTGGAGCTTATAATCATCATTGAGCATTTTTGGAGTCCCGTTTTAGTACAACCATCACTAGTTCAACTATGATGATATGAATACTTTTTGCACCTCTTTGTTTTCTTTCCCATATCTCTTTGATACGACTATCACTGATTGTAGCCAATCATGAGAGTGTGAATACCGATTTTGTCAGATTCTATGTTGAAAGTGAATTTTGGTATTATGATATTGAAGATCAAAATAGCCAAGGTATCTATTTGCGTAAACAAGCAAAAATCTCAGTTTGATCCTATGTACAAGTCCTTGATGATTCTTTGATGATCACGTCCTTAGACAAATAATACATGATTTAAAACTTTGATTTTAAGACAGTCATTCAGAAATCAATAAAATATCATCCTTTCATCATAGCTTGTCTAGTCTAAAACTTTCATCGATTTGCTTAGAAAGAAATGATTTCATCAATTGAGTCAACACTTAGAAAATTTTGCAATGTTTTTCAAATGCATATTTCAAGTGTAGTTCCATCCACTTCATACTTTTAATCCTGATAAAGGTAAGGTCATTTCAGTTCTTGGATCAAATTTTTCATTTTAGGCTCAAATTGGACTAGGATGTAGATTTGATTAAGTGTTCCTCTTTTGAGTGTGATGAATTGATTCTCTAATTGAATAAAGCTTGCTTTGATGAATCCTTTCTCCTCTTGAGTAGATTGCCCCCAGTTTGATATTGATTTCAATTGTGGGACTTAGGACAGTTTGTCGATTAGGTGACCAAAATCTTGAGGTACTTGCAAATGCAACTGTGGGGTTTTATTATGCAATATATACAAATGCTAGCGAATGCAATATTTACAAGGTGACCTTCTAGGTATGCGACTGACTTGGACTTTCCATTTCACTGATTGAATGGATCTAGCTCTTTTTTTTTTGTTTTTAAAGCTTTTTCTCTTTTTTTGCTACCAAGGCGCCTATTTGCTAGGTTTTCACCAAGGCGCTTTTCTTCTTTTTTGATTTTTTTGTATTTTTCATTTTTTTTCATTTTTTCACATCATCGAGGCACCTATTTGCTAGGTTTTCACCAAGACAACATCTTTTTGAGGATCATATATGAATCTTTTTGCTTTCTTCATGCTCAATTTTCCTCAGTTTTTGATCTTTTCTGCTTTTCAAATGTTTTTGGTATTTTCAGGATCTCTTTTAATTATGTACAATAAATATGATGCTCTTCATTTGATACTCTTTATACTCTTTCATCTACCTCATGTATAGAACCTCTTTAGATGTATGCTATTGATAGGCTCTTATAGTTCTTCACCATCACAATCTACTAGTTTATGGGTGCCGGTCCCAAAATTTTCAACAATGAGAAATGGTCCTAACCAGTTTGCTTCTCATTTTCCTTTCTTTTCTCATTTTTCTTGATTCTTGGGATTTTCTCGCAAAACTAGGTCACCTATTTGAAATTTTCTTGGCTTGATGTGCTTATTGTAAGCCCTTGACATCCTATTTTGGTACACCTTCAAATGATCAAATGCTTGCTTTTGTTTCTCATATAAGAGTTCTAGTTCTTGCAACCTAGCAACCCTATAGTCTTTCTCATTTATCAAACCATGCATAGATATCCTCAAAGATGGAAGTTCTACCTCTAAAGGAAAAACTACTTCTGTTCCAAAGACTAATGAAAAAGGTGTAGCTCCTATTGGCATTCTTATGCTTGTTCTATAAGCCCACAAGGTCAGGTTTATTTTAATGTGCCAATCTCTACCTGAGTTGTCCACCATTCTCTTTAAAATTTTCAAGATGTTTTTATTTTTTGCTTCGGCTTGTCCATTACCTTGGGGGTAATAGATTGAAGAAGAATAATGAATCATGTGAAACTTAGTACATAATTTCTTTAGGTCTTTATTCTTAAAATGCTTTTCATTATTCGTTATGATAGCATGAGGTATGCCATATCTACAAATAATATGATTGAGGATAAACAAAGATATTTTCTTTCCTATTGCAGTTGATAGGGGTACAAGTTCCACCCACTTAGAAATGTACTCAGTTGCCATGATGATGAATTTATGACCATTCGAGGACGGTGGATAAATCATGCCTATTAGCTCTAGACCCCATTGATAGAATGGCCAAGGTGTTTTCATTGGATGAAGCTCTTGTGTGGGCACATGTATCAAGTTTCCATGGAATTGACATTTTCTACAAGTTTTGGCAAAGTTACAAGTGTCTTTCTCCATCGTAGGCCAAAAATATCCTATCCTAACAAGTTTCTTAGCTAGGGTTAATCCATTTGAGTGTGACCCACAAATTCCTTTGTGGATTTCTCATAAGGCTAATTTTGATTCCTCTTCTTCTAAACATCTAGGGAGCATTCCATCTAGACTTTTTCGATACAATGTTTTGGAAATTATAGTGTATTGGGCGGCTTGGCGAATGAAGTTTTTCTTTTGATTCCTAGTTTGGTCCATGGGAAGGATTTGATCTTTCAAGTAAGTGTAAATAGGTCCATACCAAGGTGATTCATTTGTAGTTAACAAGCAAATGGTATAAGGGTGGGTAGGGTCAAATGTGGGTTGATCCACTTCTTCTACCAAGAACTCATATCTGGCACTCTGATCAGGCATTTGTAAAAGTGAAGCTAAAGTTTCCATTGCATCTGATACTTTGTTCTTTTCTCTTGGCACTTGTTCAAATGTAATAAGTATGAAATACTTCTTAAGATTGTCCACCATGTTTTTGTAGGGTACCAATTTGTCATCTTTCATTTGATATTCCTCATTGTCTTGATTTATGACTAATTGTGAATCTCCATAAACCTTTAATTCTGTCACTTTCCACTCTAATGCCAGCTTGATTCCAATAACCAAGGCTTCATATTTTGCTATATTATTGGTGCATGGAAATACCAATTTTTAAGATTTAGGGATAGTAGATCCTTGAGGAGTGATTAGAAGTATGCCTGCTCCTGATCCATGATGAGTATAGGAACCATCAAAATAAAGTTTCCATGTTTTTGCCTCAACATTCACAATCTCTGAATCTGGGAATTCCACTTGGATGGGATGATCTTCTTGAAGTGGTTCTTCTACTAATTGGTCTACAATGACTTTTCCTTTGATTTATTTTCTATCAACATATTCTATGTCGAATTCACTTAGTACCATCACCCACTTTGCTAGCCTTCCATTCAATGCTATTTTACTAAGTAGGTACTTTAAAGGGTCAATTTTGGAAATGAGCCTTATCTTGTGGGCTAGCATATAATGGCATAATTTTTGGGAAGCAAAAACTACAGCCAAGCATGCCCTTTCCATGAATGTATAGTTAAGCTCGTATTTGACCAAGGTTCTACTTATGTAGTAAATTGCCTTCTCTTTTCCTATTTCATCCTCTTGTCCTAAAAGTGCCCCCAATGAATTCTCTGTTGCTAAAATGTATAAGATCAAGGGTTTGCCTTTGATAGGTGGCATCAAGATTGGTGGATTCATGAGATATTTATTTAATTGATTAAAGGCTTCTTCAAACTTGTCATCCCATTTGAAAATTGTATCTTTATGCAAAAGTCGGGTGAAATTATGACATTTTTTTGCTAATTGGGAGATAAATCTCCTGATGGATTGTATCCTTCCTTGTAAAGATCTCATATGACTAATGTTTTTAGGTGCTTTCATTTCCATGATAGCCTTCACTTTACCAGGATCCACCTCTATCCCTTTTGCAGATACAATATAGCCTAGTAGCTTGTCGGATTGGACTCCAAATGCACATTTCTTTGGGTTAAGTCTCACTTTGAATTCCTCTAGCCTTTCAATTTTTTTTCCAAAATTGGTAGATGTTCTTTTCTTGAGTGTGATTTAGCTAATATATCATCCACATAATCCTCCATGAACTTATGCATCATATCATGGAATATTGTGGTCATTTCTCGTTGATAGGTCGCTCCTGCATTCTTTAACCCAAATGGCATGACATTCCAAAAAAAAGTACCCCATGCACATGTAAAAGTGGTCTTATCTTGGTCTTCTAGTGCTATCTTTATCTATTTATATCCGCTAAATCCATCCATGAGTGAAAACATAGAGTGTCCTGCTTTTTAGTCCATAATGACATCAATACTTGGAAGTGGGAAATTATCCTTAGGACATGCCAAATTTAAGTCTCTAAAGTTCATGCAAATTCTGATGGATTTGTCTGAATTTGATACATGCAATATATTTGAGATCCATTATGCATAATCAATGGCCCTTATAAATCCCACCTTCAATAGTTTTTCTAACTCCACTTTGACAAGTAGTGCTATATGAGGATGCATCTTCCTTAGCTTTTGCTTAATAGGTTTGGCTCCTTCTTTGATATTTAGATGATGCATTATCAGATTTGGGTCTAAGCTCGACATATCATCATAAGACCATGCGAAGTTCACTTGTTTTTCTTTAAAGAACTTAATTAATTCTATTCTTTCTTTGCTAGATAGTGATGCTGCTAGGTGGATGATCTTTGGCTCTATTTCTGATCCAATATTTATCTTTTTTTTTGGCTCAATTAAGATTGGAGATCTTTCTTCATAATGTTCTGGTAGAGCATCCAAAATCCCTTCCTTAGGTGCCTTGTTTTGGTTTTCACCTTTGGAAACATCCTTTATTTCTTTATTTTTTTCTTGATCTAATGTTGCCACAATGTGGTTTTCAACACTTGATTCTTTTCCTTTTATATTTTTTTCATTTTTTTCATTTTTTCTAGGATTGAAAGTTTGGATGCTCCCTTTGATAATTTCTTCTTGATATTCTCTAATAGAAGAAGGTTTAACCACGTTGAGGTATTGCGACACCATGTTGTCATTTAAGAAAATTGGCAAGGTAGTTGGTTCAATGACATTCCATTCAATTAAGTCTGGATGGATGAGAGTTAATGGGTCAACACTTGGGTTTGTTTCGATTAGATTTAGGGTGTATATCTCATTATTGGAGGTTTTGTACATTGTATCTTGAAAATATCAAACATGGGCTTCCTCTAAATGTTCTAAAGAAGAAGGATCAAAGTCCTCACTAGACTCCTCTAGGGTTTTTGTTGGATAAAAATCATGTGGATTAAACCTAATGATTGATTCTTCTATAGTAGGTCTCCATGAAGGAACATATGGTTCACCTACCCATTGATTTATCTCTATTTCTATGCTTGGCACATCATTTAGGATCACTTGACTAGAACTAGATGCTTGCTTTGAACTTGATTCTGTTATTGGTCCTTTATCTTTGGTAGAAGCATAAGTATGGATAACATCAATACCTTTATCTTGGCATGACTCATTTGATAGGGTATCCCATTCCCATTCATTATAATCCTCATCACTATGAGATTATAATTGTAATATTTGATCATGTAACTTGGGGTAATGTTTTGAGTGTATCCTTCTTCAAGATACCCTAATCCTGCTTTCTCTTTGGAATCTCACCATGTTGATTCTATGGGTTCGATGAGCCCTTCATTATTCATGCCCAAATTTCCTTGACCTTTGTACCCCATCTTTTGCATGATTGAAAACCCTTTCCCATATTGATGTGTGGGAATGGTTATATTTTGGATATATTTGACGTGGGCACTTGATTCTTCATCTTTATATAACTAGTTTAGGATTTCATTGTATTCTTCATCCATGGTGGATGATGTACTTGCCCTCACAAAGTTATCATTATATCTATGAGGTAGTTTTGGATGTTTTCCAAAGGACTTGGGTGATAAAGGTAGGTCCATCATAGATAAGGAGTATTCGCCTACTCCTTTTTGCTTGATCTTACATTGCTTATCAAAATTCTTCATCATTTGGTCCATCTTTTGATAATGGGCCTCTTTAGTGTATACTTGGATAGATTTGGTATGGTCTTATTTTGGTTCTTCAATAATGTTATCCTCATTAACCTTCTCTTTTCGTTTAGTCGATGTAGCTAGGTTAATGAGTTTTGATGTATCTTCAATAACAACCTCTTCTTCCATCTTTTCTTTTCCTTTTAACAAAGGGGTGTCCTTAGAAATTTGACCTTGCTCCATTTGATTGGGTATAGAACCTTCAACATTGTGTGGAACCAAGGAGTCATTGATAGGCTTGATATTATTACAATATTGAAATGGGTTCAAATCCCCACTTACCATTATCTCTTGCCCTAGATATGGGAATTTTAGGCATTGATGATAAGTTGAAGGAACATCTTGCATTTTGTGGATCCATGGCCTTCCTAACAAGATATTGTAGGTCAAATTTAAGTCCAACACTTGACATATGGTCTCTTTTTGCATGGGACCAACTCTAATGGGTAGTACCATGACTCCTTTTGAGGCTCTTTCTTCATCATCGTAGGCTTTTATGGTTATCTTTTTCTTAGGGTCAATAGCCTCCTCAGAAAATCCTAGGGCTTTCACCAAGTTAAAGGTAAAAATTTTTAGGCTGGCTCCTCCATCTATAAGGACTCTTTTCACCCTATTTTTGTGAATCAACACTTCTATGTGCAAGGGAAAATTTTGAGGATGATTAAGGGATATGTCATCTTGTTCGGAAAATGATAGGCAATGGGGTGCAATTAGGTGCCCTACCATATTTTGGAATTTTTCTACCTCCAAATTTAGAGGCACATTAGTTTCCAATAAGGCCTTCTCCAAGGTGTCCTTGTGAATTGGTGATAATTTGAGTAGCTCGAGAATAGAGATTTGAGCAAGAGTTCTTTGTAATTGATCAACCAAGTTATATTGTTTTGTTGATGATGTTGAAGCTTGGTTTGATAACACAATCTTTGGAGCATTGGTAGGTAGGATAATTTTTTATGCTTGCCCCCTAGTGGCAACATTTGATGATGCTTCTCTTGATTTATCCTTCACTATGATAACATTTATGGTTTGATCCTCTTCTCTTAGAGTATTTATTGTGTTATCATAAGTATGAGAAAAGTTCACTTTCTCATTGCCCTTTTTTTGATTTTGATTAGCATTAGATGACTCACCATTTTCATGATTCAAAAAGGGGTTTTTGAAGGCTGTGTGATCTCCATTATTTTGAGGTCCTTCAATTTGAATGGTTCCCTTGTCAATTAAATCTTGCACCAAGTGTTTTAATCTCATGCATTCATTTGTTGGGTGACCTCTATTTCGATGATATTCACATTGATGGGCATCATTCCACCAATAAGGTTTAACTTGAGGTTCATAATCTTTCATATCGGGTAATGTGATGACATTATTGGCAACCAAGGTCCTTAATACATTCTCCAAAGGATCACCTAAGCAGGTGAATTTATTTTTATTATAATTGGAGTAGGAGGATTTTGACTTATTCCCATTAGCATTATTGTTGGAATCGTTGGAATTGTTATTGGAATTAGTGGAATTATTGGCATTATATGGAGCTTTGTTTGATTGATTAACATTATTTGAAGAATTATCTCCACATGGTAGGATAAAAGGGGTTGACTTCAAGTTGTGGGCCTCAACAACTCCATCATTCACAAGGTTTTTGTTGTTATTATTTATCCATGATTTAGATTTATCATTGTTATTGTTAGACCCTTGATTATTGAAATACTTAGGCACATAATTATTGTTATTGTTATTATTATTGTTGTTGTTGTTGGATTTGTTATCTTTAAATAATTTGATTTCACCTCTCTTGACCAAAACATCTTCAATCTTAATCCCCTTTTCAATGAGTTTTTCAAATGTTGGGGGACATTGAAGTTGTAATCTATAATTCATTTCCGTGGTCAAATTGTTGGTGAAGATTTCCATCTTCTCTTTCTCTGGGATACTTCATGGATACCTTGCAAAAATGGTCCTCCACCTTTGTAGGAATCCTAAGAAGGACTCTCCATCTTTTTATTTGGTATCACACAACTTGAGCATTGTGATTTCATGCTCAATGTTATAAGAGTAATGGGTTACAAACTTGGAGGCTAGCTCCTCAAAGGTCTTTATTCCTAGAGGTAGTTTTGAGAACCACTCCATTGTGGGACCTCCTAATCTCCTAGGAAAGAATCTCATTAGATATGTATCATTGTGCATGAAATCTATGCTTAGGCCACAAAACTCTCTTAGATGATCCTGTGGGTCTATTTTACCCATGTACTTATCGTATTTAGGAAAAATGGTATTGAAGGGAAAATATACCATAACTAGGCTTTTGTCGAAAGGGAAAGGACACAAAGCTTCTATGGAAAAGGCTTTAGGTTCAGCTACCTTCTTCAATGTATCAATTTTCTCTTGGAAGGCCTTTATTTTCCTAGTCATAACATTCATAGGCTCATCTTGATGTTGGTCTTTCTTGAGCTGGTCAATATCAAAATCATAAGGCAACTTTACTCCCTTTTGGGCTAGGTTTGTGAAAAAGTTTTCCTTATCCTTATCTATCAATTTCTCCATAACCTCTAGGAATTCTAGGTCTTGGGTAGCTCTCTCAACCCTTTCCTCAAGTGTTTCTTTGGAATTATGATTGGCATTATTGGTATTGTGATTATGATATGCTGAATTTCTACCCATCCTTCCAAGTTTTTGTTCAAATAGGTTTGGAAAAATTTCTTCTTGATTAGGACCTTTGAAAAGAATTTGGTATTCAAATTCTTGCCCCTAGTTTGAAACAAGAGTGCTATCTCCCTGTAATGATACCCTATATGTGTGGGACCACATAGAAACTGACATCCAACAAGGGTTTGATTGGGAATGGTCTTTGATTCAAGAATTGTTGATTTTATATTGAAGAGATTTAAAAATATAAGATAAATTTTCAATGGATATCTCTCTCACTTGTTCATGTATTTCAAACACAACAATGATGCATTCACTTGTCTCTTTTTACCCACTTAACACAAAATGTTTTATTTGAAGAACATTGTCACAGGTTTTGCACAAAAAGACACTTCAAGAACCTACCTAGAACAAGATTTGGTTCGTAAACATGGCTCTAAAAGGTGGTCTTTCTATTTTATCAAGGATTTAATGTAGATTCCATTCAAATAGATCTTAAAATTTCATCCCCCAAGTATGTTAATGGGCTTCCCACATGCACAAAAGTATGATTTGGCATAATCTGTGAGGACTACTAGAGGAAGTTCAAAAAGTTTAAAATCTGTTTGTCACACACCCCATTAAGGATGCATGCATTTCGTTTTATAGTGGGTTGGATTCCCACATCAAAAGTGAGCATATCCCACTTTGGGCTGTCCCTCTCATCGGCCTTGTTAAGGCAAAACTTGGGAGGTGAGCCCACTAATGTTCTAGCATGTTCATGTTAAAGATGGGAAAATGGAGTTAAGGTCAAGCTTTTGGGAATTTGGTTCACCGAAAGGTGAAGAGCATATCCCTAACTTTTCCTTTAGTTCCCCAACACAATTAGCAATGTTCAATTGATTTCACCCACTAACTATAGGGATTTGAGTATTTCTACTCTCTTCCGCAAATAAGGGGCTTTGATTTTATGTGCTTGATTCCTTAACCTTTCTTATTAATCAAAAAGTTCAACACCTTTGGCATTTTGAGTCACTAGAAGAAGTGAAGAGCATAGGCCTAAATGCTAAATTTTTGAAACAAAGAAAGGTTGTTTTTAATTACTAGATTTTGAAATGCACCAATGCCACAATTTAAGGGAAAATATTGACTAGCTTGAGGCTTACCTTTTCCTTGTAGCTAACCGAAGTTAGGGGCATTTTTGAGTGATTTCATCATTTTTATCATTACCTTGGCAATAGCTCCCTCCAAATGTGCTTTTCCACTAGCAAGTTAGTCAACACCAACAATCACACTGAGGGAAACCAAATCAAAATTGAAGAAGCAAAGAAATATGTATTGAACCTTAAGCACCTTATTTGCAAATTTTTAAGGAAAAAACTTGAACTAAGGAGTAAAAATCCAATTGAGAGATACAAATTTTGTTTTGTAAGCTTCTATAATTGCAAGATAGTTTTGATATACTTGGTTTTCTTCCTCTTGTGACTCCTCAAGAACCACTTTTATGTGAGCAAAGTTCTCCTTCTTGATATTTTTGGCCAAAGCCTTGCCTTCTTGATTAAATTTGCTCTCTAGTTTTTAGACCTTTTTGTGCCTACTCATTTACAGTAAAAACATACAAACAGAGAGTTAGGTAATTGAATTTATCAATTTGACAGCAAATTAAAACAACAGACAGTAAGCGTCATTGTCTAGCTAATACTCGTGATCAAACTGTTGGTAGGTGTGACTTTAATAATAGAAAGCATCACTTTCCAGTGACACATGCAACATTGAAAGTTAATCAGGTGTAAACAATTTATTGCTAAGCATAAACAGTATTGCAAATTGCATAAAATGATCTATTTAAAGCAACAATTTAACAAATACTAGGCATGAATTAGTAGATACTAGGTGTGACTCTCTCTGTAAATTGCGTGGTCAAAGTTTGTCACAGGCAGTGACAAATAGTAGGTCTGCGAAACTTCTTAAGTCACATGGATGACTTTACGAACAAAGGTAGAACAATTTATCTCATAGGCGTGAGCATTTATCTTGCAGGCGGCGAGAAAAAATTTAAGATAGAAGAGAAGTGACTGACTAGGCATGAATTAGCAATTTTTATCACTTATTTCCATTCAATAGGTGAAAACATGGTAAACAGGCGCCATGGAAAGTCCAAGTCAGTCACATACTAGAGAAAGTATCTTCATAGAATTAAGGTTGAACAATAAATGAAATAGTAACTAAATAAATGATAATAGAGCAACTATTTAGCAAATTAATGATCAATTGAGCATCCTATGGCTATCTAACAAAGAATGTTAATGCAAAGCTCTTGACAAGCTTCCATTAATGACAGTCCTAGAATGAGAATGATAAGATAAACAAATTAAAGCTAACAATTATATCAAAGTAAATGATAATTAAGCTCTCAAATGCCTTTCCAAACTCAAATTGCAAGAGGTTCAATGCAATTCTCAGATGTGTGGTTATGAATTATGAAGGATTTAGGCCTTCCTTTTATAGATTTTCCCAATGGTAGGGGGTGTAGTTGTATTTGATCATGATTAAGCCTTGGTTGAGTCTTTGGTTCCACCCTTTGAAGACAATGCAAAGTTTGTGTCCTCAAAGCTTGGGACAAGTAGACAAGATCAATGGTCAAGATTCTCTTTCACTTTGAGTGTTTGAGATTGAATTTGGCTTGATCCATGTGAATGCCTTCCCTTAAATCTCATTGGTTGATTGAATTTCCTCTCCTTTTGGGTTGTTGAGAGTAATTGAGATTTATTAATTGATTTAATTGATTTATTATAGCCATGTACCCCTTGAATGGGTTGAATTTAATTTAATCCAAGACTATACAATTAATTGATTTAATTGTATTTTGATTTGATTGCACTTGATTAAAATGCTCTCAATTTTGATTGATCTCGAATTAAGACTTGATTTTAATTTTGATTGGCTAATTATGCATTGTGATTCAATTACTTCAATTATGTCCTTGATTTTCTTTGATTTTATTTGATTTGATCTTTGTCCATTTTTAGATGATTACACTTGGCTCGGTGAAGGAACCAAATTGAGCTTTTGTTTCCAAATATGCTTACAATTTTGCAACTATTCCAACTTAGTCTTCAGTGTGTTTATCTATTCATTGCCAAGAACTATTAGTGATTGCACCTGGTCTATAACTGAGCAATCATGAGCTTACATCTCTTTAGCATCCTTCAACCCTTGTGGCTTTTCTGCGTAGGATTCCTTCATCTTGGCTACATCAATCCCACTTTTAACTTCATTCTTAGACAGCTTGTATAGGAAATAAACATGATTACTAAGCATTTCTTGAACACAGGAAATTTCCTTCAGGACCTGATTGGACTCCTTAATACCTTGATAAAAAAGTGAACACTGCCATTCTTGATTAATCTTGGCAACAAATAATGAATTGACATCATCATCAAGTATTGTTTTCTTAGTTAAAAACTTGTCTATACCATAGACAAAAGCTTCATCCAGATTGGATATCTCTATTTCCAGAATATCCCTTTTCACTTCCTAGAGTTTAGTATTAGCGTCAACAGTAGCTATGAGGGAGGAAGATCTCTTGGTGATATCTTCATAGGTAAGAGCAAAATGATTAACTTTTTCACCAACTTCTCCCATCCAATTGTAAAATGCCTTAGACAATGACCTTTCTTTGTGGACTTGGTCGAGGAATCTCTGATTATCTAGTTACTTAACATCCAAATTCAATGGAACCATCATGAGAGGCTGAGGAACAGGATTCTGCAACTGCTGAATGTATTTTTCCATCTCACATAAAGCTTGCTTCAATTTTTCTTTATCTTTTTCATCTTTCAATACTCTATGATTGATCTTCTTGTTCACGGAATTTAGAATCTTCAAATTTTCCACCTTGGAAGTCACTCCCAAGTCTATTTTCTCCACACTAAAATCTTGTTCTGTGACCTCGGCACTAGTCTTGTCAGAATTAGGCTTGAATATCTTAGCAACCCAATGACCTATACTTGGGTCTATATCTACCATAGATTCTATCTTCGGCTCCTTTATCCTTAGGGATTTCCTGAGATATTTTATGACCAAGTCACCAACAGGAATTGAAGTAGGAATGATGTTCCTCTTCTTGTTTATTGACAAATCCAGCCAGTTTGGAGTCTTTGGAATTGTATTTTGTAAGGAAATAGTAGTGCCTGGATTGTTTGGTGTGATTGGATCCTGTTGGCCTGTACTCCCAATGCCTCCTGCTGATACTGAATCCATGGTTGATGCTTTGCTTCTTTTTAATCTTTTGAGCTACCTTATGCTAGGCTCTTGTATGTTAGAATCAAGAACAATGTAGAAAGATGGGTATACTTTCTCACCTCTTTTACTTCTCTACCTGGTAAACTTCACAGTGTCATCAAAAACCAACTCTGAATCTTCAATGTTAGGGATTTTTGGAGGATCTGAGGTACCTGCAGACAACAATGACTCAATCTTATCAGTCAGGACATGAGAAGGTTCAAGTTTTGGAGTCCTTGGACTCTTAATTCTCAACGTAGGGGCTGCTTGAATTTTATTTCATTGAGCTTTACGCCATTGCTCTGTTCTCTGGAAAAGCTCCTTAGTCAAAGACTTTATATCTTCTTCCTCCCTTTCAGTCCAATCAAATCTTCTGATTACCATTTTAGTGCTTGATGTCATGCATTCTGATTCCAATACAATATCATCCTCATCCTTTATGTTTCTAATGTTGACAGGAAGTTTTAAAGCAGCAATTTGTTTAAGAGAAAATCTAGAGTGCAGTCTCCTTGTAACCTCAACTTCATCCATGCAGTCATCCAAGAAGTCCTCTTATTCTAGTTGGTGAAGAAACATGGCATCTACCCTAAAATGGTTCTCCATAATACCCTTGCTATCAAAGTAATTCCTTTCTTGATATGGTTGGAGGTTCATTTCTTTCAGCTCATTTATCAAGAAGGAAAAATCATGCATTAACTTGAATCTGTAATGCCCCAATTCTAGTGGGAAAAAGGCACCGATACCTCGCTTAACCCTATATTTCTTTTCTACCATCAACAATTGTCTCCCCACCTCAAGTAGAATACACTTATCTAAGCAATAGCTAGGAAGTTTCAGGGGAGCATCACTGAAGCCTCCCACTCTCAAATAGATAAAGGTAGGAAACTAAATATAAAAGCTTCCATAAATCTTCACAAATTCCATGGCTTCTTCTGATATCCTTCAATTAGGTTTTCCCCTCAGCTCAAAAATTAGTTTGGACATAAATGTATCCTGCACTTCCTTGAAACCTGTGGGATTTCTTATCTTTTTTAACAAGGGATGGTACTCATAAATGGTCATACTGCTATTCCAATCTTCATGTGGTAGACCATCCCAAATTCTATAGATGGTGAGGATATAAAAGAGATAAGAAGACATATAGAAACTTGAAATCAAGGCTGGCTGGGACAAACTTTCATGCAACTATTCTGCTATGATTTTAGCCCAATCAATGGCATTACCCAAGTCTAGAATGGCCTGAACAAAAATGTACATCCAATCCTCCTAGTTGGTATCTATGGGGTTACCTTTCACTCTATTTAACATTACTACTATATCCCTTACTTCTCTAAATAGATGATCTTTCTGAAGGGGCCTAGGTAGACGAGAACCCCCTTTTTCTAGGTTTAATAGCCAGTCTCTAGCTATGTTGTTCCTATACTCCTTCTTGTTTTGGTCAAAGTCTGCTAGGGATTTTTCAATACTCCAATCCCCATAAACCTCTACTGATGGAATTTTGAGGGCACCCATTATTACTTCTTTGCTTATATTTACCAGAACTTCACCACTTTCTGTATAGATACACCTCTCAGTCTTATTATATCTATTATGACATTCCATAACTAGTTCTAGGCATGGGATGACTTTAGGAAAATTGACCAATTCTAAAAAACCACTTACTACAATCCTGACAGACATGGCCTCATCAACTGTTTTCCTTAACCTTTTCATAATTTCTCCAATATCATCATCCACTATCACTGTATCCCTAATTTCGGGTAGACAACTACCAATGGGAGAAAATTTATTCTCCTTCACAAACTTTACTTTGGAGAAAGACATAGTGGAATAAAATTTGGACAATTCCTAACAACACTTGGACAAAAAGAAAACAAAAACCTAGCTCTTTGCTTAAAATGAAGAATCCAAAGGAAACACAAAGCCAAGGTTACTGTGAAACTCAGTGCTTTTCTACTTGCTGGTAATTTACCTCGACGCTCCAAGATGCTTCCAAAAAAGAAACCAAGATAGAATGAAGAAACAAAAGGAGAGGGAAAATAAATACACACTTTGCTTCAATTCCCATCAAATCAAGATGTCTGACATGCAATAACTTATTCCGCCGCAATAACTGCTAACAACCTATTTTGCACACTCCATTTTGGAAAAGGAAATCACATAAGCTGAGCTGGCATCATCTTTTCGGTCCCATCAGTCATTTCAAAATCAATAAGTAAGGATTTGGCTCACGACTGCTTTATTTCGGTATTATTACATCTTGAAATCCGATCCTTGAACTATAAAATGAGTTCAAAGTACAAGATTCATGATGAATTTGATTTATGTATGCACTTAACAACTATGGTGGGCCCCTAGGACATTTACAAACAAGCTTGGAATTTTGTGAACCATGACACTAAGGCTTCAGCTTGGAAAACTTCAATGCAAAGTTGTTAAAGTGCATGTTAAGATGTGAACTTTGAACCATGGAAAAGGATGTTCAAAGTTCAAAATTCAATTTACCGACTGCAAAAGAACATGTGACCATGACCAAAATAAAATAGACCCTAATCCTGAAGATGCTTTTACATAACGCTCTTTGGGGAGAAATGATTTGAACTTTGAACTTTGAACCAGCGGTTCAAGTTCAAGGTTCAAGGTTTAATTTACAATTTGAAATTTACAAAGGTGAAAATTGCTGCACAAAGAAAGATTGAAAATTTATTTGACTGGTAACATCTTTAAATGCATTCTTCCATGTATTTCTCTTAAACACACTAATGAATAGATGTCAACAGATTGTAGATTGAAATCGGTTCTGGAATCAATCCATCCGAATTTGCTCCAAGAAAATGTGCATTCATATTCTAGAATGGGTTTTTTAAATTGATGGGATGTAGTCATAGCTATTTTAAGTTCATATTTGCACAAACAAATAATAAATATATGTATGTATGCATTTCAGACATTTTAGAAAAGATCAAAATTTAGGGTTTTGGAAAGATTGTTGGACATTACAAAATTTAAACTTTTATCAAGCATGGCATAAGAAATAGAAATATTTTTTTAAAATAGTTGAAATTGTTTTTATATAAAAATAGTCAAAATAGAAACATAATATTCTTATTTTCACATTCCAGGTAGAAAAAGACATTTTAAAAGAGATTAGAATTTACCATTTTGAAAAGATTGATGGGCATTGTAAAATTTTAAATTTTGAACAAGCATGACATAAGAAATAGAAAGATCTGAAAGGAAAAATGAAATTTAAAAATAACTGATAGTTTTCATTTTCAAACATTTTAAATTTATAAAAATGATTTAATTTAGATTTGAGTCTTAATTTTTGTTTAAAATTTATTCTAAAACTGAATTTTAATTTATTTGAAAGTAAAAAATAGAATTTAATTTAATTTTAAAATTTATAGTGATTTGCATAAAAAGGGGAAAAATATAATAGAATATTTCATTTATATATCTATAAAAAAATATAGAAAGTTTTACATCATATCTATTTTTTTTTAATTTAATTTAATTTTAACATTGATAATAATTTGCATGTAAAAAGGAAAAATATAATAGAAATATTTCATTTATATATCTAAAAACAATATAGAAAAATTTACATCATATTTAAATTTTATTTTTAAATTTATTCTAAAATAAATTTGTTAATATATTTAAAAATTTTAAAAATAGAATTTAATTTTATTGTACTTGCCATAGGCAAATAATTATTGCATTCACCTATGCACAATTAATTCAATCTTTTGCACCAATTAAAATCAATTATTTTTGGACAATTTAAATTTATCTAAAGTTCACATATTTAATTATTAAGTCCATATATTATACAAATTAATTATCTGCAACATGATTGATTGAATTCTTTTGGTGTTATAGGACCCTTTTTTTTGGAATTGCAAAAATAGTTCCTATACCACTATGTCTTGAAGCAATTTTTTATAGTGTGGGTTCTAATCAGGATGAGCTATATATATTTTTTCTTCTACCATTACACCTTTCCACATGAATCACAATAGTATCTATTAAATCCTAGATCATATTCTTTAATCTCATACAACACTCAATAAGATATATAAGCATGTGGTATTAGTAGAAAAAAATCTTTGAATTGCATCCCAAGGTAGGGGAATCAAAGTTTCCAACATTCACACGAGTGGGAAAGTGAGAAGGTTAGTCTCTATCGATTATTTCATCATGGACAAGAGTAACTTGGATAACTTAGTAAAATACTAATTATAATATTGTTTGATGAAAAATAATATTAGATAAAGTAGGTCAAGAATAAGGTAGATATTGTCCAATTCTATTTATGTTTTATTTTGGCCATTTCTTAATGAAGTTATTTATAAAAGTAGCCTTTTTGAATGGTTTATTGGAAAAAAAATATAAAAAAGAAAAGTTGGGATTTGAGAAGAAGTGGAAGGAGTATATGACGAATAAGTCTAGGATAATAAGATAAATGAGTAGAGTTATCTAAATTTATTGCATAACCTTTCAATATAGCACACAAGTTGATATAATTTGTATATCAATAAACAAGGAACTTGTTTTCTATAAGTGCCAACAAGTTGCACTTAAGAACTTATTGAATCTCAATATCTAAAAAGTGATAATGCATCTTAGTTAATTTGGACTTAAATAACTATAAAAATTCACTTACCATTTCATTAGGGCCTTATTACAAATGTCCTTATGGAATCATGGGGGAGAAAATATTATCACCTAAGAGTATGGCCCTTGAGTGTATCAAGGATAAGTTATTTGTGCAAGAAGGTGTAGTGTTGTAACATAAAATGGGAAGTTTATCATATCCAACCTTTAATTTGAGATAAGATCAAATGAGTAGAAAAATTACATCTTACCAATTATGAACTAAGTTTGTGTAGGTTGGAAAATAAAATGAGTAGCTCAACTTAGAACTTCATATTCACAATCAAATCATATTGAAGTGCACATACCTCTTTTACCTAGAAAGATGTTTAAGTTGTGATATCCAATCTTGAATTATTAAGTCATCTTCAACTTTCATCATTTGTGCAACACCTTTGAATTTTGAGCCATCAAACAAGTCAGTTACCTTTTCTTTGATTTATTATTATAGTTAACACAATGTTTCATAACATAGTGTATTGGCAAACAAAACCACATAGTGGTTCATAAAATGCCTTGTTAACAAAAAATCTATTGCGCATAAAATTAGACAACCTAAACATCATTCTCACCATAACCCTAAACCCTAATCTAAACCATAATCATAGCTTTAATTATAATCACGATCCTATCCCTTATACTAATCATAACCCAAACAATGGACTAAATTCTAACTCTAACAAAATTCTAAACAATAATCCTAAACCATAAACCTAACCATAATCTTACCCTAACCTTCTCCCTAGCCATATGCCAAACCCTTGACCCAACCATTATGTAAATCCTTATGTACACATCTATAGATATGGTATGAAATACATGATAGGAGAATCCACATAGTGTTTCAAAACACGTGTTGGAAACTAAGCCACTACACATAGAATTAGACAATGCAACATGTATACATTTGAGAGGCTATCAGATCATTGTTGAACTTTTGACTCCAAACTTGTGTTGTTAAGAAAGTATACATGAGTTTGTGAATCACACAATCATGTGACAATCTACACCATATGTGTATATCAACTAAAGGGAGGATTAAACATGCATTGTTAACATTAGTTGCAAATACATAATTTATTACTAATTTTAAATTATTATTTTGTTGATATTTATATTTTATATATTTTGACTCTGCATTTAGTTTATTCTGTATTAATTTGTAATTTAAATTTAAGTTTGAAATTTATTTTTATATCTTCTTATGAAATTATAAATAATAATTAAAAGTTATTTAGGAAGAGAGACAAGATACCTATAGGGGGAGAGAGGTGAGATGTGTGTTCAAGGAGGAAGTGGGAGCCATAGAGGGAGAGAGGAAGAAAAAGAAGATACTTAGATATATGATAAGCCCTAAACTGTAAAACCTAAACCCTATAACCATAAGCTCTAAACCCTAAACCCTTCCCCCCCCTCTCTCTCTCCCCCTAATAGAGGGAAGGGATAGAGAATATAAGAGACAAAAAAAAAGATAAAGAGGAATAATTAGGGAGAGAGTGAGATGTAGATATGGAGTGACTAAGAGACATAGAGAAGGGAGAGGAAGAGAGATAAAGAGTAAACTCAAAATGGATAAAAGATACTGAGTAAAATCATTTTGAATAATCCACCTCTTCCTCTCCCCCCCTTACCCAAGCTCTCTCCCTCCACCCCCTCTCTCTCTACATTAAACCCTAATCCTTATCCTAAACTATAAACCATCGCACCTCGATTGGTTTCTTTGTTCTTGAATGATGTAGCCAAGGACATGAGGGACCTCAAAGAATTTGGTTCCAATCCTTGCACCATGAGTTACACAATAGAAGAAACAAGAAACAAGAGAGGAAAATGTAAGACCAACCTTCAATTATGATGAAATCCAATACAATAAACCTGTAACATATAATCTAACATTTTAGGCATACATGCCTATTATTAAAATGTTTAGGAGGTTATATTTTAATACTATCTATTGCTAGCTTCTACTGAAGTATTCTTCTACCTTTAATCACTAACTCAAAAAACTACCTAGGGATCAATTACAACAACTTATAAAGCCTCTGTAAGCATCAAGTCGGCTTGAGAAATAATTTTTTTAATCCAAGAACAGGAAAACGTATTACATTATAGGTTAGGACCTAAATCATAATAATATCCTAGAAAATAATGTAACGTAATGTACAAACCAACAAGAAGGTCAGCTATAGGTCAAGAAACATTGAGATATGAGCTATGAAGCTTTTCCAATTGGGAAAATACTTTACAAGATCGGAAAACACACACTAGCCATGAAATGTGAAGAATAGTGAAGTCTTGCCTAGAATCCAAGATATCTCAAGAAAGAAGAAACTAGCTGAGGTGGGAACCTAAGTGAAGGTAAAAAATGATGCTATGAACACTCCATGAGGTGCGCAACAAAAATTGATCCAAACTAGAGGAATGTTGAAAGAAACTCAACAAATGACAAACTAAAGAATAAGAAATAAAATATTTTTTTGATTGATGCAAGATTTCTGAGAACCCAAGATGCTCCCGCATTAGATACCCAGGGTTATAAGAAAAGTGAGCCTCTCACTTTCTTGGGGTTAAAGGAAAACCAATAAGGTCAACCTCAGCCCAAGAAATCCATGAAGAGTCTTCAACTAGTCTATCTTTCCACTTCAAAAGGTACTCCTTATACTATTACCTTTGGTACTTCTGCTAATTCTACTATCCAAAATCTCTTCTACCTCATCTAAGTGCTTCTTACGACACTGATATTTAGCATATGTCCCAATTGGTTCATAAAGATTAGTCTCATGATACTCATACAAATTTGCAACATTGAATATAGGTGATATATCCATATCCTCTAGAAATTCCACTTCATAAGAATTCCTTGAGTCAAATCTCCTCAAGATCTTACACAATCCAAAATCCCTCATCTTCATCTTATTGTAAGTTCCATCTAGAAATCTACTCTTCTTCAAATAAACCATCATTTCATCTCCTAATACAAAATCCTTATCTCTTCTTTTCATATCCGCCTTCTCCCTATACTTCTAGTTTATTTTCTCTAGATGTTGTTGAACTTCATCATGCAATGATTTCATAACCTCAACAAATTCTTCTTCTTTTCAACTCCTCTTAATCTCCAGATTGATATCCCTTAGTTCTGACAATCTCTTAGGATTCATTCTCATGACTAGATCTCAAATGATGTCTTCCCTGTACTCCTACTTACTGAATTGTTATATGCAAACTCTTCTTATGCTAAAACCAAATCCTAGTTATCGGTCTTCTCTCCAACCAAACATATTAATCAATTCACCAAACTCATGTATACTACCTCTAGTTGTCCATATGTTTGTGGATGAAATTTAGAAATACACTTCAAGTTAGTATTCATCTTCCTCCAAAGTTTCCTCTAGAATTTTCCAACAAACTTACTATCCCGGTCAGAAACTATACTCTTAGATAACCTATGAAATCTCACAACTTCTCTCTTCAACATGTACTACACCAGTAGTCTTCTTGCAATTATTTAAATATGACATCTTGAAGAATCTATCCACAATGACAAATATCAAATCATTACCTCTTTGTGTCCTCGATAACCCAAGTATGGAATGCATGCCAATGTCTTCCAACAGTCTAGTTGGTACTTTCAAAGGTGTATACAATCTAGTGTTATGACTACTTCCCTTAGAAACTTGACAAACTCTACAACTTTAAACAAACTTCCTATCATCCTTCTAAATCTAAGGCCCAAAATAATTCTCACTTACCAAAGCCACTGTCTTGTGAATACTAAAATGCCCATCTAATCCTCCACAGTTCTTCTCCTTAATCAAATTATCCCTCATTTAACTCCTAGGAATACATAATTGAGATCCTCTATATAACATACCTTCCTAAATGAAATAATCCAACCACTTGCTTCAATCTACTAGAATAGGTTCTCTACAAGATTTCTAAGGTTTTGCAAAATTGGGGTCACCCTCATAAAAGGTCTTTAGCTCATCAAATCCTAATACTACAACCTTCATCTCTATCAATAAATTCCTTCTTCTCAGGGAATTATCATACTTAATTGACTTACCAATCCTATGTTTGAACACAAATGTTTATCTCTATGAGAATTTGACCCATCTCATATGTCTCTGATTTAATTTACCTTTACTATTATAATATTGCAACACTTGATGATCAGTGTACAACACAAATTCCTTCAACAATAGGTAATGTCTCCACTTCTTCAGAGATTGAACTATGACATAAAATTTTGGTTCATAAACTAAATATCTTCTCTTGGCATTATTTAACTTCTCATTGAAATAAGAAATAGGTCTACCTTCTTGAGTTAGTAGTGGTCCAATTGCATTCTCACTTGCAACACAATCCACTTGAAATAACTTATTGAAATCAAGAAAAGATAACACAAGTTATTCAATTACCTTTTTTTTCAGTAATTTAAAACTCTTTTGTCCACCATGTGTCCACTTGAATTCCTTCCTATTCCCTCTCATTGTCTTAGTCATAGGATTACAAACCAAACTAAAATTCCTGATAAAATTTCAGTAGAAACTAGCCAATCCATGAAATGATCTTACGTCTCCAAAACTTTTAGGTCCTTCTAAGGATCCATCTTCAACCCATATTCTAAGATAAAAAACCCTAGGTGTACTATTTCCTCTTTCATGAAAGAATAATTTTTGATGTTTATCAACAAATTATCTTCACTTAATCTCTACAACACTTGTCTCAGATGTAACAAATGATCCTCCATACTCTTAAAGTAATGAAAATCAAAATTTCACCAAGATAAACTATTATAAACTTACCCAAGAATTTCTTCAATACCTCATTCATAAGTCTCATGAAAGTACTAGGTGCATTAGTCAATCCAAAAGGCATCACTAACTACTCATACAATCCTTCATTTATCTTAAATGTGGTTTTCCATTCATCACCTTCCCCGATTCTAATATGATGATAACCACTTTTCAAATCAATCTTTGTGAAATACTTTTCTCCACTCAAACCATCCATTATATCATCCATCCTAGGTAAAGGAAACATATACTTTACTATGATCCTATTAATATGTCTAGAATTAGTACATATTTTCCATTCTCCATTCTTTTTTGGTGCTAATACTATAGGTAATGCACAAGGACTCTAAATCTCTCTAATTAGACCCTTTTGAAGTAAATCTTGCAATTTCCTATTCAATTATTCATTATCCACAAGTGTCATCCAATGTGCTTCTTTATTAGGAAAACTAGCTCTAGGAATCAGATCCATACAATGACCAATACTCCTCATAGGTGGCAATCTATCAAGCATATTCTCTGAGATTATATCTTCATACTCGGTTAACAACTCTTTTATTTCCTTAGGTTGTTCCTCTTCTAATTTCAAGTTATACTTCTTAGGAATCAAATCATAACACATACTATCATTCTTCAAGCCTCCTAGAGTGATGTGTGGTGTGCATGGTGGAAAACATGCTCTAGAAGATAAGGGTTTTAGGGCCCTTTAGAGACAAATAAATGCGTTGCAGGAAGAGATGAGAAGAGGGTTCAACTTGGGTAGAGGAGAGGAAAGTGAAGAGGAAGAAGAGGTTGAAGATCCATTTAAGGGTGAAGTAGATGAAGATAAAGATTAAAATCAACTATGGCTAATAACAACCATTTCAAAGCTAGGAAAAAGGCCCAAGATTTAGGTTTCCTATTAATTTGGAAATCTAAACCCAGAAGAGATTATCATCTGGATAAATGAGATGGATAAATATTATGAGTATGAGGAGATAGAGGACCCATATCAGGTCAAGTTTGCAAAGAAAAAGTTGAAGGGCCATGCCAATATTTGGTTGAAGGAGGTTCATCTAGAAAGAAATAGGAGTGGAAAGGGAAAGGTCACCAAGTGGGATCAAATGGTTGAAAAACTAAAGAAGTAGCTCATTCCAATGGACTATGAGTTAGATTTGTTGAAGAAACTCCAAGGGTTAAGACAAGGGAGCAAGTCCGTTAAGGATTATACAAAATATTTCTTACAAAATAGTTATTAGGATACACCATGTAGAGGACAATAAGAAGAAATTTGTCCATTACCTTAATGGGTTGAAGCTAGGTATTCAAGAGTAGCTAATCCTAGTCATAATGACCAATGTTGAAGATGCATACTAGTTTTCTTTAAGGGTGGAAGAGAAGTTGAGAAAGATATTTGATGGAAAGAAAATAGGGCTATGTCAAGGAGGAAGGAGTGGTGGAAGATCATTTGGGAATAAAAATGAGGAGTAGAGGAAAAATGAAGATGTGGGTACTAGCTGAAATCAAATGAATGATGGTTTCAATTTCTCTCATGACCAAAAAAATGGAGAGAAAAGAGGAAGAGGAAGACTTGGAAAAGGATCTAGGAGATGTGGCTTTAGAGGACTTTTTTTCCATTGTGGTGAGGAAGGGCATCGAGCATATGAATGTTGATAATGCCAAGGAAGGATGGATAGAAGGACTGAAGGCCAAGCATGAGTTGCACATGTAGATAAATAAGATCAATCAGAACACTTAGATGATGCTAAGAGGGGAGAAACCCTCATTGTTAGGAGAAACTTGTTAAATGAATAAACTAAATTCAAGGTAATGTAAGGAAACTCAGGTGCAGAAACAGCTTCCTACGCTAATCTCTATAGGAGAGTATTGTGAAAATTCTTATAAATCCTTACAATTTCAGATTCCTTAACTACTTTAACAAAGATATTGCAACCACATACAATGCATATAGAAAAATAGAGAATGACACAATGATATACCCTGGGGAAAACCTTTCGGTAAAAAACCCTAGCACTCCAAAACCTGCACAATGTATTATCTTCAACACAAAGATTACAATACACTTGCAATGCAAGTTCTTTCAGGAAATGAGAGACAAAGCCAACAAGACTTAAATTTCTGTTATATCTCTCCCATAGGAGCAACATCATATATATAGACTCCTCTGGACCCAAAAATAGGCACAACCACCAAGACCCATGCACAAAGCCACATGTACACAGTTGTTACATGCAATCCCAAGAATAGGCATCCATCCCTAGAATAGACTATGACAACTTGTCATAGAATCTACCAAAAATAACGGTCACAAGAGAAGTGTAAGAGAATTTGTCATACCAACCTATTTTTGGCATATTCTCTTACGCACACCAACCACTTCTTCTTGGGCGCCCAAATAGGCCCAAGTCATAAGATGCTCTTACACCTATCATAGCACATTCCTAAAATAGTTCTTACGCGTCATAGGAATTTGTCATGACCGTTTCAGTCATGATCTCCTTACGCACAAGATGCTGACACATCAAGTGGAGTGACACATCAACATGCCAACTAGACATGTACACTCACACTTAATTACATTATTTGCAAAAAATATATTTACAAAAAAAATAATAAGAATAGGAATTATCCAAGGTTGAGACACCTTATTCCTAACATTCTCCCACTTGTCGAACACCTTGTAAGAGCAACAAGAACATAACAGAAACTTTAACCGCTATAGGCCAAAAGGCCCATAGACTCCGAACACCATCTCAACTTCTTAGTGCCCACTAGTTTCGTTAATGCATCTGCAACATTCTTCATAGTATCTACCTTCTCCAAAATTACCTTTCCATCTTCCACCATATCTCTCACAAAGTGAAACTGCACATCAATGTGCTTCATTCTGGCATGGAAAGTTGGATTCTTTGCAAGGCAAATAGTGCTCTGACTGTCACACCAAATAGTAATCTGTTATGCATCAACACCAACATCAGAACACAATCTTCTAAGCCAAATGGCTTCTTTACAAGCATGAGTAGCAGCCATGTACTCAGCTTCTATTGTGGACAAAGCAACCACAGGTTGTCACATACTCATCCAACTGATGGCACCACCAAACATAGTGAACACATAAGCACTGGTGGATCTCTTGCTGTCAATATCACCTGCCCAATCTGAATCCACAAACCCACGAATACAAACTAAATGTGGAGATCCAGAAGAGTTACCATGATAACATATGGAGTAATCTGATGTACCCCTCAAATATCTGAATACTTGCTTAACTGCATCCCAATGTACCCATCTAGGATTAGCCATAAACTGAATCAGGACTCCCACTGCTTGGGTAATGTTTGGTCTAGTACAGACCATAGCGTACATAAGACTGCCAACTACACTAGCATAAGGTACTCTACTCATGTCCTCCACCTCACTAGGAGATTTTGGACAATCATCTACAGATAACTTTGTTCCCATAGAAATAGGAACACATAGTGGTCTACAATCTGCCATGCTGAACCTGTCTAACACAGACTTCACATACTTACTCTGACTCAACCAAAGTTTTCTGTTAGACCTATCTCTACTGATTTCCATACCCAAGATGTACCTAGCTACCCCAAGATCTTTCATCTCAAACTGTGCTGACAACTAAGATTTAAAATCAGAAATCATACCCTTACCCTTCCCAAATAGCAACATATCATCAACATATAATGCAACAATAAGAAGGCAATCATTTTCAACTCTGAAATAAACACAATGATCTAATTTTGATCTTACAAATCTAATTGACAACACAAAGACATCAAACTTAAGGTACCACATCCTAGGAGATTGCTTCAAACCATATAGAGATTTCTTTAATTTGCAAACTAAGGATTCTTTACCTCTAACAATGTAGTGCTCAGGCTGTGACATATAAATCTCTTCCTCCAAATCACCATGAAGGAAAGCTGTCTTCACATCCATCTGTTCTATCTCTAAATCATATGATGCAGTAAGAGATAACAAAAATCTAATGGATGTCAACTTTGCAACAAGAGAGAATATTTCACCATAATCTATTCCCTCTACCTGTGAGTACCCCTTTGCAACCAATCTAGCTTTATACCTTTCAACACTGCCATCTGCACAAAATTTCTTCTTGAACACCCATTTACAGCCAACAGATTTTCTCCCTTTAGGAAAAGGTACAAGGTCCCAAGTTTTGTTTTTCTCCAATGAAGCCATCTCATCATCCATAGCCTCAATCCAGGAACCTGCATCTTCCATGCCCAAAGCCTCTTTCACAAATCTAGGCTCATCAGTGTTAGTAATCAAAGCAAAGGCACAACTGGAATCTAACATAGAATAACCAAACCTTTCTGGTTGCTTGCTATCTCTCATGGATCTTCTCAAGGGCTGAGGTTGAGGTTGTTCTTCCTCTTCTTCCGAACTATCAGAGCTGCTAGAGCTCTCCTGATCATTAGACCCAACATGGTCTCTCTGTTCAGTCTTCTCAAGGGTAGGAGGCAGCTGAACAACATCTTTTTCCTTTTCTTTTTCATCTAGTTGTAGCACAATAGGAGAAGATGTTATCTCTCTGAAAATAACATTTCTACTATACAACACCTTACTAGTCACGGGATCCCAAAGCTTGTATCCTTTCACACCAGCACTGTATCTGATGAAAATACATTTAACAGCTTTGTTTTCCAACTTAGATCTTTTCTCCTTCGGAACATGTGCATAAGATTCACAACCAAAAACACAAAGATGTCTAATTGAAGGCTTCTTACCAGACCACACCTCCATGGGTGTCTTACCAACAAGGAATGATGTAGGAGATCTGTTAACCAAATAGCAAGCAGTGGCCACAGCTTTGGCCCAAAACCTTTGTTCTAAACCAGCTCCACTAAGCATACTCCTATCCTTCTCCATCAGTGTCCTATTCATTCTCTCTACAAATCCATTTTGTTGTGGGGTATAAGGAGTTGTCTTATGCCTCTTGATACCTTGTTCTTTACAGAACTATTCAAACTCTGCTGAGCAAAACTCACCACCATTGTCAGTTCTCACACACTTAATCTTCTTACTAGTCTGATTCTCTACAAGAGCTTTAAATTCCTTGAACCAACTAAAGAATTGTGTCTTACTTTTAAGGAAATAAATCCACGTCCTTCTACTGTAATCATCTATGAAAGATACAAAAAATACAGACTTAAAGATTGAAGGAACTTTTATAGGACCAAATACATCAGAATGAATAAGATCCAAAACATCAAAAGATTTGTGAGAACTAGAGTAAAATTGAACATGATTTTGTTTACCATAGACACAGTGTTCGTATAAGTCAAACTCAAGATTGTAATCATTTAACCCCTCAATGAGATTTTTATTTTTCAGGGTTCTGAGACCCTTTTCACCAATGTGGCCAAATCTCATATGCCACAACATTGTCTTTTTTGCAGGAAGCTTACCTTCCAGAGTATTTGCACTACCATCAGAACCAATAGCCACAGACTTCTTCATTTCTTGTTTAGATGGTGAGGATGAAGAACTATTACATAGAGGAATACATGCATCTAGTTGAAATAAGGTACCTCTCCTAGTACCCCTTGCAAGCACTATCAATCCTCTTATAATCTTGCATCCTTCTTTCAAAAAAATAACTTGCACACCTACATCATTCAACATACTTATAGATAATAGGTTTCATGCCAAACCCAGAATGTGCATAACTCCGTTGATTCCATTTACTCGTCCATCAGGAAATTTGATAGTGACCCTTCCGCATCCAACTATCTTTAGGTGAGAATCATCACCCAAGTACACCTTTCCACCATCGAACTTTTCATATTTTGAGAACCAGTTTCGATGAGAGGTCATGTGAAAAGATGCACCCGAGTCAACCAACCACACATCATTAGATGCATGGGCTGCCAAAGCTACGATGAATGCATCACCATCATCTTGAGATCTTTCTGAAGCTGAATCTGAACCTTTCTTCTTCTTCTTCGGCTCTTTGCAGTCTTTACGAAAGTGCCCAGATTTATCACAGTTCCAACATTTTACCTTGGACTTATTGGAAGTCTTTGACTTCCCATGGGATTTGGATCTACCCTTATTGTCATACTTATTGTCATTTTTCTTCCCTCTTTCAGTGGATCTCCCACGAACAGCAAGGGCTTCTTTTTTTGAAATGGAAGCCTTTCTCCGCATCTCCTCTGATAGCAGCGAAGACACCACATCATCCATTTTGAAGGTGACTAAAGTGCTTCCGAGAGCCATCACAAGATGGTCCCATGAATCCAGTAAAGAACACAAAAGTGTGTAGCAATGATCCTCCTCCTCTAACTTGACACCAGCTGATGTCAATTATGCAGCCAGTAGATTAAATGCATTTAAATGATCCGTTAAGGATCCACCTTCCTCCATTCGTAGAGAGTACAACTTCTTCCTCAGGAACAACTTGTTCACTAGAGATTTGGCCTGATACACGGCCGCAAGTCTTTCCCACAAACTATTTGCAATTTTCTCATCTAGAACATTTAGAAGGACTGCATCAGTTAAACAGAGTCTTATGAGACCCTTAGCTTTATGGTCTTTGATATCCCAATCTGCTTGAGCTATAGTTGCGGGTCTTGTAGCACTTGAAGTCACTTCCCATAGGTCATGATCTTCCAACATGTCTTCCATCTTGAGTTTCCACTACTCAAAATTCATGCCATTAAATTTCTCCACCTCCATTCTTCCATATGATGAACTTGCCATCTCAATCTGCAAATAAGATTCAGAATGCTTTGTAAAAAAACTCCCACTCAACTTGAGATTAGCTCAAAAAATCCTACCCAACAACTAGTATCAAAAGTTGATCAAGCTCTGATACCACTTGTAAGGAAACTCAGGTGCAGAAACAACTTCCTACACTAATCTCTACAGGAGAGTATTGTGCAAATTCTTATAAATCCTTACAATTTCAAATTTGTTAACTACTTTAACAAAGATATTGCAACCACATACAATGCATACAGAAAAATAGAGAATGACACAATGATATACCCTAGGGAAAACCTTTCGGTAAAAAACCCCAGCACTCCAAAACTTGCACAATGTATTATCTTCAACACAAAGATTACAATACACTTGCAATGCAAGTTCTTTCAGGAAATGAGAGACAAAGCCAACAAGACTTAAATTTCTGTTATATCTCTCGCATAGGAGCAACATCATATATATAGACTCCTCTGGACCCAAAAATAGGCACAACCACCAAGACCCATGCACAAAGCCACATGTACATAGTTGTTACATGCAATCCCAAGAATAGGCATCCATCCCTAGAATAGACTATGACAGCTTGTCATAGAATCCACCAAAAATAATGGTCACAAGAGAAGTGTAAGAGAATCTGTCATACCAACCTATTTTTGGCATATTCTCTTACACACACCAACCACTTCTTCTTGGGTGCCCAAATAGGCCCAAGTCATAAGATGCTCTTACACCTATCATAGCACATTCCTTAAATAGTTCTTATGTGTCATAGGAATCCATCATGACCATTTCAGTCATGATCTCCTTATGCACAAGATGCCGACACATCAACATGCCAACTAGACATGTACACTCACACTTAATTACATTATTTGCAAAAAATACATTTAAAAAAAAAATAATAAGAATAGGAATTATCCAAGGTTGAGACACCTTATTCCTAATAGGTAAGAGGAAGATCCTATTTATCACTAGGTGCAAGTGTGAGGACAAGTGTTGTGATATGATTGTTGATAATTGAAGCACTGATAATCTAGTATCATAAGAGAAGGTCATAAAGTTGAAGCTCAAGAGAGAGGCACCCACATCCATATCAAATTTCTTGGTTGCAAAATGATCACAAATTCTTGGTCAATGAGTAGGGCTTGGTGAAGTTCAATATTGAAAGCTACTAAGATAAGGTAATATGTGACATCATACCTATAGATGTGTGCCATATTCTATTAGGGAGGTTGTACGTGGAAATTTGACATGAGAGCCATACATGATGGTTGAGAAAATACATACTCTTTGACAAAGAATGAATATTGTCATAAGTTAGAACCCCTCAAAAAATAAGAAGAAAAGGTATGTAGTAGTGCTAGAGTATGATTTGTTGATGGGAGAAAACTTCTAGAAGACACGAAACATGAGCACTTGTGTTATGCTTTAGTTGCTAGAATGGATAAAGAAGATAGTGGGGAAGTTATAGTAGAGGTTTCTAGTCTATTAAATGAGTTTTAGGCCACTCTATATGATAATGTCTCTGAGGGATTACCGGCAATAAGGAAGATTAGTTATCAAATAGACTTAATCCCTAGAGCTAGTTTTCTAAATAAGGAACCTCATAAGATGACTGCTACTGAGAATGATGAATTGAATAGACAAGTTCAAATTTTTTTGAGAAAATGACTGATTTAGAAGAGCTTTTGATGTAGGAGCATCCAAGGTTGAGGCAGGGGCTTTCTTTGTCCTTGGTGAAACTACATAGGGTGTTTGTATTTTGGCTGGTGTTACTCGGTTATAGCCTTGAATGATGGTCTCAATCATTGAAGGAAGCTCAGTTGCTGAAGGAACTCGGTAGTCTCTAACACTCAGTGAAAGTGTTACTTGGCGATGCCTGTAGTGCTCAATCGACACTGGTGCTTGGTGATGCCTGGCATGCTTAGTTAATTCATTGTTGCTCAGTAGTTCTAGCTTATTGACTAGATTTCTATGTGATTTGTTGGGCCGACTTGGTGCATTTATTGTTGGTAGCTATTGTTATAGGCCAACATGTTGAATCAAATGTTTTTAATACAATTTTTAAGCTGACTTGTATGGCATTTAATATTTTTTTTAGGAATTAAGGGTTTCATCCAGTCAACTTGTGGCTGATGAGTAGTATTTAAGGGCTTAAGGGCATATGTTTAGAGAACAACTTAGAGGTTGATGAGAATAGAAGCCTGAAAGTTGGAGTTGGAAAAGTTGAGGAAATGATCTTGCATGATCTTGTAGATCAAATTGTATTATGATAGTTTGTGATAGCAGGGATAGTGGTTTGCACACTTGGAGACAAGGAGTTTGCTTGGAGGATTGAAAACTCAAGTTTAGATCTGCCTTAGGGTTTCCATTAGCTTCTGATTGTCTTCAGAGCTGAGCTAGCTAAGATTGTATTAGATTTGAGGATCTTACAAAATTGTTTCTATTTGTAATTGACCCTAACATGGAAGGCCTTACAACCAGGCATGTTAATGCAAATTACTTGAAACAATTATTGTATTAATGTTGTGTTGTCTATTTCTGCTGTATAATTCTGAAGTTGCAAGGTCTAGACTATCCTTAATTGGATCCTTCTCACCTTTGGTCTACATTAGGTGGTATCAGAGCAGAGTTGATCTTGTGAAGTGAAGGTTGACCTAGCAAGGCTGATCTTGTGAACTTAATCTTGTTGGTGAAGAGATCATATGATCTTGATTATAGATCTGTGGCACTGAACTTATGGAATCATGCCCTAGTTGTTTGCAAGATTGTAGGTTGCGATCTGACTTGTATACAACTTGGAGATTGTCACAAGGTGGTCTATGAGGGTTTTTTGTAGAGGGTTTTTGCATATATTTAAGGATGCCTATGAGAAGATTGGACCCTAGAGTTATTTCTAATCTTTGTGATACTACGGAATCCCAGATCACAGAGAAGGTGAAATCAGATTTTAGATCTGAGATGGAATTGATGAAGAATGACATGGTCGCTGATATCATGAGAGCTGTTACTGGCATACCTAGGAATGTTGGTACTGAGGATGGCTATGAAGAAGCTATTGAAGAATTTGAACCTACTAGATCTAGTGGTGATGACCAGAGGGAAAGATCTAGTGAAGATAGAACTGCTCAGTTTCATAGATCTGGAGCTCAGTTAAGCAATAGTTACTGAATGGAAGTTTCTACTTTCTCTAGTGCTTTGAATCTCAACAATTTGATTGATTGGATTGGTGAACTTGAAGATTTGTTTGAGCTGGAAGAAATTGAAGATCCTCTTTGGGTGAGATTGGTACAGACTAAGTTGAAAGGACATGCTGCTCTTTGGTGGAAAGAACTACAAAGAGATAGAGAAGATGAAGGTGAAACAAAGATCAATTGGTGGAGGTTGATGGTGACAAAGTTGAAAGCTAAGTTCATACCTGCGAACTATGAGCTTGACTTGTTTAAGAAGTTACAAAATCTAAAGCATAAGTATTTGTCTGTTGAAGATTATACTGAGGAATTCTACAAGCTTACTATTTGGTCTGGACACAGAGAACTTGGTAAGGAAAAGGTAGCTCAGTATGTGTATGGTTTAAGATTCAATATTCAGGATGAACTTGGTATGCTAAAGATTGATTTTGTAGAAGATTCTTATCAGTATGCTTTGAAGGCAGAAGAGAAGTTGAAAAGAAAATAACCTAGTAACTCTCGAGGGAAGTAGAAAATTGATCACTCGATGAAGGATAAATTGACTGATGCAAAAGATGAATAGAAACCTATAGAACTAAAGAAGAAGATAGGTAGAGTTATCTTTAAAGGTACTTGCTATAACTATGGAGAGGAAGGACACCATTCCTTTGAGTGTACATAGAAGAAGTTTGATCGACAAACTTCTATGGTGAATGAGAACATTCAAAATGAACCTGAATCAGAGAACTTGCTGCTTTGATGAATATTGCTGGGTACAAAGGAAGAACCTTGTCAAAGGAGTAACTTGTTTAGGACTTGGTACAAGTCTGGAGGTAAAATCGATGATGTTATTGTTGATAGTGGTAGTACTAATAACCTTGTTGAGGAGATGGTTTAGAAACTTGGTTTGAATAGAATGAAACATCCACATCCTTATAGGATTGGTTGGTTGCAAGATGATCATGCTCTAGAAGTTAGACAATAATGCTTCATTGATGTTCATATTGGCTAGTATAAGGATCTTGTGTTATGTGAAATTGTGAAGATGAATAGTTGTGATATATTGCTTGGTAGACCTTGGAAATATGATTGCAGAGCTATTTATGAATGTGTGAAGAATGTGTTTACTATTGAGAAGGATGATAGGAAGTTTTCCCTGATGCCTTTGATGGATACAACACTCGATAGGAGAAGCCTGAGTATCGGTAGCTGAGTTGAGTTGGTTGATCTAGAGAAAATGAATGATTAGTTTGGAGAACAGACCTATATGTTGTCAAGAAAAGACTTGAAGAGACAAAGGAAGCTAAGTGGAAGAATATGCAAGGTGAGAAGATGGAGGACTTGTATGTGAAGAACCAGTTGAGAATTTATGTGCTGAATCCTGGAAGATGTTCTTCTCACTTATGAACATCTTTTGGAACCTAGGGTGTCTGATGTAGGGGCATCCAAGGTTGAGGTAGGGGCATTCTTTATCCTTAGTGAAACTGCATAGGGTGTTTATATTTTGGCCAGTGTTACTCGGTTGCAGCCTTGACTGACGGTCTCGGTCATTGAAGGAATCTCAATCATTGAAGGAACTCAGTAGTCTTTGGCACTTGATGAAAGTGTTACTCGATGATGCTTGTGGTGCTCAGTTGACATTGGTGCTCAGTGATGCCTGGCATGCTTGGTTAATTCACTATTACTTGGTAGTTCTAGCTTATCGACTCGAGTTTTGTGTGATTTGTTGGGACAAATTGGTGCATTTATTGTTGGTAGCTATTGTTATAGGCTGACATGTTGAATTAAATGTTTGTACTACAATTTGTAAGCCAACTTGTATGGAATTTAATATTTTTTTGTAGGAGTTAAGGGTTTCATCTAGCCGACGTGTCACTGATGAGTAGTATTTAAGGGGTGTTTGGGTAGATGTTTAGATAGTTTGTGATAGCAAGGCTAGTGGTTTGCACACTTGGAGACAAGGAGATTGCTTGGAGGCTTGCAAGCTCAAGTTTAGATCTACCTTAGGGTTTCCATGAGCTTCTGATTGTCTTCAAAGTTGAGCTAGCTAAGATTGTATTGGATCTGAGGATCTTGTAGAATTGTTTCTATTTGTAATTGGCCCTAACCTGGAAGGCCTTACAACTGGGCATGTTAATGAAAATTACTTGAAATAATTGTTGTATTAATATTGTGTTGTCTATTTCCACTATGTAATTATGAAGCTGCAAGGTTTGGACTATCCTTAATTGGATCCTTCTCACCTTTGGTCTGCATCATCTTGTGTCCATGTGCGGTACCTATAGTATTGGCACCAAAGTGATGTAGGGGCATCCAAGGTTGAGGAAGGGGCATTTTGTGTCCTCAGTGAAACTACATAGGTGTTTGTGTTTTGTCTAGTTTGTACTCAGTTGTAGCTTTGACTAACAACCTTGATCTTTGAAGGAAGCTCGGTCATTGAAGGCACTCAGTAGTCTCTTTTCTCAGTGATAGTGTTACTTGGTCATACCTATGGTACTCAATCAACACCGGTGCTCGGTGATGCTTGGTGTGCGTAGTTAATTCACTGATGCTCGATAGTTTTAACTTATTGACTGGAGTTATGTGTGATCTGATGGGCTGACTTGGTGCATTTATTATTGGTAGCTATTGTTATAGGCCAACATGCTGAATTAAATGTTTGTAGACAATTGTAAGCCGACTTGTATGGCATTTAATAATTGTTAGGAAGAGTTAAGGGTTTCATCTTGCTGACTTGTGGTTGATGATTAGTATTTAAGGGGGTGTTTGGGTAGATGTTTGGGAGACATGATTTAGCAGATCTGGATCTTAGATGTAAAGCCTGAAAGTTGAAGTTGGTGAAGTTGTGGAAAAGATCTTGCATGATCTTGTAGATCAGATTTCTATCTGATAGTTTGTATTTACATAGCTAGTGGTTTGCAACTTGGGAACAAGGAGATTTCTTGGAGGCTTGCAAGCTCAAGTTTAGATCTACCATAGGGTTTCCATCAGCTTCTGATTGTCTTCAAGACTAAACTAGCTGGTGATTGTATTGGATCTAGTTTTGGATCTTGCAGAATTGTTTTCTGATTGTAATTGGCCCTAACCTGAAAGGCATTACAGCTAGACATGTTAATGAAAATTAGAGGTAAACAATTAATTTGTGTTGCATTGTTTAGTAATTCAATGTGTTGTTCTAGTGGCTACAAGGTTTGGCCTATCCTTAATTGGATCCACCATCCTTGACTGCATCAGATGGTATCAGAGCCAAGTTTGTTCCTGTTGGAGTGAAAGTTGATTTTGTGGAGCCAAATTGAGCGAAAGATAACCTAGCAAGGCTAATCTTGAAAAGTTGATCTTGTTGACAAAGAGATTGCATGATCTTGGTTGTAGATCCATGGCACTGAACTTGTGAGATTGTGCCCTAGTTGTTTGCAAGATTGTAGGTTGTGATCTAACTTGTACACAACTTGGAAATTGTCACAAGGTGGTTGGTGAGGGCTTATTACATAGGGTTTATTTGCATATCTCTAAGGATGCCTTTGAGAAGATTGGACCCTAGAGGTATTTTTGATCTTTGTGATACTATGGAATCTTGGATCACAGAGAAAGTGAAATCAAATTTTAGATCTAAGATGGAATTGATGAAGAATGACATGGTTGCTGAGATCAAGAGAGCTGTTACTGGTATACCTCAAAATGTTGGTACCGAGGATGGCTATGTTGAAGCTAATAAAGAATTTGAACATGCTAGATCTAGTGGTGATGACTGGAGGGATATATCTAGTGAAGACAGAACTGCTCGGTTACCTAGATCTGCTGCTCGGTTTAGTAGTTACCGAATGGAAGTTTCTACTTTCTCTGGTACTTTGAAACCCAAAAATATGATTGATTGGATTGGTGAACTTGAAGATTTCTTTGAGCTGGAAGAAATTGAAGATCCTCTTTGGGTGAGATTAGCATAGACTAAGTTGAAAGGACATGCTGCTCTTTGGTGGAAAGAACTACAAAGAGATAGAAAGGATGAAGGTGAAATGAAGATCAATCAGTGGAGGTTGATGGTGACAAAATTGAAAGCTAAGTTCATACCAGTTGAATATGAGCTTGGCTTGTTTAAGAAATTGCAGAATCTGAAGCAGAAGGATTTGTCTATTGAAGATTATACCGAGGAGTTCTACAAGCTTACTATTCGGTCTGGACACAGAGAACTTGGTAAGGAAAAGGTAGCTCGGTATGTGAATGGTCTGAGATTGAATATTTAGGATGAGATTGGTATGCTGAAGATTGATTCTATTGAAGATGCTTATCAGTATGCTCTGAAGGAAGAAGATAAGTTGAAGAGGAAACAACCTAATAACACCCGAGGGAAGGAGAAAATTGATCACTCGGCGAAGGATAAACTGACTAATGCAAAAGATGAATAGAAACCTATGGAACCAAAGAAGAGGACATGTAGAGTTATCTTTAAGGGTACTTGCTATAACTATGGAGAGGAAGGACACCATTCTTTTGAGTGTACACATAAGAAGGTTGACCAACGAACTACTGTGGTGAATGAGAACATTTAGAATGAACCTGAATCAGAGAACTTTCTTCTTCAGTGAACATTGCTCAGTACAAAGGATGAACCTTGTCAAAGGCATAACTTTTTTAGGACCTGATGCAAATCTAAAGGTAAAATCTATGATGTTATTGTTGATAGTGGTAGTATTGATAACCTTGTTGCTGAGGACATGGTTAGGAAACTTGGGTTGAATAGAATGAAACATCCATGTCCTTATATGATTGGTTGGTTACAAGATGATCATGCTCTAGAAGTTAGAGAAAAATGCTTCATTGATGTTTAGATTGGCCAGTATAAGGATCTTGTGTTATGTGACATTGTGAATATGAATAGTTGTGATATATTGCTCGGTAGATCTTGGAAATATGATTGAAGAGCTATGTATGATTGTGTGAAGAATGTATTTACTATTGAGAAGGATGATAGGAAGTTTTCACTAATGCCTTTGATGGATACAACACTCAGTAGGAGAAGCCTGAGTATTGGTTCCCGAGTTGAGTTGGTAGATTGAGAGAAATTGAATGATCAATTTGGAGAACCGACCTATATGTTGTCTAGAAAAGACTTGAAGAGATAGAGGAAACTGAAATGGAAGAGTATGCAAGCAGAGAAGATGGATGACTTGTATGTGAAGAACCATTTTGGGGTTTATGTGTTGAACCCTGGAAGATGTTCTTCTCACATATGAACATCTTTTGAAACCTAGGGTGTCTGATGTAGGGGCATCCAAGGTTGAGGCAGGGGCGTTATGTGTCCTTGATGAAACTACATAGGTGTTTGTGTTTTGGCTAGTTTGTACTTGGTTGCAAATTTGACTGATGACCTCAATTATTGAAGGAAGCTCAGTCACTAAAGGAACTCAGTAGTCTCTGATGCTCAGTGATAGTGTTACTCGATCATGCCTATGGTGCTCGGTCGACATTGGTGCTCTACGATACTTGGCATGCTCAGTTAATTCACTGATGCTCGGTAGTTCTAACTTATCGATTGGAGTTCTATGTGATTTGATGGGCCAACTTGGTGCATTTATTGTTGGTAGCTATTGTTACAGGCTGACATGTTGAATTAAATGTTTGTATATAATTGGAAGCCAACTTGTATGTCATTTAATAATGGTTAGGAAGAGTTAAGGGTTTCATCTTTCTGACTTGTGGTTGATGATTACTATTTAAAGGGGTGTTTGGGTAGATGTTTGGGAGACACAATTTAGTAGATCTGGATCTCAGATGTGAAGCCTAAAAACTAAAGTTGGCAAAGTTGTGGAAAAGATCTTGCATGATCTTGCAGATCAGATTTATATCTGATAGTTTGTATCTGCAGAGCTAGTGGTTTGCAACTTGGGAACAAGGAGATTGCTTGGAGGCTTGTGATCTCAAGTTTAGATTTTCCTTAGGGTTTCCATTAGCTTCTGATTGTCTTTAGGACTAAACTAGCTAGTGATTGTATTGGATCTGGTTTCAGATCTTGCAGAATTTTTTTCTAATTATAATTGGTCATAACCTGGAAGGCCTTACAACCGAGTATGTTAATGAAAATTAGAGGTAAACAGTTAATTTGTGTTGCATTATTGAGTAATCCACTATGTTGTTCTGGTGGCTGCAAGGTTTGGACTATCCTTAATTAGATCCACCATCCTTGACTACATCACAAAGAAAGATGGGGAGTGGAGGATGTGTATATACTCTATAGCCATAAAAAAGATAACAATCAAATATATATTTCCCCTGGCAAGGATGGATGACCTCATGGACTGCCTAAGTGGAGCTCAATATTTCACAAGGATAGACCTCAAGAGTAGATACCACTAGATTCAGATCAGAGAGGGTGATGAATGGAAGACATCATTTAAGACAAAAGAAGCCATTTATGAGTGGTTAGTCATGTCTTTTAGGCTAACCAATGCACCAAGCACCTTCATGTGGCTTGCGAATGAGGTACTTAAGGAATTTATGGGAAAATTTATTATTGTGTATTTAGATGATTTTTTTATTTTTATTAAGGAACTAGATGAGAAATTAATGCATATTCATAGAGTCTTTGAGAAGCTAAGATATGAGAAACTTTTTATTAATCTAAAGAAATGTTATTTTGTAAAAAGAGAACTAGTATACTTGGGGTTTTTTGTCTCACTAGATGGTCCTAAAATGGACCTAGAGAAGGTGAAGGTAATTATAGAATGGCCCACTCCAAGGAGTACAACTGAGGTGAGGTATTTCTATGGTTTGGATAGTTTTTATAGGAAGTTCATTAGAAACATTATTAGTATTTGTGCATCCCTAACTGAGACAATGAGGGGGGATAGAAAAGAGTTCAAATGGATTGTAGGAGTTGCAAGAAGTTTTCAAATGTTAAAGAACAAGGTGACAAAGAAACCTATTTTATCCCTCCCATATTTCAATAAGGTGTTTTAGGTGGATTGTGATGCCACTGGTAATGCCATTGGAGCTATTTTGAGCCAAGAAGGTAAGCCCATTGCATATTTTAGTGAGAAGTTAAATGATGCAAAGAAGAAGTATTATTATTATGATTAGGAATTCTATGCAATAGTTCGAGCATTGAAGAAATGGAGACATTATCTATTGCTAAAATAATTTTTTTTATATAATGATCATCAAGCATTTTACAATACTTAAATAACAAGTGTAAATCAAATTAGAGATATTTCAAGTGGGTAGAGCTTTTGCAGAGCTATACCTTTATCTTGAATCATAGGAGTGGGAGGTCTAATAGAGTTGTAGATGATTTAAGTAAGAGACATACTTTGCTGACATAAATGCAAATTAAAGTGATTGGTTTTAATGAAGTCAAGACCCTATACTCTGAGGACTTTGATTTTAGTAGAGGCTTGGAAGACTTACAAGGAACCTGTTACTTTGGATAGGAAAAGGTGGCTAGACTACGTGATCCAAGACGGTATGTGTAATCACCTAAAATTGGGCTATAGAACCTAAGGCCCTATTTTCCCTAATTTGAGATAAAACCTTGATTATGTTAATTTGATTCTTGATTATTAACATAATTCATAAAATTCAATAAATCAACTAAATTTCAATTCAAGAATCTTTCATCAAAGTATTAAGAAAAATAAATTCAATTACCTCTATTCCCAATTAATTAAATCAATCGCATCAAATTGATGGCTAGAGTAATTAATTAAAAGAAATGAATAAATCCCTCTCAAATTAAGAAATACAAGAAACATACTTTGATCCAATGAGAGTTAATCACATGGATCACTTACATGGATCAAGTTTGGAAGCATCTCAACCACTCCTCATGGATGCATCCCAACTGTTCAAAACCTCAAAAATTCTATAAAAGAGAATTCTCAAATCTTCAAATCACCCCCAACTCTTTGATTTCTAGGCTCTCTCTGTCACTCTTTGATTTTGGAGCTAACTCTTTGATTTTGATAGTTAATTCATGTATTCATGCTTTCATTTTGATCTCATATGCTCATAGATAATTAGAAAACACTTCAATTGGGTTGATAGTAAAGGAATTCATGATCTAATGGCTAATTGTAATGCATTTTCTAGTTTTAGCTTCAGTCTTGCATACTAATCTTGAAAATATCATTTTAGCATTGCATTGCCATTGTTTTGGGTTAGATCTGAGAGCAATCTTTAATCTTTTCCATAATTTTGCTAACTAGAGAGCAATAGGATGCCTTCAATTGTTTATTTCCCTAGTTTGATTGGTCTCTCTCTAACAATTGATATAATGTCCTATTGAAGTGTTGTGTTGTAGATTTTTTGGTCCATAACTCACACACCACATTTCTGGCACCCACCATGGGGCCAAGCCCTGAATTTCCTATTTTTCTATCTTTTTCTACTAATTTTTGCCATGTTTTCTTTCTACCAGGGATCACATACAGGAAATAGGATCGCATTTGGGAAGAACTATCGCGCCCTACATTTCTTGGATCACATCTGTGATTTCCCATATCACATCTAGTCAAGTATCATTTTTGGTTGATTTTAGGATTCCATTTGGGAAATAGGGTCGTATTTGGATTTTGGGATTGCATGTGGGAAATGGGGTCGCATTTGGTCAGAGCTAGGATCACATCTAGGGATATTTCTTGAATTCTTTGATTTTATGACCCCTAACGATTTGGTTTGTTGATTTTTGTAGTTTTAAATAGCCTAACTGTGGTTTGTAGGATGAATGATAGAGACCTAAATGTTTCAAATTACTAATGATTTTTTGTAGGTTGCCAAAATACATCAACAAGACTTAATGCTTTGATTTTTAGGAACTTAAATGCAAGTTAAACTCATCTTGAAAATCAATTAGAGGATTATGCTCTTTTCCCTTGAGGAAAATCATAAACTCAAAAGTTGAATTATATTTTGAAGTTAAATTGGGAAATGAATGATAAAGATTGCATGATGTGTCTTGGATTTTCAATTTGAGTTAGGAGATTATGCTCTTCTCCTTCAAGGAGAATCAGAAATCCAGACCTTAAGTTTCTTATCTACTTTATTTTAAAGCATTACCTTTAGAGGGCTTGCAAATTTGAGATTTCTAACAGCTAATGGGTGAATGTTGTGATTTTGTTTGATCTTTACAACTTAATGGTGGTTTGTAGGTCAATTCTCCAAGATAAACATCAAGAAAAACTACTAATGCTTATTTTGCAGGTTGCCTAAAGGAAATCAACCAATCTTCATGCTTGTCTTTCTAGGAACTTAATATAATTTGAGGTCAATTTTCAAACTAATAAGAGGATTATGCTCTTTTCCCTTTGGGAAAATTAGAAACTCAAAAGTTAGCTTTCAATTTGGGGTCAAACTGGAGTAATTTGGTTAAATTTGCATGATGTGTCTTGGAGAGATAGTTTGAGTTAGGATATTATGCTCTTCTCCTTTATGGAGAATAAAAAATCCAAACCTTAAGCTATTAATCTACTTTCCTTTATTGCATTACCTTTAGAGGGCCTACCGGTTGAGGAAAAAAGTTGCCAAGAATGACCCAAGTGGGGACAAGTTTTAAGCCAACTCTTCCACCCATTATAAAATTTGACGCTTCCTTGAGGTGAAAGCCTCAAAATAAATAATCTATCTTATCTTGGGAGATTGATGATCAATCCCAATGACAAACTTAGATCTCATGTAGAGTGGAGCCGCTTAAATCTCGCTTGCAAGACTACACATTTTCAGGTTCCTATAGGGCTTATGGTCTAAATCTTGCTTGCAGAACTATGAGAGATGGTTATGAACATATGCCTTTATTAAACACCTTATGTTAGATTCTACCTAGATCACCCCCAAAATGGTTTTATCACTTGTGCGAGACAAATAGTAATTGCCCCAAGACATTCACCATATCGATCCCTCATTGATGTTACTACTTGACTAATATGGGCTCCAATATCCATTGCATGTTATTGGACTACCATATTCTAAGGAGTCTTTGAGTGTGTTCCTAAGTCAATGAACAAGTGGTACTAATATCTACCTAGCATAGGGAAGGATAGGTGTGTCTTATTAAAAATGAGTTCTTGATGTGTTTTTATTTCAAATTTAGATAATTCCCCCAAAATGAACAAACATAAAGCATTTAAAAGCACCTACAAACACCTGAGAGTCACTGGAATTTGACAGAGATGACCCATTTTCTAAGAATTCATTGAAATTGAAAATTTCTTGACATCATAAAATTGCATCTGGGGTTCCTAGATCACATCTCGTATTCCAGATCGCATATGTTCAAATTTGGATCTCATTTGGTAAACACACCATTTCCTATGTCGCGTCTGGTAACCACTGCATTTCCTGAATCGTATACCATGTTTCCTGGATCGCATATGGGGTCCAAAAAGTCTTTCAGTCACCTATAAAGGATCACATCTAGGACATTGAGCATTTTTGTACTTTCCAGAACCAAATTTTTTGCATTTCCAGATACCCATTTGGCCTAATAGTAAGGTTCTATTGTCAAAACACATCCATCTAATAACCCAAAAGAGTCATTTTTGAGAAAGTCTTGTTACCTTGCATGGTCCAAATTTGCATTGTCCAAATTGTAGAGTTAGTCTATCGTATCAGTTACAATCAAGTTCCCAGCTCATAAACATGGCACTTTGACCCTCTTTGATGCTGAAACTTACACATTATCAAACCCACTTACATTTATGGTTCCCAACTCACTATTAGGGCACTTTGACACCCTTTGATGTTGGATCCATAAGACAATTTCAAACCCACTCTTGCATCCTTGGACTCACAATCAGACATTGCAAACATTCAGACCCACTCTAAATAAAAGACACTCATTGATCCCTTAATCAAGTTTTCATGGTTAATACAAGACACAAATCTTACTATTTAGAAAAGAACCCATTCTCAGATGAAGTACCATTGCTCACATTTGAAACGGGAGAAACCTCAAGAATTAATCCTTTATTTGGAAGAACACCAAGAACCACATATACAACAACACTCAGAATGACAAACATGAATAATCAAGAAGAATATTTCCATTGGTATGAAAGACAAGATGAACAAAATAACCAAAATAATCAAGAAGAGGTTCAACAACAAGAAGTCCATTACAATTTGGATGATGAAGAACCCACTGAAAAAGAATACCAAAGAGCTATAAGTAGCAAACAATTCCATAAAATCCTTGAGAGAACTTTGGAAGAAAACAAGGAAAAGTACTTCCAAGAACTCACCTCTCAAGGAGAAAAGATACTAAAGGACTATGATGTAAACCAACTTAAACAGAAAGAGGATCTTAGTCCTATGTCTATTTTGACAAGACAACTACTTGCTATGCAAAATGAAATCAAGGAACTCAAGAAATCGAAGGAAAAACCAACAAAACAATACTCTTTGGAACACATATTTCCTTTCCCTTTTGATAAGGGACTAAAGATGATTCCATTTCTTAAAAATGTCACAATTTTGAAATATGACAAATACATTGGAAATTCTGACCCTCAAGATCATGTGAGGGAGTTTTGCACAACCAATATGGAATTCATGCACGAAAAAACATATTTGATGAGATTATTTACATGAAGCTTAGGTGGAAAAGATATGGATTGGTTCTCAAAATTACCTATAGGAATCAAGACATTTGATGAACTAGTGCAAAAATTCATACAAAAATACTCTTATAACATACAACACACAGTAACAATGTTGGATCTATGCAATACCAAATAGAAAAAATGAGAATCATTCTTGAATTTCCTACAATGATGGATGAAGATCTTTGCACAATATGCTAGGTAGATACCTAAAAATGAAAAAATGGACATCTTCATTAACAACTTAGTTCCTAAAATGAATTTTCCAATACAATTGCAAGGACCACTAGTTTTGATAAGATGATAGATAGTGCCATCAAGATTGCAGAGGCCTTGATAAAGAAAGGGGAAATCACTATCAACAAGGAAAATAAAGATAAGTACTAACCCACAAAAGATAAGTACAAATACAGAAACAAAAACAAGAACATCATCAATAATGGAGTGGTTGATACTCCTTTAACACAAATCTGAAATTAGATGTTTTCAATCTGACGACGAGGCTTCAAGAGAACATGAATTCAAACTCTACAGTGACACCAATGGCTAACAAGAATTTCAATAAACCTCCTACTCATATAGAGCCTTGGTTAGCAAGACCTAAGAGAACATTTACACCATTGGGAGATACATTGGAAGTGGTCTTGAAGTCACTATTGGACAATAAAATCATTACGATTCCTGATTCCAAACCTTGGGAACCAGAAGTAAAACCCAAGTGGTGGAATGATAATGACTACTACAATTTTTATTACAATAAAGGACACAAAACCAACAACTATATGAAGTTAAGACATATTATTCAAGACCTAATTGAAGAAGGTAAAGTCAAGGTAGATGGACATCACACAAACAATAGGGAATACTGAGAGGGGGGGGTGAATCAGTATTCTACAAACTTTATCTTTTGCCCAATTATGGATATAACAGATTATCTTTATACATGCATAACATAAGAAGCTAAACAACATGCATAACAATAAAGAACTCATAACACATTATTTGTTCTCGAGGAAACCCTGGCCAAGGGAAAACCTCGGTGGGGATGGTACCTACAAAGATCCACTAATCAAAAGTATCTTGTTAAGGATGTTGACCTTGTTAGGAGTCTATTACAAGCATATAGTGTATCAGTCTTGGTTAAGGGACTATAGGCCTTGTTAGAAGTCTCAACCCTATTAGGAGTTGTTGTACAAAATGTGATTACCAGATGAGCCCACTGCCCAAACAAGTAATGTATAATATACATTGATTACAAAATAGGTTAAGGTACATAACCTTATACTTCTTGCATCAATATCACTTCTCTACTCTTTCACTATCGCTATTACATATGCTTCATATACTTCTCATCATATCACTTGTCCTTCTTTTTCAATACTACTACAATTACTTACTTTTTTCTTATTACAATTACAATTACATTTACATTTATACCAATAGATTTATCCAAGAGTTAACATCTAGGATGTTGTCCCTTTATATTGTTAAGTCATTATTTTGATAAACAATATAATCCCTTAACTCTTTACTAGTTATGTCTTCATATTCTGTCCTGTCAGCTTCACACTGTCTTCGGTAAAAATGTCATAACTTCTTCTGTACATTCCGTACTAACTTGCACTCTAATATGGGTGATCAATAGACATCATAGAGTCTATGTTTAAGTGTGAATGCACTGAACTTAATCTAGTCAACATCGCAAAGAAAAATTGTATCCAGGTTCACTGGTAAAACACTGTCTAACACTTAGACAAATTTGCAATGCGTTCTGTCATACTTTCTGTTTGACCTGTGTGATCTTCATGTGGATCATATGTTTCCATAATGAAAACATCTATATAATCAACTCAGCCAAATTGACAACAATCTCCCCCTTTGTCATTGGTGGCAACATATGAGAAAATTGGCTAAGAGTACAACTCAAAATCTCAAAATTGTGGCCATAGTATAAAATACATACTATCCTTATAACTCCTCAAAAAATTATTTCCTCTAATATAGTACTCCCCCTAAGAGTAACAACCCTTATCATATACTATCAATTTTCTTCTATATATCTCTCCCCCTTTGACAACAATGACAAAATAAGGTAGGGAGGGTCACAAAATTGTATCACAAAAAGTTATACCTTAATTTATTTATTGCAAAGCTGGTAGGCTTGCAACACAATCTACAAAATATGTCTTCATGGCTTCTATCTCCTTCTCCCATGATTTCTTAATGGAATCTGCCACATTAAGTAGTGCACTCAGTCCATAAGAAGCAATTTCACATGCTTGGAGGTTTTCAAAGTTAAATTTTTGAAAAGATGTCTTTGCTGAAAGACATTCTTCCAACTGTTCTTCAATTATGCTCAACTTCATAGAAGCATGCTCTCTCAAAAGAGTGTATCTTCTCAATTTCCTATCTTTCTCATCTTGCACAACTCTGATTTCATCATAAAGTTTTCGGACTTTCTTCTCAACATTACAGACCTTCACATTGGGGTTCGACAGAAGGTTTGTTTCATTTAGAATCTTTGCTTCCTTTAACTTTATGTTCTGATCTTCCTTAGCTGTCAAAGTTTCTGATTTTGTACACTGTATGTACAAATATTTTCCTATTTTCAAGTGCTTCCTCAAATCCTTGATACAGATATCAAGAGTATTGATATCATTGCTAATGTACTCACTGATGTTTAAAAGCATTCTAGCCTCATAGTCTTCTTGTGCTTTCACTTTTGCAATATCAACTAGGTTTGTGAATTGATTATCAAAGGTGCTCATTACCTTCTTTTCCTTCTCCATAGGGTCTACTTCTAAAATTTGTGTAGTCATAGTACTTTGTAACTTCTCAGTTAGTTCCTTCAGACACCCTTCAAGACTCTTTACTTTCTTATTCTTACCAATTGTTTTGTTCAAGGATGTAATTAGTTCCAACTGATCATCATCATCTATTTCTTTTCCCAAATGCTCAATCATAGATCCAATTTGAGTCTTCTTTCTAGTCTTAGGAGTAAGATTGATATCTTCTTTCGTGGGAATTGGAATTTATTCTTCTGTAACTGGTGGTTCTACAATAGTGGTCTCTATCATCTCTTCTTCTTTTGTAGCTTCCTGTTCTTCAAAGGCCGAATTGTTAACAATGTTCTCCAAATTCTTGAATACATTTTCATCAGTATCCAAGGTGATTTGTGTACCTTCTACATTCATTATTTCATCTTCAATATTAATAGTTGGAGAAGAGGGATTGTCCTCTTGAACTTTCAAACCCACTTGCTCTACTACAAGTGATGATTCTCCAACATATTCTGCCATAACCTTGATAATTGCCTATTCTGTCTTAGAATTTACTTCTTCATACCTACCTCCCATAATCTGAATTGTTCTCCTTTTGGTTCTCAAATGGGTGTTTAGGGCTTTCATGATCTGATTGAAATGAGCTTCATCTCTTATCTCACAAAGCTTCCTCACAAGATTTTCTCTGATAGCTATCTCTTCCTCTGATGCTCTCTTCTTCCTATTTAGAAGTTTGTTGTAAAGATCATTAGGTATATGTCCTTGAATAGTATCAAACTTCTTTCTAGTCAAGATCATATGCTTCACAACTGCATTCTCTAGATTAAGTCTATCAGTATAATCATAAAGATCATAATATTTGTTCATTCTTGAAAATTCACCATTCTCAATAATCTTCTCATCAAGCTTTTCAACTTTTGGTTTCCAAGCTTTCTTCTTAGTAGTGACATCATCTTTAACCTTTGCAATCTTTCTTGGAATAGGTTGCACTAGAGTTTTATGCCTCTTTTCTGGTCCAGTATCACTTTCCTTAACTCTTTTGCTAGGTGTGGAGGAAGTGGATCTAGTAGACATCTTTGTTTCTATGTCCTTCTCAGGTACTTCCACTTTCACCTTTACTTTTGGTTCTTCTTGTGGCAAGTTGAAATTGATGATAAAGGAGGGATAGACAAAAATTCCTTTTGTCCACTCTCTTTGATTACTGCTGCTATCTGCTTTGCTACCAAAAAATCTCTCTCTATCATTCCTGTATCTTTTAGGATTTTCTTAATAGTGCTCTCAACTCTCTTCTTAGACTGCTTCTCTTCAATTAGAATCTTTGTGGAGTTGAAGTTATCCTCAAAGGTTCCAAACCTATTACACTGAGTGTCCAACTTACACTTCAGTAGTCTACTAACATACTCTTTAGTTTCTACCTCAGATATTTCATAGCCAAGAGGGTGTATGAACTCTGTTCTAGGCTCTACTACTTCAATATAGGTAAGGTCAGTATCCACCATAAAACATATATCATCTTTATATTTTTCAACAAGAGACTTAGGGATCCTTGATTTTCTAGATACAATATTCTAAAATGTCTTAATAACAAGTACTACACTCTCATTAACACTATCAATAACATGCCTTCTATATACTACATTAATCCTTTCCATTGTAGTTTTTCCATCATTCCAACCATTTCCTATGGTGTAAGGAAATCTCCTCAGAAGATGAAAGAACATATATGTGATTAGGGATGAGAACCTAAACTGTGTATACTTAGTTTTCTTGATCTTCTCCAAGTTCTCAAACAATTGAATTCTAAGAATTTCACACATATCAACTGGTACCCTACCAACACACATAAGATAAGCTACATGTACCATTCCAGCTACCATGACATCTTCTCTTGAATTTTCACAAAACTTAATAGTTAGGATCTTGCATAAGTATCTCACATCATCTTGTTTGATCTTACTAATCATAATTCCTCTACCATTATAAGATGAGTTTGTGTTGTCAATGACTATTTTTCTCATGTTTGTCTCACTAAAAGGAATAGCTCTAGTCTTAGATAATCCAGTGACTTCATGAATCAAATTAGCTGCAATATCTATCACTCTATCCTCTAGCCAAAACTTTCCATTATGAATTATGCTCAAAATAATCTTAGTGCATTGTTCATTATCAAATTCATACTGTAATCCATATTTGACAGTTTCATTATGTTCCAAATATTCAAAACCTTGTTTTAGTGTCATATCCCGATTGTAAATCTTTTGATATTCATCTATGAAATCACTATCATTTACTATCTCTAGTTTGTATCCAAGATAACTTTTGAAATTCTCTAAATGTAAAACTCCATCTGGTATGGATGATAATGCAAACCTAGGGTCTTCTTCCAAGAGTTCTACTAGTTCCCTTTTCAATTTAGGTCTATTCTTATCTCTGACATTGTGTATTAAGGAAACATTCATGCTTTCTTCAAATGCCTTTACTGATTCAAAGATTTGTCAAGTAAAATACCTTAATTTCATGATTTTAGGGCTTGCGTAGATTCGACACAAAATTCTTCTCCAAATCCTTTCAAAATGCTTTCTATCACTGCTCTTTGATCTCCTTGACACTTGAATTCTCTTTGATGATTAAATAATACTTATCATAACCTTTTATTAATTCAATCTTACTTAGATCTGACATCGCATTGAATTCTTTTGCCGCTTCTTTCCAAAAAGCTATCTTTGCTAACCTGCAAAACTTAAAACTTCTTACGATCTTGCAAAACATAATATTTTTCTTTGTGCTATTAACCATAGCATTAGAACATCATAAACTACCTTGTATTAACTATGCAAGACTCATTTCATCATATATCTACTTCTGTACTAAATCTAAGTTCCTATTCTACTGTAATTTAAATGAATTAAGTACTTTGAGATAGGTCAGGTAAAGCTTCATTCTTACCTTTCAATACTTCACCTTCTTGATTACCTTCATTGTTGAATATGTCTCCTTGATCTGTGCTTTTGATAAACTTCACTTCATCTGAATTACTACAGCATCCTTTCTGACTGTTACTAGCATCTTCATTTCTTCTTGCATGATTCCTGGGGTTAGGATTAGGATGAAAAACTCTATTGTTCATTTTGCAAAACCTTGTTGTATGTCCAATCTTGTTGCATATCTGACAAAAAATTCCATTGTTTCCATATCTTGGTCCAGGTTGATTGATTTGTGATCTGTAGTTTCTAGCAATGTGTCCAACCTTGTTGCATCTATAACATACTACTCCATTTCTTCTATTCAGATCTTCAGTAGGTTTCTTATTTGCATTGTTAGTATTCCTAAACATTCTACTACCGTCATTATTCTCAATAAATTTAGGTTTCCTACAATCAATAGCTCTATGTCCAAAACCATGACAATTGTAACAATAACCATTAAGAGGTTTAAATTGTTTACCTGTGCAGTCTCTCTTCATATGACCAATAGTATTATTACAAGAAAAACATCTACCTTTGAATTCTCTTTGCATACCTTTGGGTGATTCCTCTTGCTTCGGTGATTCTTCTTCTTTAGGTGTATCTTCAGATTTGTTGATCCCATCAGGCTTCTTCTCATCTATGCTTTCAGATATCTTAAGATATGGTTCCTTGCCTTCATCATTTTCTTTGAAGGTGTTGAATCCAAGACCAATCTTATCATATAATTATTTCTGATAAGCTATTTGTTTATCAATCTTCTCACTAGTTGAATATAGCCTTTCAAGTTGTTGTTTGGATTGAGTTAGTACACCTTTCACAATCTTATTGTATTTCTCAAGTTCATCATACTGCAAATTGACTTTCTCAAGTTTAGATGTTACTTTAGAAAGTTTATATTTTAATCCTTCATTTTTAGTCTTTAGACTTTCATTCTCAGATTTTAGATTTGATTCATTCTTTCCATTTCCAAATTTCAAACTAAGCTTCAAATTTTCTATCTTCAATTCATGCTTAAGGATCTCATTTTATTTTTCCACATTGTCATCACAATCTTCAATAAAAACTTCAGATTCCTTTTTAGATCTCAGATCTTCCAATTTCTTTTTCAATTTCTCAATTAGGTTCTTTGCATCATCATACTTTCTTTTCAAAGTATATTTTTCAATAGTAAGCAAGTCAATCTGTTCAAGAGGTTCTTCAAGATTCTTCAGTAGTTGATCCATATCCATAGAGATCTTACTCAAGCTGCTAGGCTTTGCTTGAATGATTTTTTTCTCTGTAACTAAGTTCTGATACCAATTGTTAGAAATAGGGAATACTAAGAGGGGGGGGGTGAATCAATATTATACAAACTTTATCTTTTTCCCAATTATGGATATAATAGATTATCTCTATACATGCATAACATAAGAAGCTAAACAACATGCATAACAATAAAGAACTCATAACACATTATTTATTCTCGAGGAAACCCTGGCCAAGGGAAAATCCCGGTGGGGATGGTACCCACAAAGATCCACTAATCAAAAGTATCCTATTAAGGATGTTGACCATGTTAGGAGTCTATTACAAGCATATAGTGTATCAGTCTTGGTTAAGGGACTATAGGCCTTGTTAGAAGCCTCAACCACATTAGGAGTTGTAGTACAAAATGTGATTACCAGATGAGCCCACTGCCCAAACAAGTAATGTACAATATACACTATTTACAAAATAGGTTAAGGTACATAACCTTATACTTCTTGCATCAATATGACTTTGTTACTCTTTCACTATCAGTATTACATATGCTTCATATACTTCACATCATATCACTTGTCCTTCTTTTTCAATACTACTACAATTACTTACTTTTTTCTTATTAAAATTACAATTAAATTTACATTTATACCAATAGCTTTATCCAAGAGTTAACATCTAGGATGTCATCCCTTTATATTGTTAAGTCATTATTTTGATAAACAAAATAATCCCTTAAATCTTTACTAGTTCTGTCTTCATATTCTGTCCTGTCGGCTTCACACTGTCTTCGGTAAAACTGTCATAACTTCTTCCGTACATGCCGTAATAACTTGTTCTTTGAGATGGGTGATCAATAGATATCATAGAGTCTATGTTCAAGTGCACAAGCACTGAACTTACTCTAGTCAATGTCACAAACAAAAATTATATCCAGGTTCACTGGTAAAATACTGTCTCACACTTAGACAAATTTGCAATGCGCTCTGTCATACTTGCTCTTTGACCTATGCGATCTTCATGTGGATCATATGTTGCCATAATGACATCATCTATGTAATCAACTCAGCCAAATTTCCAATAGGAGATACATTGGAAGTGGTCTTGAAGTCACTATTGGACAATAAAATCATTATGATTCCTGATTCCAAACCTTGGGAACAAAAAGTAAAACCCAAGTGGTGGAGCGATAATGATTACAAAAATTTTCATCACAATAAAGGACACAAAAGCAACAACTATATGAAGTTAAGACATGTTATTCAATACCTAATTGAAGAAGGTAAAGTCAAGGTAGATGGACATCACACAAACAATGATCATAAGGCATTTCAAACTCCATTACCTAGCTATGAAAAAGGGGAATCTTCCAAGAGTAACAATATTAACTATACATACACTGATGATGACAATTTAATTCATATGGTGGAACCATGTGAACACTCCATCAATATGATCACTCTAAAAGGAGTAAAAAAAAAATTGAGTCTTCTAATGCTGTAACAAGAAATAAAGCTAAACTCACTCTCAAAGGAGCTTCAACATCTAACACACCAGTTATAGCTATAACAACATCTAATAAAGTGGCATTACCTCCAAAGTTTAATCTTGTGGATCAGTTGCAAAGGACATCTGCTCAAATATCTATTCTAAAATTGTTAAAAATCTCTCCTAGTCATAGGGAAGTTCTTGATCAAGCCCTACTTAGCACTAATGTACCAAAAGATCTAGATGTGGATAGATTCAGAGCTATGGTTGGTCACTTGAATTCCCCACATTACCTATCTTTTTCTTAAGAGGATGGTAAATCATTGAACCAACCACTTAACCAACCTTTGTATTTAGAAGTCCTTATTCATAAACACAGAGTCAAGCATGTCTTGATAGATGGAGGTGCTAGTTTGAATATATGCACATAAAACTTGGTAAAACAATTGGGATTCTCAGAACATGTAATTGATCCTAGGAGAAAGATAACTATCAAGGCTTATGATGAAGAAGAAAGATCCTCCAAAGGGTTGGTTGTTTTACCCATCAGAGTGGGACCAATAGAGCAAGATGTCCTATGCCAAGTTCTTGATTTACCACTCACATACAACATTCTTCTTGGAAGACCATGGATACACTAAATGCAAGCTATGCCTTCTACTTACCATCAATGCCTAAAATTTCCTCATAATGGAGTGGAGGTGACTATGCTAGTAGATACAACATATCCTTGCAATAATCTCAAACAAGAAGAAATCATGGTTCCTCACAAAAGGGAAAGTTATAATAAGGTGGAGACATCCAAAGAAATGGTTTTGAAGAGATTTGCTAAAAAGATCGATATCCAAGAAACATGTATGGGTGAATACAAGATAGATCCTGCAATGTCTTTAATAGATCTTCCCATATCTCCTAGAATGAAAGGAAGAACATCATAATTATTTACACCATCCAATGGTAGTGCTCTAACTATACATGAAGGAGCAAGAATGATCAAAGAAAAAGTATCCCTTGAAGAAGAAAACAAAGAAAATGCTGTCTTACAATGGCTTTATAAAGAAAATGAAGAAGATGGAAATATCAAACATGTTGAGATAGCTCCAAACAAATATGGAAAGGGGTATAAGATCATGAAACAAATGTGGTATAAAGAAAAAGGACCTTGGGACAAAACAAACAAGGACTTGTGGAACCTCTACATATGGATTTTAGAAATCCTAAAGACAATATTGTATTAGGCTTCAAGGAAGCAACATCACATCCTATAGTAGAAAGTGGTCTTGTATTTGATAAATCAAGACACTTAGATGATGAAGAAGAGGTAGAAGGACAAGATATTTCCTATGAAAGGTTGTTGCTCTTGCAAGGAGACCCATTATCAAAAATTGGTACCAATATTGAACAAGAACCATAAGAAGTACAAGAAAAAGAAATTGAAGGAGAGAAAGAACAAGGTTTTCCCATTGTTGATACACCTCACTTTGATGAAGAATCAGACATGATAACTCCACAAGAACCATTGAAAGAAGAAGAGAACCATGCTAATGAAGAAGATGAAATACCCATGACTATTTCCCACTTCTTGGGGGTTTCAGATTATAGTCAAGTGGACTCACATGAATATGAATGGGATATCCTTTTTGATGCTACCATGGATATAGAGGTAGATGTGATACAAAAATTTGCTTCTAGAGTCTTGATAGAAGGAGAGAGTTCTAATGCTAGACCACTAGAGTTAAATTTGCATAACACTAACATGAACTCTAATAATAACGAATATGACTCTAATAATCATAACATCTATTTAAAAAAAAAACTTAATAGAAGACATCTTGCAAGTTAATAATGTTGATAATAATGCAGTGCTATCTCTTGAACCTACTGAATCTTTATCCTTAAAATACCCCAAATTGATAGATTGGGATGAGCCTACAATCACAAGCCTATTATCTTTTGATAATGACTATTCCATAGCTTGTTATCTAAATGCTTGCGAATCCTTCCTTTCTTCCACCAGTGTAAAGAGAGAAACCATGACTGAGGAGGATGTCAAGTTTCTTAGTCTTAAAATGAAAAACAAAAAGAACAACAGATCTGATGGTGAAAACCACCTAGTGATAGTATCAGATCCTAAAAGAGAAAAAGAAAAAGATGTATTCAATGGTGAAAACCCCATAGAGGTGCTAAAGGATGGGATTCTTTATATCCCCCCAGATCACTTTTAGGAAAGATCCTTAGTTCTGATTGAACCTATACAACCCATTAACTTGGGAACAACAAAAGCTCCTCAACTATTCCACATTTCTCAATCATTGATAGAAGAGGAAAAGATTCAATTCACCAATTTCTTCAAAGCAAAGAAAATAAATTTTTCTTGGTCTTATTTAGATATGCCTAGATTGGACACAGATTTGATCATGCATCACTTATCTATTTTACATCATATAAAACTAGTAAAGCAAAAACTCAGAAAGATGAATCCACATGTGGCATTGCTAGTGAAAGTAGAATTGGAAAAGCTATTGAAAGCTAGATTCATTAGAGCTATTGATTATGTGGAATTGATCTCAAACATAGTTCCTATTTCTAAGGTAGACAAATCCATCAAAGTTTGCACAAAATTTAAGGATCTAAACAAGGCTTGTCCAAAAGATGATTTTCCACTTCCCAATATAGACATAATTGTAGATCTGATAGGAACCTATGAAATGTACTCACTAATGGATGGATTTTATGGATATAGTAAAATCAAAATTTCTCTTGAAGATCAAGAAAATACCTCATTCACATGCGTATGGGGAACATACTATTGGAATGTGATGCTATTTGGTCTTAAAAATGTAGGTGCAACTTACCAAAGAGAAATGACCACAATATTCCATGACATGATGCATAAGAACATGGAAGACTATGTAGATGATACATTGGATAAGTCAAAGATAAAGACAACACATATAGAAGATCTAAGGAAAATCTTTGATAGGATGGAACAGTTTTAATTAAGACTTAATCCTAAGAAGTGCATATTTGGTGTATCATCTGGAAAACTATTAGAATTCATAGTCTCAACAAAAGGAATTGAGGTGGACCCAACAAAGGTGAAAGCTATTCTTGAAATGAAACCACCTAGAAACATTAGTCAAATGAGGATGCTACAAGGCAAGCTACAATCCATAAGAAGGTTACATATCTCAATTGACAGATAAAGCACAACCCTTCACAAAGTTGATGCGTAAAGGGACTACATTTACTTGGGATGAGAAATGTGAAGAAAATTTTTCCCAAGTCAAGAAATATTTGATGAATGCTCCAATCCTAATGCCACCAATTTATGGAAAACTTCTATTTCTCTACATATCAGCTACAGATACATCATTAGGAGTATTTCTTGCACAAGAAGATGAGACTAAGAAAGAAAGAGCTATATACTATATCAACAGAACTTTGGTCACATTTGAGAAAGCATGCTTAGCAGTGGTGTTTGCATCCCAAAAACTTAGGCATTACATGTTGGCACACAAGGTGAAATTAATGGCTAAGATTGATCCACTCAAATACTTGTTGAATAAAGCAATGCTGACAGGAAGACTAGGAAAGTGGGTGATGAAGGGTGCTCCCCCTTAGTACCACAAACACATAACAGAAATAGAGAAACAAAAAAATATGCAAGAACAAAAAATGGGGCTCCCCTTAATACCACAAACACATAACAGAAATAGAGAAACAACAACAATATGCAAGAACAAAAAATGGGCTTCTTATTATCTCCACAAATGTGGAATTACAAACTTTTAGAATTACAATATGCAAAGCCACATGGGCATTCCCTTACAATATTCTAGAGGACAAAGCCTCAAATTATTACCCAGATCTATTACCCAGAACTGTCTCGAATTGCCTAAGACAACACTACAACCTTCCTTATATAGGCAATTTTCCACCACTTGGGAAGGTTCCAGAATTTTAGCCAACAAGGCTGACCAAACTTAGAATTATTTTATTTTACAATTTATTGCATCAAAGTTGGCTCAAAATAACTTTAGAAACCCAAACAAAATTTTTGAAGGAAAATCATTTTCTACCATTTTAGGTGACCCAATTTTCGAAGACCATAAGTCATCGCCAGTTGACCTGATTGACTATTATAACCCTATTCTAGAAAGGCCATGAAGCACTCTACAGGCTTGACTCATGCAAGTGCTTGTCACCCAAATTTTTGCCTCATCCGAGGCCTCTAAAGCCTTCAAAAATGAGTTCAAAGTTTCTGTACCCTATTGCCAATACTGAAAATCTTCAATATCTACAAAGCTAGACTTGATCTATCAATGAAACTTTACTGGTAGGCTAATATGACCAAAATGAACCTCTAGGGAAGAAATCAGAACATTTTGAGATTAGATTACCAACTTGCTAAAAATAGAAAGTTTCCATAAATAGTAGCTCTGCACAAGATAGCCCTTATTGAATACAAAAACAAAAATATTTTTGGGTGATCCAAGATTGCTCTTACACCTAGGATGCTCTTGCATCAGACACCTAGGGTAATTTGAGAAGTGACCCTGTCATGACTCAGGTGTGTAGAGGAAAACCAAGATGGTTAACCTCCTCTTTTTTTAGCCATGATGAATCTTCAATAGGTCATCCTTTCCACTTGACCAGATATTCTTCATATGTCCCGTTCCTTGTGCTTTTTCCAACATGACTATCTAGTATGTCTTCAATCTCCTTGATAGTTGAACTGGTTGTTGGAATAATCCACTATGCTTGTGCGATCTCATCTTCAACACCTCCTTCATGATACTTTGTCAAATCTAAAATGTTAAATACTGGTGAAATATTCAGCTTAGTAGGCAACTCGACCTCATATGCATTTCCTGAATCATGCTTTTTTAGTATCTTACATGGTCAAAATTTCTTCACTTTTAGCTTGTTATATGTACCAACTGGAAATCACTCCTTCTGCAAATGAACCATGACTTCATCTCCAACCTAAAACTCCTTATGCCTCCTTTTCTCATCTGCCTTAGCCTTATACTATGCATTCATCTTGGTAATATGCTTCCTCACCTCCTCATAGATGTTCTTCAAATGTTCTACAAAATCCTCAACTTCAGCACTACTTATTTCTCCTTTAGCTATCTTTCTCAACTCAGATGCATTTTTGGGACTACTCCCATATACAATCTAGAATGGTGATTTACCGGTGCTCCTATTGACATAATTATTGTATGCAAATTCTGCCTATGGTAAAATCAAATCCTATTCTATTGGCTTATCTCCAACCAAACATCTCAGCAAATTTCCCAAACTCCTATTCACCACCTCTGTCTATCCATCTGTCTGTGGATGATGTGATGAACTAAACTTCAAATCTATTTTCAACTTCTTCTACAATGTACGCCAGAAATATCCAATGAACTTAGTGTCCCTATCTGAAACTATACTCTTTGGCAAACCATGTAGTCTCACTACTTCTCTGAAAAACAATTCTGCTACATGAACAACATCATTAGTCTTCTTGTAGGGAATAAAATGTGCCATCTTTGAAAATTTGTCAACTACCATAAAAATTGAATCATGTTCTCGTTGTGTCCTCGGTAAACCAAGAAGAAAGTCCATACCTATATCCTCCCAAGGTTTCTTTGGTATAGGTAATGGCTGATACAACCCTGTATTCTACTTCACTCCTTTTGCCATCTTACATAATTTGCAACTCTATACAAACTTCTTGACATCTTGCTGCAACTATGGCCAATAGTAATTTTCACTAACTAAAGAAAAGGTTTTATCATGACCAAAATGTCCAGCCAATCCTTCGCTATGCTTCTCCTTGATGAGATTCTCCCTCATAGAACTTCTTAGAATGCACAACTGACTCCCTCTGAGTAGCATATCATCTTGAATGATGAAATCCAACCACTTCATTCTATCTAGAGTAACAAGTTCTTTATAGCTTTCCAAGCTTCACCAAAATTAGGATCGTCTGGATATAAATTCTTGAGTTCCTTGAACCCAACCACCTCAATCTGCATCTCTATCAGCAATAGTTGCCTTCTGCTAAGTGCGTCTGCAACCCTGTTAGACTTTCCACTTCTATGTTTCAAAACAAATGTATAACTCTACAAAAACTCAACCCATTTCAAATGCCTTTGATTCAACTTTCATTGACTATTCAAATTTGCAAAGCTTGATGATCGGTATACAAAACAAACTCCTTATCAAGCAGATAGTGTCTCCACTTCTTTAATGCCTGAACTATAGCATAAAATTTCTGATCATAAACAAAATATTTTCTCTTGGCATCATTTAACTTCTCACTGAAATAAGTAATAGGTTTACATTCTTGGCTCATAACAGCTCCTATTGCAGTACCACTAGCATCACAGTCTACTTGAAACACCTTATTAAAATCTAGAAGTGCTAAAATAGGTTGTTCTGTAACTTTCTGTTTCAACAATTTAAAACTCTTATCTACCCCATTAGTCCACTTGAACTCTTTTCTATCCCCTCTCATTGTTTTAGTGAAGGGGACACAAATACTACTAAAATTTTTGATAAACTTTCTATAAAAGCTAGCCAAACCGTGTAAAGATCTTACCTTAGTAACACTCCTTGGAGTAGGCCATTCAAAGACAACTTGTACTTTTTTTGGATCCATTTTCAGACTTTCTACTGAAACTACAAATCCCAAATACACTAATTCCTTCTTCAAAAAACTACACTTCAAATTAATCAACAATTTCTCATCTCTCAGCTTCTCAAACACCATACGAGTATGCATCATATGTTCCTCCAATGTCTTGCTAAAGATTAAAATATCATCTAGGTAAACAATGACAAACTTAACCAGAAATTCTTTCAGAACCTCGTTCATGAGCTACATGAAAGTGCTCGGTGCATTGGTTAGCCCAAAAGACATGACTAACCACTCATACAGTCCTTCCTTGATCTTGAAGGTAGTCTTCCATTCATCTCCTTCCTTGATCTGAATCTAGTGATATCCACTCTTCAGATCTATCTTTGAGAAATACACAGCCCCTCCATTCATGGTAATGAAAATTGGTACTTGATTATGATCTTGTTTATTGCTCTAGAATCTATACACATCCTCCATTCTCCATTCTTATTTGGTGCTAATACTGCTGGTATAGTACAGGGACTTAGACTCTCTCAAATCAACTCCTTTTGCAATAACTCATGTACTTGTCTATTCAACTCTTCACTTTTTGCTAGTGTCATTATGTGTGCTTCCTTGTTTGGAAAATTGGCTCTTGGAATCAAATCCATCTGATGAATGATCTTTCTTACTGGTGGTAATCCATTAGGTATATTATTAGATACAATATCTTGAAACTCATTCAACAAATCTGCAACCTCTACAGGTACATCTTCTATTTCATCTTTACTAGCTTTTGGAATTGAAGCAAAACACACATGCTCATGCCTGATACCATCTAGGAATTTTTTTCCATCAAAAAAAGTTATTCTTTCATTACCACATACATTTTCTTTGGTCTCCTTCAATGGCTTTAGCTTATGTCGCACTCCATCCTTTGTCAGGGAATAGGTATTTGCACGACCATCGTGCACATCACATCTATGAAATTGCCATGGCCTACCCAAAAACATGTGACATGCATCCATAGGTATGATATCACATAGTACCTCATCATGGTACCCACCAATCTTGAACTTTACTAGGCACTATTCACTGACCATGACCTTGTGGTCATCCTGCACCCAGGCAATCCGATATGGATGTGGGTGTTTCTATCTCTTGAGCTTCAAATTTGTCACCAGCTCTTCTGACACCAAATTTTTAGTGCTTCCACTATCAATAATCACATCACAACATTTACCCTCACACTTGCATCTAGTGTGAAACAAGCTCCTCCTTTGTTTAGGTTCATTCTCACCGCTCAGCAGGACTCTTCTATTAATCAATGTTTCTCCTCTTTCAACATCTTCAAAATTTGAGGATCTAGCATCTTCATCTACATGTGCCACTCTGGCCTAGCATTCATTCCTCCTATCCATCCTTCCTTGGCATTGAGGACATTCAAATGCCCTATGACCTTCTCCATAGTGAAAACATGTTTCACGGAAGCCTCCTCTTCCTTAACCTTGTCCTCTTCCTCTTACTATCTGATCTCTATTGTTCTGATCTTGGAAATGATTGGAGTTATTTCCTCTCTGATTTTGACTACTACTGGCCTCATCCTTCTTTTTAGGATCTTCATTTTGGCCTCCATATGACCATCCACACCATCATCCACCGCGACCTCTTCCATTTTGTCTGCTCTTGAACTTCTTGTTCAGTTTTTCCTCTACTTTTAGGGCAAATTGGTATGCCTCTTCAATACTATTCATTCAAACTAGATTCAACTCCTCCTGAATGCTTGGCCTCAACACATTAAGGTAACAGACAACTTTCTCCTTATCAGCTTCTACATGGCCTGTTCTAATGAGGATTCGATAAAACTCCTCTGTATACTCCTGAATAGATCATCCCGCTTGCTTCAAACTTTGCATTTTCTTCAGTAGGTCAAGCTCATAATCAACAGGGATGAACTGTCACTTCAATTTATCCACCATCTAATCCAATCTTGTGATTTTATCTTTCCCTTTTCTATTTTTCTCCAATTGAATCTCTTGCCACCAGATCTTGGCATGACCTTTCAGTCTGGCCTTCGCAAATTTGACGCTATCAGGATCCTCAATATCTTCATACTCAATATACTCTTCACATTCATTGATCCAGTTGATCAAATCCTTTGGGTTAAGATTTCCTAAAAATGTAGGAACCTCAATCTTAGGTCTTTTTTCAATCTTGGAAATGGCCCGAAAAAGTCTTTCTTCCTCCTGGTTCACAACTTTGACTTCTCCTTCTTGATCTTCTTGTTCGGCTTCATCCTCGCTTCCATCTCTAACATTAAGATTCAATCCTTTTTTAATCTCTTCTTGCAATGCTTGCACTTGTCTCTGGAGCACTCTAACCTCAGGTGTTACAACACCAGCTCTTCCACCACATTCCCTTCGTGGAGGTATTTTTACGATGCGCACTGAAACCCTAACCACGATCCTAGTGCAAACTACCTCACAGTCGATGATCTATTTACACACCGAGGAACTCCCACTTTGATACCACTTGATGAAGGGTGCTCCCCTTAATACTAAAAACACATAACAAAAATAGAGAAACAACAACAACATGGAAGAATAGAAAATGGGCTTCTTATTATCTCCACAAATGTGGAATTACAAACTTTCAAAATTACAATATGCAAAGCCACATGGGCATTCCCTTACAATATTCTATAGGACAAAGCCTCAAATTATTACCCAGATCTATTACCTAGAATTGTCCTGAACTGCCTAAGACAACACTACAACCTTCCTTATATAGGCAATTTTCCAATGCCTGGGAAGGTTCCAAAATTTTAGCCAACAAGGCTGACCAAACTTAGAATTATTTTATTTTACAATTTATTACATCAAAGTCAGCTCAAAATAACTATTGAAACCCAAACATAAAATTTGAAGGAAAATCATTTTCCACCATTTCAGGTGACCCAACTTCTGAAGACCATAAGTCATCACCAGTTGATTTGATTATCTATTATAACCCCATTCCAAAAAGGCCACGAAGCACTCTACAAGCTTGACTCACGCAAGTGTTTGTCACCCAAATTTTTGACCTCATCTGGGGCCTCTAAAGCCTTCAAAACTTAGTTCAAAGTTTCTGTACCCTATTCCCAATACCGAAAATCTTCAATATCTACAAAGCTAGACTTGATCTATCAATGAAACTTTACTGGTAGGCTTATATGACCAAAATGAACCTCTAGGGAAGAAATCAGAACATTCTAAGATCAGATTACCACCTTACTAAAAATAACAAGTTTCCATAAATAGTAGCTCTACACAAGATAGCCCTTATTGAATACAAAAATAGAAATATTTTTTGGTGATGCAAGATTGCTCTTACACCCAGGATGCTCCTGCATCAGTGAGTCCCGATTCTAAGTGAATTGGACATTGAGTATGTTGATAGAAAGACCATTAAAGGACAAGTGATTGCTGATCAACTTGTAGAAACATAATTAATAGATGACAAACCATTACATGTAGAGTTTCTAGATGAATCTATCATGCACTTAACGGAACATCTGTGGAAAATGTATTTTGATGGCTCCTTCACACAACAAGGATCAAGAGCTGGATGCTTATTCATTACACTACAAGGATAAATTATTCCAAAAGCTTATGAATAGGTTAAAATTGGAGCCTTAAAAATACACCTAACATTCAACACTATTCATTTGTAATATGTTTGTTTTTGAATTGGAATAGAATAAGTAAATCTGGAAATACTTGAAAATTAATTAGGTCAAGATACATAGATCATCATGAAATTGATTAAGAAATACCTATTTTTTGAATTCTGTGCAGAGTTTCAGAAGATTCTACAACCAGATCTTGGATCAGGAAGTTGAGACAAAGAAAACCCAAAAACATTTCATCTTTCTGGCAGTAGGTAGTCTTTGACCCTCATAAAAGGTCAAAGGCTACATTTTTATTTTGAAAGTCAATTCTAATTTTGTTCATAGATCTCAGAAGTTTGGTGAAAAGGGTACTCAGATTTGTCCTCTAATTCCCAAAATAGTGACTGTAGATATCTGAAAAAGGGAGTTTTTAGGGTGGCTATATAGGGTTTTGCCTTAGTCAAACCCTTGTTTTGGTGATCTCCATCTCCATGATTAGCTGATTGAAATAGAATGTGTGTGTGTATGTATTGAAAGTGTAATTCCAAGATCTAATCCTCTAGATCAAAACCCTAGCGTGAATATGTATGAAACAACAATGCATAGATTTGAATAAGATAGAAAAGTATATTAAGCCTCCAAGGCTAAAGTACTTCTACCAAACTCACAATTTGTAATTGCTACTCCATGATTGTATCTTTGAATGCTTGAAAGTTGATAATGGTGGATCAAGGAAGAAAGGATCTCTCTTGCTCCAAGTATGTATTCACAAAGATGCTTGATGTCAACAATGGCTTGATCTTCTATATCATCCTCTTGCAATCTTGCATCTTCACCATTCCTTGCTTTCTTGAATCTTCTTGTTCATGAAATTTTCTCCTTGAGAGCACTTGATCATGAAATTTATTGGTGTTGATGTGTTGTGTAAATGGATGCAAATGAGAGTCTTTATATAGAGGTTTCAAGGTGAGGCTCCTAGAGCAATGTGAGGACCCATAATTCAAATTTCACCTCAAATTAAGGTCCAATCATAATAACCAACTAAGGAGGGAAAAAAATTAAATGAATTTTGAATTAAAACCTTTTTGCACTTGGATCTAAGGGCCTGACATTGATTTCGGGGCTCGTCAGGACCAAATTTGAAAAAGGGGCATAGATTTCAGAGGAGGTCAAAGATGACCTCATCTCTGACCTAGGTTAGGGAAAAGCCCAAATTTGAGCTAGGTCAGGGGAAATCTTGAATCTGACCTAGGTCAGGGTCAACCTTGACTTTGAGCTTGTGGGCCCAGATCTAGCCAGAATCAGGACAGGAGGTCTCGGGGATGCCCGGAGACCTATAAATGATACCAGAATGGGACATAATGCTAGGGATAGGCATAAAATCATATGATTATTGTGATGAAGGATAGGAGGACCTATTTTTAATTCCTACCTATAAAATGGAGCCATGGAGGAGGGAAATTAAGGAGAATCCTTGTGTTCCTAACCCTAATTTCACCTAGAATGAAGAAGTTAAGTGCAGAATGCATCCTAAATGCAAGTCTATCATGATAAATGTACTAAAAGAGGGTGCTAGACCTATCAAAATGGAATTTATTCCATTTTAAGATGATACATTTAGCCCCCACTTTAGCTTAGATATGACACTATGTGAATATGCAAGCTAAAGTAAGAAAACATCATATTCAAATAAAAATGATTTAGCCAAGTCCTCGATGTAAAGATCCTAGAGAAAACTATTAGAACCTACAACACACAAGGTTAATGGAAATCTGTAAATCACCTAAGGTTTACTATATGACAATTTGGGAAGTATATAGATCCCCTTATGCCCCCCTTGTTTTGACTTTCTACTTCGGAAGGGTGAAACATGATGATAAGAAAAACTCTATATACTAGATATGTAGTGTGTTGAGAAAGTCCTTTCCTAAACCAATTAGAAGGATTTCTAACCTTCCTAAATTTGTTCAAGGAGTTAGGTATCTGAATCACAATTCCAACACCACTGATGGCACTAAAAATAGAGTTACCAAACTCAAGTTATGATGAAAGGAGTGGATGTCTATCTAAATGCATAAGAAGGGAAATCCAAGTTTACCCTAAGGAAACTTCAAAAGAAACCCTAATATGAACTTATAAATAAGGAAAATAGAGAAATACTTACTCATTCTTACCATTTTTAGGTTTGAAACGGGGAAGCAAGATGCTGAGAAGAGAGGAACTTTGAGCGACACACTTGGAGATTCTGAGACACAGCCTGGCTACCAAATGGTCACTACCTGAGGTGAGTTTTCTATTATCTACCTTTGTAATTTTCAAATTCCCTCTTTTCTATAGATGTAGATGACTGATATGATGTTTTTTTGTGCTTGCAGGACCTGGTCTATTTGTGAGAGCATCCATTTGGAGAGTTTCTAGTCATGGTCAGAGAGAGACTGTTCGAGCTTGATGATGAAGAGATGTAGTTACTAAAGGATGTGGGACTATACTGGGTATGAGTCCTTCCATAGATCAGACTACATCAAGCCATGCTATCAGCTTTGATAGAGAGGTGGGATGAGGATACATGCTCCTTCTATCTTCCCTCTAGTGAGATTACAGTGACATTAGAGGATGTCTACAGGATCATACGACTTCTAGTCCAAGGTGAGACTTTCAGACCTAGAGCATAGCATGCTTGTGAGGAGATCCATATAGACACAAAGTATTGTATAGGATGGCTTCCATAGATGCAGACCCAGTAAGATCATATCCTATTATCATCCATACTGTCAGGCCCTACACCTTTAGTGTGGAAGGTGATGCTTTGTATAGTAGCCTTGGTTGTGTTACCCAACTCAGAGGGTACTATATTTTGTTCACCTATGACACATCTCATATAGAGGATGTAGAGAAATAGGACTGTGTTCTCATGGGGTCGCAACATGCTAGCTCAGCTATACCATGAGCTAGGTCAGCTAGTAAGGTATCAGTGGGAGAGTTTGTCGACATGCATGCTCTTGTAGATTTGGATGTTTGAGCATTTCACAGGTGCACGTCCACAAGGAGTTCTAGTGATGGTAGATGTGAGAACAACAAGAGTCTTCACATATCCTTTGAGAGATGTTTGGAAGTTTGGAGATATGCTCTACTAGAGAGTACATCTAGACCACATTTTGAGCATTAATGTGATATAGAGACCCTACTACCGGATGATAGAGTGGCCTAATACATGATTCTAGATGAGACATTCATAGTAGTGTAAGCTGCTAGAGGGTCATTAGAGTCATATAGTGATTCCCTACTATTATGATCGGGTGATGAGGTAGTTCAGCTTGTTATAGGGAGTCCCTAAAGAAGTACCTCACTATGTACATCTGATGAGATACTATCAGAGACCCGACGCCATACGCTGACCATTAATAGTAGACATAGAGGATAGAGATGTAGAGGAGATAGAGGAAATAGAGGTACCATTAGATGTGACCTATTCAAGCATGAGCCAAGATTACATTAGGTACTAGAGTTTTCAAGGGATCCATCCTATCTTTCTAGAGGATTATCCCACAGGTGATCTAGGCTTTACAGAGGGGACACACCGGGATAGTGGAGCCACAAAGAAGGATGAGGATATTAGAGATGAGGAGGAGCACATCTCTGAGGGAGATCCCATTGAGGAGGAGGAGAGAGAAGATAGAGCAAAGGATAGAGTAGAGAAGAGAGCTGAGGACATGCCCCTAGCTGGTGATACTGGTGTAGATATACCTATTACTCATGCATCACCATTGAGATCATGATGGCCCCCATGGCCCCACATAGAGACACCACCATTGAGACCTAGATATAGTGAGCATGGAGAGAGTAGTTAGTCCATGCTTCCACCATCTAGACACTTTAGTGATGTGCAGGAGGGAGACCCAAGTATGAAACATGAAATTTGATTGAATAGGTGATTTGATTTGAGATAAATAGGACACTAGACTAATAAAAGTTTTCTTTATACAACTAGTGTAGCGGAGTGGAGGAGCTTTGTATATGAGATTCTAAAGGATACAATTATATCCTACCAACTACTAGCTGACAAGTGAGAGTCATCCATTGGTCACAGAGATCTTGACAGGCATACCAACATATTTGCATGTATCCAACGAGAGATGAGATTATGTAGAGAAAGAGAGGAGAAGCTGATCGAAAAGGTATAGAGTCTCCAAGGATGTTCACATGCTATGAGCATATCTAGGAGCCAGACATGGACACACAAATATTCATCTTCCCAGCACAGAGTAGAGAGATCCGAGAGCCATTGGCCATCAGAGTGACGTAGTGATAGATAGGGCCATTGGCCACATATATATCAAAACTTGAAAAAATCTTTTTGATTAATGAAAAAATTTCTCTATTGATTAGTTCTATGTTTGATTACTATGCTTTCATCAATATAAAACTTAATAGAAAGAAAGAAAGAAAGAAAGTGCATAAATATATTCAATATGTAATTTTGCTAAAACTACATAACCTATAAAATAAATCTTTATAAGGAATACATAAATGCATAGGAAAACAAATGAAATTAAGGATAATAATGCTTAAGATGCATAATATTAATGGGTTCCTTAAAAGAAACACCATCCATATCAGCAAGTTTATAAGCACCCGAACCAAAGTCTTCAATAACAACAAAAGGTCCAAGCCAATTAGGGCTAAATTTTCCTTTTTCGCCCGGTAAAGCATTCACATTTCATTGGTTCTCATAAAGACTAAATCACCAACCACAAATGTTCATTCAATTACCTTATGATTGTATTATTTCTAAAGAGATTTATGATAAGATTTTATATGTTCTAATGCATGTATTCGTTGTTCATCCAACATTTCTAGCTCATGTAAGCATTGTTCATGAAAAGTATCTTTATCAATTATCCCATGAAATGAAAAATGTAAAGAAGGCATTTCCAATTCCAAAGGCATAATAGCATCAGTACCATAGACAAGGTTATAAGGAGAAGTACCCATGGCAGTATGAACACTAGTCCTATAGGCCCATAAAACATAAGTCAGTTGAGTATGCCAATCTTTCACATGCATACTAACTATTTTTCTCAAGATTTGTTCAATAATTTTATTTGATGCTTCAGCTTGTCCATTAGATTGAGGATAGTAAGGAGTTGAGAATCTATGTTGATTCCTATATTTCTCCAAGAATTTTGTGACTTCTTTGTTTTTAAAAGAGGTTCCATTATTCAAAATTATCATCGAAGGAATACCAAATCTTGTTATGATATTATTAAGGATGAAATCACAAATAACATCCGCCATTGTTGAATGAAGAGGGACAACTTCAACCCACTTCATGAAATAATCTGTAGTAGTGAGAATGTAAGTATGTCCTTGAGAAGAAGCCGGTGAGATTTTTCCAATAAGGTCAAAACCCCAAACACTAAAAGACCATGGAGAAACTTGATTACGAAGCTCACGAGTAGGAGCATGAATAAAATTACTATGTTGTTGACATTGAGTACATTTCTTAACAAACCTAAAAGAATCCTGTTCCATTGTTTGCCAATAATATCCCATTCGAAGTAATTTATTAACTAGGGATTTTCCACCAAAATGTCCCCCACAAGAACCAGAATGAGCTTCTGCCAAAGCTACAGGAATTTTAGTTCTATTGAGACATCTTAATAATAATCCTTCATAAGAATGTTTGTAAAGCGTATCTCCTAAAATGATGTAATGTGCTGCAAGTTTCCTAATTCAATTATGCGTGTTCCTTGTTGCTGATTCAGGAAAAGTACCATCTTTCAAAAAATGAAAAATATGTGAATACCATTCATCTGAATGCAAATGGAAACAGACAGAGGTAATCTTGTCAGAAATTGTAGGGCATTTAAGAGTTTGTATAGTAAATTGAAATTTTTTAGCATTGTTCTCAAGACAAACCAAGGAAGCTACACTTTCCATGGCATCTGCATGTCGATTTTCCTTCCTAGGTAAAGTCTGAATCGTATAAGAGGAGAATTGTGAAAGCACATCAAGAGCTAAATCTCTATATTGTGTCATTTTAACATTCTTAGTCTGATATCCTACTTTATTTTGTTCAACAATTAGTTGTGAATCTCCATATATTTGTAAATGTTTGATATTAAGGGATGAAGCTGCTTGTAGTCTAGCTATAAGAGCTTCATACTCCGCAATGTCATTAGTACAAGGAAAGGTTAACTTATATGATAAAGGGATGGGTTTTTTCATAGGTGGAATTGAAGATGATACCCACACTAGCACCTGTCTTACACTTAGACCCATCAAAATATAATTAACAAATATCATCCTGTTGAATAGCTAGAATATTATCATCAGGAAATTCTATTGAAGTAGAACATGTATTTGAGTGAGGACAAGGAGCTTCAACTAAACAATCTATTAACTCTTGTCCCTTAATAGATTTCTGAGAAATAAAATTAAGATCAAGCTCTGTAAGAAACATCACCCATTTTGCCAACCAGCCAGAGAGATCAGTTTGTGAGAAAAGATGTTTCAAAGGATCAAATTTGACAATCACATTAACTTCAGCATTTATAAGATAATGCCTAAGTTTTTGACATGCATAAACTATAGCTAGACATTGTCTTTCTAAATATGTATATCTTGTTTCATAATCAAGTAAAGTCTGACTAATATAATACATAGGTCTTTCTTTACAATCATTATCAATTTGAGCTAACAATGCACTTGCGGCCCTAATGCAGGAGCATCCTGGGTGTAAGAGCAATCTTGCATCACCCAAAAATATTTCTATTTTTGAATTCAATAAGGGCTATCTTGTGTAGGGCTGCTATTTATGGAAACTTTCTATTTTTAGTAAGTTGGTCATATGATCTCAGAATATTCTAATTTCACATGTGGAGGTTCATATCAGTCATATTAGCCTACCAGTAAAGTTTCATGGCTAGATCAGGTCTAGTTTTGAAGATATTGAAGATTTTCGGTATTGGCAATAGGGTACAGAAACTTTGAACTCAATTTTGAAGGCTTTAGAGGCCTTGAATGAGGTCAAAAATTTGGGTGATGGGCACTTGCATGGCTCAAGCCTGTAGAGCGCTTTGTGGCATTTCTGAAATGGGGTTATAATAGTCCATCGGGTCAACTAGTGATGACTTATGGTCTCCAGAATTTGGGTCACCTGAAATGGTAGAAAATAATTTTCTTTCAAAATTTCTATTTGGGTTTCAAAAGTCATTTTGAGCCAACTTTGATGTAATAAATTGTAAAATAAAATAATTCTAAGTTTGGTCGGCCCTAAGGGCTAAATTTCTGGAACCTTCTTGGGCGGTGGAAATTGTCTATATAAAGAAGGCCCATAGTGTTGTCTAGGTAGTAGATCTAAGTAATAATTTGAGGCTTTGTCCTACATAATATTGTAAGGGAATGCCCATGTGGCTTTGCATATTGTAATTCTGAAAGTTTGTAATTCCACATTTGTGGAGATAATAAGAAGACAATTTTTTGTTCTTGCATATTATTGTTGTTTCTCTATTTCTGTTATGTGTTTGTGGTATTAAGGGGAGCACCCTTCATCAAGTGGTATCAGAGCAGGAGTTCTTGAGTGTGTAAATAGATCACTGACTGTGAGGCAGTTTGCACTAGGACCGTGGTTGGGGTTTCAACACGCATCGCAAAAATGCCTCCTTGAAGGGAATGTGGCAGAAGAGCTGGTGTTGTAACACCCAAGGTTAGCGCACTCCAGAGACAAGTGCGAGCATTGCAAGAGGAGATTCACAGAGGAATGAATCTTAATGTCAGAGATGAAAGCGAGGATGAAGCTGAAGAAGAAGATCAAGAAGGAGAAGGAGAAGGAGAAGTTGAAGTTGTGAACCAGGAGGAAGAAAGACTTTTTTGAGCCATTTCCAAGATCAAAAAGGACCTAAGATTGAGGTTCCTACATTTTTAGGAAATCTTAACCCAGAAGAATTGATCGATTGGATCAATAAATGTGAAGAATATTTTGAGTATGAAGATATTGAGGATCCTGATAGGGTCAAATTCACAAAGGCGAGATTGAAAGGTCAGGCGAAGATCTGCTAGCAAGAGATTCAATTGGAGCGGAATAGAAGAGGGAAAGATAAAATCACAAGATGGGATTGGATGGTGGACAAATTGAAGTGACAGTTCATCCCTGTTGATTATGAGCTTGACATACTAAAGAAAATGCAAAGTTTGAAGCAAGCGGGATGATCTATTCAGGAGTATACAGAGGAGTTCTATCAAATCCTCATTAGAATAGGCCATGCGGAAGTTGATAAGGAGAAAGTTGCTCGTTACCTTAATGGGTTGAGGCCCAGCATTCAGGAGGAGCTGAATCTGGTTCGAATGAATAGTATTGAAGAGGCATACTAGTTTTCCCTAAAAGTAGAGGAAAAGTTGAACAAGAAATTTGAGAGCAGACAAAATGGAAGAGGTCGCGGTGGACGATCTGGTGGATGGTCATATGGAGGCCAAAATGAAGATCTAAAAAAGAAGGATGAGGCCAATAGTAGTCAAAATTAGAGAGGAAATAATTCCAATCATTTCCAAGATCAGAACAATAGAGATCAGAGAGGAAGAGGAAGAGGACAAGGATCAGGAAGAGGCTTCCATGGAACAAGTTTTCATTGTGGAGAAGAAGGTCATAGGGCATTTGAATGTCCTTAATGCCAAGGAAGGATAGATAGGAGGAATGAAGGCTAGGCTAGAGTTGCACATGTAGATGAAGATGCTAGATCATCAAATTCAGAAGATGCTGAGAGAGGAGAAACACTGATTAAGAGAAGAGTCCTGCTAAGTGGTGAGAATGAACCTGAACAAAGGAGGAGCTTGTTTCAAACTAGATGCAAGTGTGAGGGAAAATGATGTGATGTGATTATTGATAGAGGAAGCACTTAAAATTTGGTGTTAGAAGAGATGGTGACAAAGTTGAAGCTCAAGAGATAGAAACACCCACATCCATATCAGATTGCCTGGGTCTAGGATGACCACAAGGTCATGGTCAATGAATAGTGCCTAGTAAAGTTCAAGATCGATGAGTACCAAGATGAGGTACTATGTGACATCATATCTATGGATGCATGTCATATGTTGTTGGGTAGACTGTGGCAGTTTGACAGATGTGCTATACACGATGGTCGTGTGAATACCTATTCCCTGACAAAGGATGGAGTGCAACATAAGCTAAAGCCATTGAAGGAGATCGAAGAAAAGGTATGTGGTAATGCAAGAATAACATTTGTTAATGGAAGAAAATTCCTAGATGGTATGAGGCATGAGCATATGTGTTTTTCTTTAATTCCAAAAGTTGGTAAAGAGGAAGTAGAGGATGTACTTGTAGAGGTTGCAGATTTGTTGAATGAGTTTCATGATATTGTATCTGATAATGTACCTAATGGATTACCACCTATAAGGAAGATCAGTCATCAGATAGATTTGATTCCAGGAGCCAATTTTCCAAACAAGGCAACACATAGAATGACACAAGCAAAAAGTGAAGAGTTGAACAGACAAGTACATGAGTTATTGTAGAAGGGGTTGATTCAAGAGAGTCTGAGTCCTTGTGCTGTACCAGCCGTATTAGCAACAAAGAAGAATGGAGAATGGAGGATGTGTATAGATTCTAGAGCAATAAACAAGATCACAATCAAGTATAGGTTTCCATTGTCACGAATGGATGATATTATGGATTGTTTGAGTGGAGCTGTGTATTTTTCAAAGATAGATCTGAAGAGTGGATATCATCAGATTCGGATCAAAGAAGGAGATGAATGGAAGACTACCTTCAAGACAAAGGAAGGATTGTATGAGTGGTTAGTCATGCCTTTTGGGCTAACTAATGCATCGAGCACTTTTATGCGGCTCATGAATGATGTTCTAAAAGAATTTTTGGGTAAGTTTGTCATTGTGTACCTAGATGATATTTTGATCTTTAGTAAGACATTGGAAGAGCATATGATGCATATTCGTATTGTGTTTGAGAAGTTAAGAGATGAGAAATTGTTGATTAATTTGAAGAAGTGCAGTTTTGTGAAGAAAGAGTTAGTGTATTTGAGATTTGTAGTTTCAGCAGAAGGTCTAAAAATGGACCTAGAGAAGGTACAGGCAATCCTTGAATGGCCTACTCCAAGGAGTGCTATTGAGGTAAGATCTTTTCATGGTTTGGCTAGCTTTTACAGAAAGTTTATTAGAAATTTTAGCAGTATTTGTGGACGCTTGATTGAAACAATGAGAGGGGATAGAAAAGAGTTTAAGAGGACTAATGGGACAGAAAAGAGTTTTCAATTGTTGCAACAAAAAGTTACAGAGCAACCTATTTTAGCACTTCCAAATTTTAATAAGGTGTTTCAAGTAGACTGTGATGCTAGCGGTACTACAATAAGAGCTGTTATGAGCCAAGAAGGCACACCTATTGCTTATTTCAGTGAGAAGTTAAATGATGCCAAGAGAAAATATTTTGTTTATGATTAGGAATTTTATGCTATAGTTCAGGCATTGAAGAAGTGGAGACACTATTTGCTTCCTAAGGAGTTTGTTTTGTATACTGATCATCAAGCTTTGCAATATTTGAATAGTCAAGGAAAGTTGAATCAGAGGCATTTTAAATGGGTTGAGTTTTTGCAGAGTTATACATTTATTTTGAAACACAGAAGTGGAAAGTCTAACAGGGTTGTAGATTCTCTTAGTAGAAGGCAACTATTGCTGACAATAAATGCAGATTGAAGTGGTTGGGTTCAAGGAACTCAAGAATTTGTATCCAGGGGATCCTGATTTTGGTGAAGCTTGGAAAGCTTGTAAAGAACCTGTTACTCTAGACAAAACAAAGTGGCTGGATTTCATCATTCAGGATGATATGCTATTCAGAGGGAGTCAGTTGTGCATTCCACGAAGTTCTATGAGGGAGAATCTCATCAAAGAGAAGCATAGTGGAGGATTGGCTGGACATTTTGGTCATGATGAAACCCTTTCTTTGGTCAGTGAGAATTATTATTGGCCACAATTGCAGCAAGATGTCAAGAAGTTTGTACAGAGTTGCAGAGTATGTCAGATGGTGAAGGGAGTGAAGTAGAATATAGGGTTGTATCAGCCATTACCTATACCAGAGAAGCCTTGGGAGGATATCAGTATGGACTTTGTTCTTGGTTTACCAAGGACACAGCGGGGACATGATTTTATTTTTGTGGTGGTTGACAGATTTTTGAAGATGGCACATTTCATTCCCTACAAGAAGACTAATGATGCTATTCATGTAGCAGAATTGTTTTTCAAAGAAGTAGTGAGACTACATGGTTTTCCAAAGACCATAGTTTCAAATAGAGACACTAAGTTCATTGGATATTTTTGGCATACATTGTGGAAGAAGTTGAAGATAGATTTGAAGTTCAGTTCATCACATCATCCACAGAGTGATGGATAGATAGAGGTGGTGAATAGGAGTTTGGGAAATTTGCTGAGATGTTTGGTTGGAGATAAGCCAACAGGATGGGATTTGATTTTACTAGAGTCAGAATTTTCATACAATAATCTTGTCAATAGGAGCACTAGTAAATCACCATTCTAGATTGTATATGGGAGTAGTCCCAGAAATGCATTAGAATTGAGAAAGATAGATAAAGGAGAAATAAGTAGTGTTGAAGCTAAGGATTTTGTAGAACACTTGAAGAACATCCATGAGGAGGTGAGGAAGCATATTACCAAGATGAATGCACAGTATAAGGCTAAGGCAAATGAGAAAAGGAGGCATAAGGAATTTTAGGTTGGAGATGAAGTCATAGTTCATTTGTGGAAGGAGCAATTTATGGTTGGTACATATAACAAGTTGAAAATGAAGAAGTTTGGGCCATGTAAGATACTGAAGAAGCATGATTCAGAAAATGCATATGAGGTAGAATTTCCTACTGAGTTAAATATTTCACCAGTGTTTAACATTTCAGATTTGATAGAGTATCATGAGGGAGGTGTTGAAGATGAGGTTACAGCAACACAGTGGAGTATTCCTTCAACTAGTTCAGATATCAGGGGGATTGAAGACATACTGGATAGTCATGTTGGTAGAAGCACAAGGAACATGACATATGAAGAGTATTTGGTGAAATGGAAAGGATGACCTATTGAAGATTCATCATGGCTAACAAAGGAGGAGGTTAAACATCTTGGTTTTCCTCTACACACCTGAGTCATGATAGGGTCACTTCTCAAATTACCTCAGGTGTCTAATGCAGGAGCATCCTGGGTGTAAGAGTAATCTTGCATCACCCAAAAATATTTCTATTTTTGAATTCAATAAGGGCTATCTTGTATAGGGCTGCTATTTTTAGAAACTTGCTATTTTGAGTAAGTTGGTCATACGATCTTAGAATGTTCTGATTTCACATGTGGAGGTTCATCTCTGTCATATTAGCCTACCAGTAAAGTTTCATGGCTAAATCAGGTCTAGTTTGAAGATATTGAAGATTTTTGGTATTGGTAATAGGGTACAGAAACTTTGAACTCCATTTTGGAGGCTTTAGAGGCCCCGAATGAGGTCAAAAATTTGGGTGATTGGCACTTGCATGGGTCAAGCTTGTAGAGCGCTTTGTGGCATTTTCAAAATGGGGTTATAATAGTCCATCAGGTCAACTGGTGATAACTTATGGTCTCCGGAAGTTGGGTCACCTGAAATGGCAGAAAATAATTTTCCTTCAAAATTTCTGTTTGGGTTTCAAAAGTCATTTTGAGCTGACTTTGATGTAATAAATTGTAAAATAAAATAATTCTAAGTTTGGTCAGCCCTAAGGGTTAAATTTCTAGAACCTTCTCGGGCTGTGGAAATTGTCTATATAAAGAAGGCTTGTAGTGTTGTCTAGGCAGTTCTGGGTAGTAGATTTGAGTAATAATTTGAGGCTTTGTCCTACAGAATATTGTAAGGGAATGCCCATGTGGCTTTGCATATTGTAATTCTAAAAGTTTGTAATTCCACATTTATGGAGATAATAAGAAGCCAATTTTTTGTTCTTGCATATTATTGTTGTTTCTCTATTTCTGTTATGTGTTTGTGGTATTAAGGGGAGCACCCTTCATCAGGCCCGTGGAGTCACTGAAGTGTATAAATGAAATAGCTTATCAAAATTAGCAGGCTGCAAGATAGGAGGATTCACAAGATACTCCTTAAATTGCTCAAAAGTTTGTTTACACTCATCATTCCAAGACAAAGTAATATCCTTTCTAAGAAAGGAAGTAAAAGGGATAGTTAGGTCCGTTAAATTAGAAATAAAGCAACGAATAGATTGCATTTTTCCTTGTAAACTTCATAACTGAGAAATATTCTTAGGAGGAGGCATATTACAAATAGCTTCAATCTTTTCAGTATCTACTTTGATGCCTCGCTTAGAGATTATAATCCTAATAATTTACCGAAATTAACTCCAAAGACACATTTCTTAGGATTCAATCTCATATTATAACTTCTAATCCTTTCAAATATCTATTGTAAAATAGTAACATGATTTTCTCTTTGTATATATTTTGCTAGGATATCATCCACATAATCTTCAAGAATCTTATGAATGTAATCATGAAAAATCAGAGTCATAGCCCGCTGATAAGTTGCTCCCATATTTTTTAATCCAAAAGGCATCATGACCCAACAAAAGGTTCTGCAAGGTGTTATAAATGTAGTCTTAAATTGATCTTCAAAAAAGATAAAGATTTGATTATATCCTGAAAAACCATCCATAAAAGATAACAAGGCATGGCCCACTATTGAATCCATAATCATATCGATATTAGGTAATGGGAAATCATCTTTCAAGGATGCCTTATTTAAATCTCTAAAATCAGTACACATCATTATCTTATTTTCTCCTTTTGACATAGGCACAATGTTTGAAATCCAATCTGAGTAGTCAATAGAGCGGATAAATCTAGAATTCAATAATTTTTCAATTTCACCTTTGACTAGTAAAGCAATTCGTGGATTCATCTTTCAAATTTTCTATTTCATAGGTTTCATATTTAGTTTTAAAATGATGTTATGAGTAGCAATCTTAGAATCTATACCTGGCATATCTAAATATGTCCAAGTAAAGATATCCTTAAATTCAAGCAAAAGGGAAACCAACTGATCACGTTCATCCTGATTCAAACATTTCCTAATTTTTATCATCCTTTTAGAGTTGTTTTCATCTATTTGAATATCAATAGTTTCAATGATTAACAAATCACTTCTTATCAGAGAATCCATCTGTAAAGGAAGATTATTCTATTCTTCATGTTCTCCAAAATAAGCATCAGTTTTTAAACAATAAGGCTTTCCTCATTTGTGATGAAACTTAGGTAAATCCTCATAAACCCCTAAAAATTCTTTAAGGTTTAATCTTTAGGAAAAATATCCAAAGAGGATTGTTGATTAAGGTCAATAAGCAATGGGTTAACTGACTTCAATTGTCCACTGCAAATATGATTAACATTAAGAGGAAAGGCTGATGGTTGTCTATAAGGATTGAATCCAAGAGAGATCTTTTCTCCCTTGATCCACCATTATCAACTTTCAAGCATTCAAAGATACAATCATGGAATAGCAATTAGGAATTGTGAGTTTGGTAGAAGTACTTTAGCCTTGGGGGCTTGGTATGCTTTTCTATGTTATTCAAATCTATGCGTTATTGTTTCATACATATTCATGCTATGGTTTTGATCTAGAGGATTAGATCTTGGTATTACACTTTCAATACATACACACACACATTCTATTTCAATTGGCTATTCGTGGAGGTGGAGATCACCAAAACGTGAGTTTGACTAAGACAAAATGCTATATAGCCACCCCAAAAACTCCCTTTTTCAGATATCTACAGTCGTTGTTTAAGGAATTAGACGACAGATCTGAACACCCTTTTTGCTGGACTTTCGAGATCTGTGAACAAAATTAGAATCAACCTTCAGAATAAAAATGTAGCCTTTGACCTTTTATGAGGGTCAAAGACTATCTGCTATCAGAAAGATGAAATTTTTCTAGGTTTTCTCTGTCTTAGCTTCCTGATCCCAGAATTGGTTGCAGAATCTTTTGAAACTTCGCACAGACTTCAGAAAATAGGTATTTCTTAATCAATTGCAGGATGAGGTATGTATCTTGACCTAATTAATTTTCAAGTATTTCCAAATTTACTTATGCTATTCCAATTAAAAAACAAACATATTACAAATGAATAGTGTTGAATGTTAGGTGTATTGTTAAGGCTCCAATTTTAACCTATTCATTTTGGTGAACCCGTTTATGACAACTCTGTTAGAAATAGGGAATACTAAGAGGGGGGGTGAATCAGTATTGTAAAAACTTTATCTTTTGCCCAATTATAGATATAATAGATTATCTTTATACATGCATAACATAAGAAGCTAAACAACATGCATAACAATAAAGAACTCATAACACATTATTTGTTCTCAAGGAAACCCTGGCCAAGGGAAAACCCCAGTGGGGATGGTATGTACAAATATAAACTAATCAAAAGTATTATGTTAAGGATGTTGACCCTATTAGGAGTTATTACAAGCATATAGTGTATCAGTCCTGATTAAGGGACTATAGGCCTTGTTCGAAGCCTCAACCCTGTTAGGAGTTGTAGTACAAAATGTGATTACCAGATGAGCCCACAGCCCAAATAAGTAATGTATAATATACATTGATTAAAAAATAGGTTAAGGTACATAACCTTATACTGCTTGCATCAATATCACTTCGCTACTCTTTCACTATCGCTATTACATATGCTTCATATACTTTGCATCATACTTCTACAATTACTTGTTGCTTGTTCCAATTACTACACTTTACAATTACAATTACATTTAAATTTATACCAATAGCTTTATCAAAAGAGTTAACATCTAGGATTTTGTCCCTTTATATTGTTAAGTCATTATTTTGATAAACAAAATAATCCCTTAACTCTTTACTAGTTCTGTCTTCATATTCTGTCCTGTCGACTTTACACTGTCTTCGGTAAAACTGTCATAACTTATTCTGTACATTCCATACTAACTTGCACTCTGAGATGGGTGATCAATAAACATCATAGAGTCTATGTTCAAGTGCACAAGCACTAAACTTACTCAAGTCAACATCACAAACAAAAACTATATGTAGGTTCACTAGTAAAACATTGTCTCACACTTAGACAAATTTGCAATGCGCTCTATCATACTTGCTCTCTGACTTGTGTGATCTTCAAGAGAATCATATATTTCCATAATGAAAACATCTATGTAATCAACTCAGCCAAATTGCCAACAATATCCCCCTTTGTCATTGGTGGCAACATATGAGAAAATTGGCTAAGTGTACAACTCAAAAATCTAAAAATTGTTCAGAACTCTGGCCATAGTATAAAATACATACTATCCTTATAACTCCTCAAAATTTATTGCCTCTAATATAGTACTCCCCCTAAGAGTAACAACCCTTATCATATACTATCGATTTTCTTCTATATATCTCTCCCCCTTTAACAACAATGACAAAATAAGGTAGGGAGGGTCACAAAATTTTATCACAAAAGGTTATACCTCAATTTATTTATTGCAAAGCTGGTAGGCTTGCAACACAATCTGCAAAATCTATCTTCATGGATTCTATCTCCTTCTCCCATGATTTCTTAATGGAATTTTCCACATTAAGTGGTGCACTCAGTCCATAAGAAGCAATTTCACATGCTTGGAGGTTTTCAAAGTTAAATTTTTGAAAAGATGTCTTTGCTGAAAGACAATCTTCCAACTATTCTTCAATTATGCTCAACTTCATAGAAACATGCTCTCTCAAAAGAGTATATCTTCTCAGTTTCCTATCTTTCTCATCTTATACAATTCTAATTTCATCATACAATTTTCTAACTTTCTTCTCAACATTATAGACCTTCACATTGGGGTTAGATAGAAGGTTTGTTTCATTAAGAATCTCTCCTTCCTTCAACTTTATCTTCTGATATTCCTCAATTGTCAAAGTCTTTGATTTTGTACATTGTATGTACAAAGATTTTCTTGTTTCCAAATGTTTCCTCAAATCTTTGATACAAATATCAAGAGTATTGATATCATTGCTGATGTACTGACTGGTGTTGAAAAGCATTCTAGCCTCATAGTCTGCTTGTGCTTTCACTTTTGCAATATCACCTAGGTGTGTGAATTCATTATCAAAGGTACTCATTACCTTCTTTTCCTTCTCCATAGGGTCTGCTTTTGAAATTTGTGTGGTCACAATACATTGCAACTTCTTAGTTAGTTCCTTCAAACATCCTTCAAGACTCTTCACCTTCTTCTTCTTACCAATTATTTTGTTTAAGGATGAAATCAGTGTTGGAAACTGCAATTGAAACAATTGTTGTATTGTCATTGATGTCAAACCTTAATTGGTAAGACTATTTCTACTTAGGAAAGTACTATATCTATTTGAGTGTTGCTAAGAGGGCTAAGCAAGGTTGGTAACAATAGCACCTAGGGAAAGGTTGAGTTATCTTGATACTACAAAGTGTACTTGACTATGTTGTACAATGATGGGATAATGTATTATTTATCTTAGTAAGATTGAAGACTAAAATGGTAGGCTTAACTGAGTAGAAATGAAGAAATCATATTTAAGCCAAGTTATGTTAGTGTTGATGGAGTTAGTATATGCTGAGAAAAAATCTAGTGTCGATCGAGTTAGTATATGCCAAGCAAAAATCTAGTGTGGACCGAGTATCAATTAATTCCTAAGAAAGACGGTATATGCTGAGGAAACAGTTTTAGTAGTGACAGAGTGTTTTACATAAAGACCGAGTGGATGATCATAGTATTGACTGAGCATCAAAATTTTTATATTTGAAGAGAATTTAGATTTGGAGCTGACACTATTGAATTCTTGGATTATGTAAAACATGTTGACTTTATTTATTGATTGTTCGAAAGCATTAAATGCTTTGTAAAGAATTTTATTGTAAATCTTTATGAGATTTGAGATGATTCTATAAGAGGAGATGAAGAACATGAAGTAGGTAGATTCAATGAATCTGACCTAACCCTAAGATCTACGAAGGAGATTAAGCGGCAAAAGATAAGTTAACCTAACAGAGAAAAGTATTAAGGGAACCTAAACATTAGGTATGAGAATGCATGGGTGAAGTAGATGCTGGAAGAACAGTAAGTTTTATTGACTGTATAAGTGAAAAGGCTGAATGAGAAATGTGGTGATTTCTTGAAGAAAAGTTTCGAGAAGATCAGAGATGGAGATGAAAAAGTTTCAAAGTTAGTAAACTAGAATTTGTGTATAGAATTGGATCTGATATTTGCAAAGTGAGTTGTATGTTTTTCAGATCAATACTACTGCTACTTTCTAACCATTGTAATAGTCAAAATCCTTTTAACAGAGGTTGACCTAACAGTCATATGTTAAATCCTTTGAACACGGTTGCATTCTAATGGAGTGTATGTAAGTCCTGTAACAAGGCTCACTTTTAACAGGGTGATTGAAATCCTTTAACCGGGTCACACTTGACAATGTGTATTGTAACCTTTGATAGGGTTGGCTTTTAACCGAGCTCACTTCAGAAGAGTGAAAATAATAGTAGCATGTTACAAAGTGGTTTTTTCCATATTGGGTTTCCACTATAAATCTTGGTGTCAATACTTGTGTGAATGTTTTGGTTTGAACATTTCTGTGTTTTACAAGTTAGTTACAACTGGGTAGTGGACTGCAATGTTATATGTTCCTATTATTGAATACGTGATGACCGAGTTTGTTTTGGTTACTTGATCTAATTTAAAGAAAAGTTTTTGAAGTTATTTTATACATCAGGACCTGAGAACAACTGATTCACCCCCCCCCTCTTTGTTGTTCTAAATCATATTAACAATTAGTATCAAAGCTATGTTGCTTATTGGTGTCTACATAAAACAAGTTTAACGGGACTTGAAGAAAATGATCAAGATGTATAAGAAGGAGGTACCAAAGCTGAACAAGGAAAACTTCCCTACATGGAAAAGCTTGATGATAATGCATCTGGCTGGTATTGGTGATTCTGCAAAGTACTACATTGAGCATGACTATGTCACACCTATTACACCTTTGACTACCGAGGAAATGAGAGCTAAGCAAGAACATAATCAGGCAATGCTAGAAATTGCATCTACTCTAAGCTATCTATAATTTGAGGATATTAAGGACTGCACAACTGGTAAAGATATGTGGGACACTCTTGCAAAGATCTATGGCGGTGATCTATATGTGCTGAAAGCTAAAGCCGAGAGTCTCAAATGTAAGTTTGATGAAATGAGAATGAATGAAGATGAAAACATTGCACAATATTGTGGTAGAATAAAAGAAGTTGTGAATGCTATTAGAGGAGCAAATGGAACTATTGATGATGAGACCATAATTGGAAAAGTGCTAAGAACTATGCATCCTATATATGCTATTAAGATCTCAGCTATTTAGGAATCTAGATGTAACTCTGGAAATGTGCTTACTTTGGAAGGTTTGATTGGAAAACTGACTTCTTTTGAATTGTCTAATTATGATAATTTCACTATTGGTAGTATTGGAAATATTGAATCTTCTTTTAAGTCATAGTTAGTTCTGAACAAGCCTAAGAAAGAAAAAGAAAGATGCACCAGTGAAAGTGAAAGTGACAGTGACACTTCTGATGAAGATCTTGAAGATCTAGAAGCTCTTATGGCTAGAAGACTGAGAAGAGGAAAAGGAAAATATAAAGGTAAACTCCCTATTATATGTTTTGCATGTAATAAAGTTGGTCATATAGCTACTAGATGTCCTGACAGGAAGGATAAAGATGAAGAAAGAAACAACAGACACATAGACATAAGAGATGACAAAAGCTACCGAAGGTACAAAGACTACAAAGGAAAAGGTAAGAAATCTTGTTACATTGCTAAAGAAGAGACTGACACTGACAGTGATGATTTTGAAATTGAGGTAGTCTATGTTGCAATGAAAGATGAATCTCATGAGGATGAGAAAACTGCATTGATTTCCTATGTGAACAAGAATGACAAATGGATTATAGACAGTGGTTGTTCACATCACATGACTAGTGACAAAAGTAAGTTTGAGACCTTACATCATTATAAAGGTAAAAGCGTAACATTTGGTAATGATGCACCATGTCATGTTAGAGGAAAAGGATTGATTAAAATGACTGATAAAATCTCTTGTGAAAATGATTATTGGGTTGAAGGATTGAATTATAATGTTCTAAGTGTTTCTCAGCTCAACAGAACTAGTTATCAAGTGGAATTTCATCACAAGAAAGCTAAGATATTTGATGCTACTAGTGAATTGATTGGAAGTGGTGAGCAGACTAGAGGTAATTTGTTCTATCTTGACCTATCTGAAGAAATATGTATGATTGCACAACTTGATGATATTTGTGTTGGAAATATAGATGCAGTAACTAAGAGGGGGGGTGAATCAATTAACCACAATAATATTACCACTGATCCCTTAAATATCTTAACAAATTATTTACTGTGCCACTCGGTAAATATACAGAGAAATGCTGCAAACTTGATCCTTTAAGTGTGTAATAATTAAACTATTCTTAAGCATTCACACTGATTAACTTACATGAATAAACAAAATAACATGAACACAAGTGACACCAGATTTACCATGGAAACCCAATATGGGAAAACCACCAACGTAACTAGTTACTATTTTTCACTCTTCTAAAGTGATGGCCGGTTAGAAGCCAGCCCGGTAAAAGGTTACAAAACACACTGTTAGGTGTGACCTTGTTAGAGGATTTAATCACCCTGCTAGGAGTGGCCTTGTAAGAGGTCTTGAAACAATTCAATAGAACTGTCACCTTGTTAGAGGATTTACAAAATGGTTTTTAAACCAACTTGGTTAAGAAATTTTGATATTACTGCTACAATTGTAAGAGAGTAAAAATGAAATGACCTGCAACTGAATTGCTGAATATAGATCTCTGTTCTGCTTCACTAGATCCTTACTGATCAAATAAATCTTTGCTGCTCCTCAAGGATATCTGCACACACCTTTCTTCAAAATGATTTCTGCATGCTGTATATTTTTCATTCACCACTTGAACTTCTATATATATATTCCATTTCATAATCATTTAGATTGCCAAGTTGGCACTAATAATTATTACAACAGTCGGCTGGGATAAACAAATTGTAATAACAAAATTCTTTGAAAGGGCCGACCTTGCTCGGTAAACATTAATCCTGAAAAGATTTCCTTCAGTGACCGAGAGAACTCAGTAACCACAATGAATTCTGCAACATCCTTTGGAGATCGAGAGAGCTTGGTAACCACTAATTTTCCTTCAATAACCGAGGAGGCTCGGTTAACACTGTTACCCTATCATGTTTCCTTTAGACACCTGAGAGAACTCAGTAGCCACTAAAAACCACCTAGCTGACCAACTGAGCTTGGTAGATACTAAGAACTGGTTAGCTGACCGACTGAACTTGGTAGATACTGAGAACTACTTAGCTAACCGACTGAACTCGGTAGATACTGAGAACTGCTTAGCTGACTGACTGAACTCGGTAGATACTAAGAACTATAATTGATATGACATTTGTGTGACATCAAAGACAACACATAGCTAATCCAACAATGTCCTTCAGACAATTGTATCCAACAATCTCCCTCTTTGGCATTGATGGCAACACAACATGTCATAGCACAATGAAATTTCATAGAGAAACCAAGAGTAAGAAATATATCCTTAGCTCCATTCTGATTCTCATCACCTTTAAACTTCTTTCTCTATTTTAGAACTCTCCATCTTAACTTCTCAAATTATTCTTCTTAAAAATTTCTTGAAATGACAGTAAACTCTCCCTCTTTGACAACACATGCCAAAGACAACTTACACAGTTTTGGTAAATATCAATGTACCTTATGTACTGATTCATATGCAATGATTCCCTGATTATGCTGCATCAACTGATTGATCTTCAACATGTTCTAGTTGATGCATCACTAAAACTTTATTTAGTGAACCTCGAATAGGGGAGTGACCCCTAACTTACCTCTTAGATACAAGAATGCATCCTTAGGTAGTGGCTTGGTGAAGATATCTGCAATTTGTTCTTTTGTATGAACATATTCCAATCTGATTTCCTTGTCCTGCACCAATTCTCTGACAAAGTGATATTTAATTGCAATGTGCTTGGTTTTGGAATGCATTACTGGATTCTTTGAAATATTTATTGCACTTGTATTATCACAAAATATAACAACTGGTTCTTTGATCTCAACCTTCATGCCTTCCAAAAGCTGTTTAAACCATATAATATTAGAGCAGTTTACTACTGCAACAACATATTTTGCTTCTACTGTGGATTGGGATGTGTAGTTTTTCTTTTTACTAGTCCAAGATACTAACCTCTTGCCAAGAAAGAATGCTACACCACTTGTACTCTTTCTGTCATCAATGTTTCCTACCCAATCAGCATCAGTAAACACTTTTAAATCCAGATTGCCTCCAAATTTATACCACAAGCCATAATCTTTAGTTCCCCTTAAATACCTCAAGATTATTTTGATTGCCATCATGTGATTTTCTTTGGGTTTAGCCGAGAATCTTGCCACTATACGAACTGCTAAGGCAATATCAGGCCTTGTGTGTACTACATACTATAATTTTCCAATCATTGATCTGTATAAGGTCTGATCTACTTCTTTTGAATCATCATCTTTGATAAGCTTCAGTCCAGTACACATGGGTGTACCAACTAGTTTTGAATATTCCATACCAAATTTCTTAAGTATTTCCCTGATATATTTAGACTGAGTAATGTAGATACCATTTTTGTTCTGCTGAATTTGAAGTCCAACAAAGAATTTTATCTGACCAAACATAGACATTTCAAATTCTTTGTTCATAAGCTCTGAAAATTCTTTGCACTGATCATCATTTCCTGTAAACACAGTATCATCCACAAATATTTTTGCCAAAACAATATTGTTATCTGATCCTTCTTTGATGTATAAATTACTGTTATCATTAGCTCTTTTGAAATCAATCTGAGTAAGATAGTTATGTAATCTTTCATACCATGCTCTAGGAGCTTGTTTCAGACCATACAATGCTTTGTGTAATTTGCAGACCATATCCCTTTTGTCTGGATCAATAAAACCTTCAGGTTGCTCAATGTAGACTTCTTCCTCAAGAATACCATTGAGAAAAGTAGATTTGATATCCATCTGATATACCTTAAATCCTTTATGTGCTGCATATGCAAGTAAAGTCCTCACACCTTCTAATCTTGCAACAGGAGAAAAAGTCTCTCCATAATCTATTCCTTCTGCTTGAGAATATCCTTTACATACCAATCTTGCTTTGTTTCTTTATACTTGACCATCTTCATTCAACTTATTTCTGAATACCCATTTTGTCCCAATTATATTTTTATCTTTAGGCCTAGGTACAAGAGTCCATGTCTTATTTTTCTCAATTTTCTCTATTTCCTCATTCATAGACTCAATCCAACTTTCATTTTCCAATGCATCTTTGACATTTTTAGGTTCAAAATCAGCAAATAAACATGTACCTTTTAGTTTACTTCTTGTCATAGTACCATCTGATTTGTTTCCAATAATCTGATCTGGTTTATGATTCTTTCTGACATACTTGGCTAATACAGGTTCCTTTCTTCCTGAATGAGTTACATTGTCATCTTCTTTATCTTTAGGTTCAGATTGCTCAGGCTTGGTAGATACTTGCTCGGTAGCTTCAGACTGAGACTCGGTACTTTGTGACTCAGTTTGAACATCTTCTTGTGACTCAGTTACTGTACTGGGCTCGGTAGATGTAGTCTCCTTGTATGTGTTTGGCAATGTATCAGGTTCGATGTAAACAAATTTTCTATAGTCCTCTGGTTCCTTTTTGCTTTCTTCTTCAGTCTTTTCTGCAAACTCATCAATTCTCACATGTGCACTTTCTATGATTTTGTGAGTAGACAAATTTAGACATCTATATGCCTTACTTTTGCAAGAATATCCCAAAAATATTCCTTCATCACTTTTTACGTCAAATTTTCCTTTTCTAGATTCTTTTAAGATGTAACATTTACTACCAAATACTTTTAGGTAACTTACATTTGGTTTTTAGCCATACCATAGCTCATATGGAGTCTTGAATGTGTCTTTTCTCAGCTGTACTTGGTTCAAGGTATGAACTGCAGTGCTGATAGCTTCCTTCTAGTATTTCATAGCAATGTTCTTTTCAATCATTAGAGTCCTTGCATAGTCCATGATAGATCTATTCCTTCTTTCAGCTATTCCATTTTGCTCAGGAGTTCTTGGGGCTGATACCTGTCTTTTGATTCCTCTTTCAATGCATAAATTATTGAATTCATGGGAGATGAATTCACCACCTCTGTCTGATCTCAATAATTTTATTCTTTTTCCTGTTTCCTTTTCTACTCTTGCTAGATACCATTTGAACTTTTCAAATGCTTTAGATTTTTCTCTTAAATACATAACAGTCATCATTCTAGAATAATCATCAACAAAGAGAATAAAGAATTTTTCTCCGGTACAGCTCTCAATTCCAATAGGTCCACATAAATCAATATGCACAATTTCCAAAATATCTTCAGACTGATAGTTTTTACTTTTAAAACTAGACTTTCCCATTTTACCAATTTGACAATTCTTGCATAGACCAACATCAGGTTTCTTCAAAGTAGGAATACCTCTTACTTTCTTGAATTTTCTTATTTTCATCATGTTGTCAAAATTTACATGACATAACCTTTTGTGCCATAACCAACTTTCTTCAATTTGAGGAATAAAACATGAGTAATCACCAAGATCAAGATAAAATAGGTTACCTTTGGTTTGTTTGCCTGATCCTATCAGTTTTCCTTTGTCATCCAGCAGTCTTGCTTTTCCATTCATGAATTCAATCTTGAATCCAATGTTGATTAGCTATGCTACACTTAGAAGATTATGCTTTAGTCCTTCAATCCAATATGCATTATCACATATAAGTTCTTTGGTTAATGAAATTCATCCCTTTCCTTTTATACAATAGGGTTCATTGTTTCTAAACCTTACATTACCACCATCAAAGTTTTCAAAGTGTTCAAACTTGGTCCTGTCACCAGTCATATGATGTGAGCATCCACTATCTATAATCCATGTATCATTCTTGCTTATATGAGAGATAAGTGCCATCTCATCTTCATCATTATCAGATTCATCTTTTACAACAATGAAAACAATTTCTTCTTCACTATCATCTGAATCTTTAGCTAAAAAACATGTTTTTCTTTCCTTTATCCTTGAATGATTTGAAGTTTTTCTTGCCATTGTACTTGTAATTTTTCTTCTCATCTTTGCTTTGCTTGTTTGGGTACCTAGCTGCAATATGACCAATTTTTTCACATGAAAAATAGATCAAGGGAGTTTTACCTCTATATTTTCCTCTACCTTTTGAATACTTCTTTGCAAGTAATGCTTCAATAACTTCAAGATCGCTATCAGAACTTTCTTCTGATTCTTCTTCACTTTTCGATTGGATTTTCTTCCCTTTCTTGAGTGAGAGTTTGGCCTCAAAAGCGGATTCAATATTTTTAGAGGTTGGAACATAGTTGTCATAGTTATCCAATTCAAAGGCTGTCAATCTTCCAACTAAGGCATCCAAAGTTATATTGTGATTTTCTTCACATCTTCTTTCTTGAATAGCAGAAACTCTTATTGCATAAATAAGGAGTAATGTTCTAATAACCTTACTTATAACAGTTTCATCATCAATTTTTCCTCTAGAAGCTCTAATTGCACTAACACTTGTCTTGATTCTTTCAACATATTTTGCAATTTTTTCTTCTTCTCTCATTTTCATTTGATCAAACTGTCCTCTTAGGCTCTCTGCTTTGGCTCTCTTCACATTGTCATCACCACGATAGATTTTCTTTAGCTTGTTCCACATTTCATGAGTAGTTGTGCAGTCTTTGATTTCATCAAATTCTTCATAGCTAAGAGGTAATTTAATGTCTATCATCATAGTGTTATGGTTCTTCTTCTCTACAATGTCTTCAACAGTTAATGTGCCAGTAGGAATTGTATATTCTTGATCAATATATTTGCATCCTGAATCACCAATGGAAGCCAGATGTAGTCTCATGAGACCTTGCCATGCTGAAAAGTTATTTCTATTAAGCCTTGGAATTTCTCTTTTGTAAGACATCCTGATCTTTAGCTTAGGTCCTTGAAACCCTTCCTGCAAGCACCAAATGCTCTGATACCAGTTGTTGGAAATATAGATGCAGTAACTAAGAGGGGGGGTGAATCAATTAACCACAATAATATTACCACTGATCCCTTAAATATCTTAACAAATTATTTACTGTGCCACTCGGTAAATATACAGAGAAATGCTACAAACTTGATCCTTTAAGTGTGTAATAATTAAACTGTTCTTAACCATTCACACTGATTAACTTACATGAATAAAGAAAATAACATGAACACAAGTGACACCAGATTTACCATGGAAACCCAATATGGAAAAAACCACCAATGTAACTAGTTACTATTTTTCACTCTTCTAAAGTGATGGCTGATTAGAAGCCAACCTGGTAAAAGGTTACAAAACACACTGTTAGGTGTGACCTTTTTAGAGGATTTAATCACCCTGCTAGGAGTGGCCTTGTAAGAGGTCTTGAAACAATTCAATAGAACTGTCACCTTGTTAGAGGATTTACAAAATGGTTGTTAAACCAACTCGGTTAAGAGATTTTGATATTACTACTACAATTGTAAGAGAGTAACAATGAAATGACTTGCAACTAAATTGATAAATATAGATCTTTGTTCTGCTTCACTAGATCCTTATTGATCAAATAAATCTTTGCTGCTCCTCAAGGATATCTGATCATCCTTCAAAATTCGCACACACCTTTCTTCAAAATGATTTCTGCATGCTGTATATTTTTCATTCACCACTTGACCTTCTATATATATATATATTCCATTTCATAATCATTTAGATTACCAAGTTAGCACTAATAATTATTACAACAGTTGGATGGGATAAACAAACTGTAATAACAAAATTCTTTGAAAGGGCTGACCTTGCTCGGTAAACATTAATCTTGAAAAGATTTCTTTCAGTGACTGAGAGAACTCAGTAACCACAATGAATTCTGCAACATCCTTTGGAGACCGAGAGAGCTTGGTAACCACTAATTTTCCTTCAATAACCGAGGAGGCTCGGTTAACACTGTTACCCTATCATGTTTCCTTTAGACACCTGAGAGAACTCGGTAGACACTAAAAATCGCCTAGCTGACCGAGTGAGCTTGGTAGATACTGAGAACTGCTTAGCTGACCAACTAAACTTGGTAGATACTGAGAACTGCTTAGCTAACTGACTGAACTCGGTAGATACTGAGAACTGCTTAGCTGACCGACTAAACTCGGTAGATACTAAGAACTATAATTGATATGACATTTGTGTGACATCAAAGACAACACATAGCTGATCCAACAATGTCCTTCAGATAATTGTATCCAACAATTTGGCTATGGCATAAGAGGCTATGTCATGTTAACTTTGACAATTTGGTAGAGATAAGTAAGAAGAAGAAAGTAAGAGGCCTACATAGATTATGGAAACCTAAGAATGTGATGTGCAAAGAATGCCAGTTAGGAAAACTGACTAAGTAAAGTTTTAAGAGAAAAACCTTTACTTCTGAACACATTTTAGATTTGGTTCATACTGATGTTTGTGGACCTATGGGTATACAAAGTTACTGTGGTGCTAGATATTTTATATTTTTTGTTGATGATCATACCAGGATGATGCATGTAATGTTTCTAAAAGAAAAATCTGATGCTTTTCAATCTTTTAAGTGGTATTTGGCTAAGGTTGAGAAGGACATAGGTAGGAACCTAAAATGTCTTAGATCTGACCGAGGTGGAGAATTTACATCAAATCAATCCAATCTATTTTGCAATGAGAGAGGAATAAAAAGATAGATGTCTACACCTAGGACACCTCCACAGAATGGTATAGCAGAAAGAAGGAACATATCTATTTTGGACTATGCAAGGAAATTATTGATTGAAAAGAATGTGGCACAAAAATACTAGAAAGAAGCTATAAGTACAGCTATTTACACTCTTAACTGGGTACATATCAAGAAAGGTACAAATTTGACACCCTATGAATTATGGTATGGGCATGCACTGAGTGTTAAATACTTTAGAATCTTTGGAAACAAGTGTTACATATTGAAAGACAATAGGAATGAAAATTTTGATGCCAAAAGTGATGAAGGCATATTCCTAGGCTACTCCACAAAAAGTAAAGCTTATAAGTGTTTGAACTCTAACAATAACAAAATTGTGAAAAGTGTGAATGTAAAAATTTATGAGTATGTAGAAAGAAATGAAGCTGACAACAAAAGAGAACTAGAAGATTATAGATCTTTTCTGTACATTGAGGAAATAGAAGAGGTAGGTAATAGACTTACACCTGATGCCAAGTCTCAAGCAAGAAATATCGAGTGACAGGAAATGATTGTCAAGCATCAGGAAAATAGTGCCGAGAGAGAACAAGAACATGCCATGCTACAAGATAATGCTGCCAAGTATCAGGAAGAGGTTGTCGAGCATTCAGAAGTTGAATCTAAAAATCTTGTTGGGGAACCTGATGAAATAGAGGAGAAAAATGTTGAACTTGTTTTGGCAAAATATGTAAGAAGACATCACAAGCCTGAATAGATAATTGGAGATAAAGACATTGGAATTCAAACCAGAAGCAAGACCAAGGATCCAACATGCTTACTATGTGAGTTTGAACCTAAGACAACTAAAGAGGCATTAGAAAATGAAGACTGGATACAAGCAATGAATGAAGAAATTGACCAGATTGAGAAGAATGAAACTTGGACTTTAGTGTCAAGACCTGCAGATAAGAATGTTATAGGAACAAAGTGGGTGTTTCGAAACAAGTTGAATGAAAAAGGTGAAATCACTAGGAACAAAGCTAGGATGGTATGAAAAGGCTACGTACAAGAAGAAGGAATAGATTACAGGGAGACATTTTCCCCTATAGCTAGATTGGAAGGAGTAAAAAATCTGCTTGCATATGCTGCTAATAAAGATTTCAAGGTATATCAAATGGATGTCAAGTCTACATTTTTAAATGGTGTACTAGAAGAAGAAGTTTACATAAAACAGCCAGAAGGTTTTATTGATCCAAATAGAATACACATTGTATGCAAACTGAACAAAGCATTGTATGGATTGAAACAAGCTACCAGATGGTATGAGAGGTTGCATAACTATCTAATGCATATTGGATTTTCTAGAACAAATGACACAAGCAATTTGTACTTGAAGGATGAAGAAGGTAAAGGTATTCTATTGGCCAAAATTTTTGTTGATGACATTATTTTTGGTGGACAAGATGCATTGTGTAAATTTTTTTCAAAAGAAATGCAAACTGAATTTGAAATGAGTATGTTTGGTGAGATCAAATTCTTTGTTGGTTTACAAGTATATCAGATGAAGAAAGGAATTTTCATTACATAGTCTAAGTATGTTAATGAAATACTGAAAACTTTTGGAATGGAAGATGCTAGACCAGTGGGAACTCCTATGGTTACTGGACAAAATTTATCTAAGAATGATGATGCTGCAGAAGTTAACCAGACTTTGTACAGATCCATGATTGGAAAACTATAGTATGTTGTACACAGTAGACTAGATATTGCACTAGCTATTGGGATTGTGGCAAGATTCTCTGCCAATTCTAAGGAAACACACATGATGGCAGTGAAAAGAATCATGAGATACTTGAAAGGAACTACTGACTATGGGTTATACTACAAGAAGAATGACAAATGTGAACTTAGAGTATATACTGATGCTGATTGGGTAGGAAATGTAGATGATAGAAAGAGCACTAGTGGTGGAGCTTTCTTTCTTGGATAGAGATTAGTCTCATGGACAAGCAAGAAACAAAATTGCATTTCCCAATCTACTGCTGAAGCCGAGTATGTTGCTGCTGTAGTAAATTGTTCAAATTTGATATGGATAAAATAATTGTTGATAGGCATGAAAGAAGAAATCACTGAACCTATTGTTATTTTCTGTGACAACACAAGTCCCATCAATATTTCTAAGAATCTAGTGATGCACACTAAGACCAAGCATATAGCAATCAAGTAGCACTATTTGAGGGAATTGGTACAAGACAAGGAAGTTCGAATGGAATATGTGAATAAAAAAGAACAATTAGCAGACATATTCACTAAAGCTTTACCTAAAGAAGCTCATGAGTATTTGAGAAGTCAATTAGGGGTCCTTCCCCTAACTGAGGCTGCCTAGTCAAGCTAGGAGCATTGCATCAAATATGCTATAGTAGAATAATTGACAAATTGATGTAGAAGATTGTCACACTTTAGGACTGTCCTAGAGCTATGAAGAAGAAGCAAAGACAACAAATCAGTCATAAGCAAGATGACAGAGGGAGAAACACTGAGCTGCACATATATATCTACATCTATTGGATGTAAGTTTTAGTTGCTACTTTGGCATTTTTGTCAAAGAGGGAGATTGAATTGAAATGATACTGTAACACATGAACTGAAGAGTAGGGATGATGAACAGAAATGAAAGATTAGGATAAAGGGAGATCCAGATACTTCTGACAGTCATAGAAGTGAGATTTATAGATTTTGAATTAGAATGAAGCTAAGGATATTATAAATTTTCTCTGATGGATAGATAAGTTTTTGGATTGGTTGGTAATCCATGTGTTATTTAGGTGGTATCATATGGTGTTGCCATCAATGCCAAAGAGGGAGATTGTTGGAAACTACAATTGAAACAATTGTTGTATTGTCATTGATGTCAAACCTTAATTGGTAAGACTATTGCTACTTAGGAAAGTACTATATCTATTTGAGTGTTCCTAAGAGGGCTAAGAAAGGTTGGTAATAATAGCACCTACAGAAAGGTTGAGTTATCTTGATATTGCAAAGTGTACTTGACTATGTTGTACAATTATGAGACAATGTATTGTTTATCTTAGTAAGATTGAAGACTGAACTGGTAGGCTTAACCGAGCAGAAATGAAGAAATCATGTTTAAGATGAGTTATGTTAGTGTTGATTGAGTTAGTATATGCCAAGAAAAAATCTAGTGTCGACCGAGTTAGTATACACCGAGAAAAAATCTAGTGTGGACCGAGTATCAATTAATTGCCGAGAAAGATAGTATATGCCGAGGAAACAGTTTTAGTAGTGACCAAGCATTTTACATAAAGACCAAGTGGATGATCACAGTATTGACTAAGCATCAATATTTTTATATTTGAAGAGAATTCAGATTTGGAGTTGACATTGTTGAATTCTTGGATTATGTAAAATGTGTTGACTTTATTTATTGATTGTTTGGAAGCATTAAATGCTTTGTAAAATGTTTTATTGTAAATATTTATGATATTTGAGATGATTCTAGAAGAGGAGACAAAGAACATGAAGTGGGTAGATTCAATGAATCTAACCTAACCCTAAGATCTACGAAGGAGATTAAGCAATAAAAGATAAGTTAACCTAACAGAGAAAAGTATTAAGGGAACCTAAACATTAGGTATGAGAATGCATGGGTGAAGTAGATGTTAGAAGAACAATAAGTTTTATTGACTGCATAAGTGAAAAGGCTGAAGGAGAAATGTGGTGATTACTTGAAGAAAATTTTTGAGCAGATGAGAGATGGAGATGGCAAAGTTTCAAAGTTAGTAAACTAGCATTTGTGTATATAATTGGATCTGATATTTGCAAAGTGAGTTGTATGTTTTTCAGATCAATATTGCTGCTACTTTCTAACCATTGTAACAATCAAAATCCTTTTAATAGAGGTTGACCTAACAGTCATATGTTAAATCTTTTGAACAAGGTTGCATTCTAATGGAGTGTATGTAAGTCCTGTAACAAGGCTCACTTTTAACAAGGTGATTGAAATCCTTTAACCGGGTCACACTTGACAGTGTGTATTGTAACCTTTGACAAGGTTGGATTGAAATAATAGTAGCATGTTACAAAGTGGTTTTTCCCATATTGGGTTTCTACTATAAATCCTAGTGTCAATACTTGTGTGAATGTTTTGGTTTGAACATTTTTGTGTTTTACAAGTTAGTTACAGCTGGGTAGTGGACTGTAGTGTTATATGTTTCTATTATTGAATCAGTGATGACCGAGATTGTTTTGGTTGCTTGATTTGATTTAAAGAAAAGTTTTTGAAGTTATTTTATACATCAAAACCTAAGAACAACTAATTCACTCCCCCCTCTTTGTTGTTCTAAATCATATTAACAATCAGTTCCAACTGATCCTAACCATCTACTTCTTTTCCCAAATGCTCAATCATAGAGCCAATTTGAGTCTTCTCTCCAGTCTCAGGATAAGACTGATATCTTCTTTGGTGGGAGGGGAACTTGTTCTTCTACAACTGGTGGTTCGATAATAGTGGTCTCTATCATTTCTTCTTCTTTTGTAGCTTCCCGTTCCTCAAAGGCCGAATTGTCAACAATGTTCTCCAAATTCTTGAAGATATTTTCATTAGTATCCAAGGTGATTTGTGTACCTTCTACATTCATTGTTTCATCTTCAATATTAATAGCTAGAGAAGAGGGAATGTCCTCTTGTACTTTCTCATCTGCTTTCTCTACTACAACTGATGATTCTCCAACATACTCTGCCATAACCTTGATAATTGCCTATTCAGTCTCAGAATTTACTTCTTCATACTTGCCTCCCATAATATGAATGGTTCTCCTTTTGGTTCTTAGATGGGTTCTTAAAGCCTTCATAATCTCATTGAAATGACCTTCATCTCTTATCTCACAAAGCTTCCTCACAAGATTTTCTCTGATAGTTGTCTCTTCATCTGATGCTCTCTTCTTTCTATTCAAAAGTTTGTTTTAAAGATCATTAGGTATCTATCCTTGAATAGTATCAAACTTCTTGCCAGTCAAGATCATATGCTTCACAACTGCATTCTCCAGATTAAGTCTATCAGTATAATCATAAAGATCATAATATTTGTTCATTCTTGCAAAGTCACCATTCTCAATAATCTGCTCATTAAGCTTTTCAACTTTTGGTTTCCAAGCTTTCTTCTTTGTAGTGACATCATCTTTAACCTCTACAATCTTTCTTGGAATAGGTTGCACTAGAGTTTTATGCCTCTTTCCTAGTCTAGTTGCACTCTCCTTAACTCTTTTCATAGGTGTGGAGGAAGTGGATCTAGTAGACATCTTTATTTCTATGTCCTTCTTAGGTACTTCCACTTTCACCTTTACTTGTGGTTCTTTATGTGGCAAGTTGAAATTGATGATAAAGGAGGGATAGACAAAACTTCCTTTTGTCCACTCTCTCTGATTGTTGCTGCTGTCTACTTTGCTACAAAAAAATCTCTCTTTGTCATTCATGTATCCTTTAAGATTTTCTTAATGGTGCTCTCAATTCTCTTCTTAGACTGTTTCACTTTAATTAGAATCTTTGTGGAGTTGAAGTTCTCCTCAAAGGTTCCAAACCTATTACACTGAGTGTCCAGCTTACACTTTAGTAGTCTGCTAACATACTCTTTAGTCTCTACCTTAGATATTTCATAGCCAAGAGGGTCTATGAACTCTATTCTAGGCTCTACTACTTCAATATAGGTAAGGTCAGTATCCACCATAAAACATATATCATCTTTATATTTCTCAACAAGAGACTTAGGGATCCTTAATCTGCTAGACACAATATTCTAAAATGTCTTAATAAAAAGTACTGCACTCTCATTAACACTGTCAATAACATGCTTTCTATATACTACATTAATCCTTTCCATTGTGGTTTGTCCATCATTCCAATCATTTCCTATGGTGTAAGGAAATCTCCTCAAAAGATGAAAGAACATGTATGTGATTAGGGATGAGAACCTAAACTGTATATACTTAGTTTTCTTAATCTTCTCCAAGTTCTCAAATAATTGAATTCTAAGAATTTCACACATATCAACTGGTATCATGTCAACACATATAAGATAAGCTGCATGTACCATTCTAGCTGCCATGTCATCTTCTCTTGAATTAGCACAAAACATAGTAGTTAGGATCTTGCATATGTATCTCACATCAACTTGTTTGATCTTGCTAATCACAATTCCTCTACCATTATAAGATGAATTAGTGTTGTCAATGACTATTTTTCTCATTAAAAGGAATAGCTCCAGTCTTAGATAATCCAGTGACTTCATGAATCAAATTAGCTATAATATCTATCACTCTATCCTCTAGCCAAAACTTTCCATTATGAATTCTATTCAAAATGATCTTAGTGCATTCTTCATTATCAAATTCATACTGTAATCCATATTTGACAATTTCATTGCGTTCCAAGGGTTCAAAACCTTGTTTCAGTGTCATATCCTGATTGTACATCTTCTGATATTCATGTATAAAATCACTATCATTTACTATCTCTAGTTTGCATCCAAGATAACTCCTGACATTTTCTAAATGTAAAACTCTGTCTAGTACGGATGATAATTCAAACCTAGGGTCTTCTTCCAATGCTTCTACTGGTTCCCTTTTCAATTTAGGTCTATTCTTGTCTCTGACATTGTGTATTAATGAAACATCCATGCTTTCTTCAAATGCATTTACTGATTCAAAGATTTGTCAAGTAGAATACCTCAATTTCATGATTTTAGGGCTTGCGTAGATTTGGCACACAATTATTCTCCAAATCCTTGAAAAATTCTTTCTATCACTGCTCTTTTATCTCCTTGACACTTGAATTTACTTTGATGATCAAATAATACCAATCATAACCTTTTATTAATTCAATCTCACTTAGATCTGACATCACATTCAATTCTTTTGTCGCTTCTTTCCAAAAAGTTGTCTTTGCTATCTTGAAAAACTTAAAACTTCTTGCGATCTCACAAAACATAATATTTTTCTTTACACTCTTAACCATAGCATTAGAATATCATAAACTACCTTGCATTAACTGTGAAAGACTCAATTCATCATATCTCTACTTCTATACTAAATCTAAGTTCCTATTCTATTGCAATTTACATGAATTAAGTACTTTGAGATAGGTCAGGTAAAGATTCATTCTTACCATTCAATACTTCACCTTTCTTATTACCTTCAATGTTGAATATGTCTCCTTGATCTGTGCTTTTGATAAAATTCACTTCATTTGAATTACTACAGCATCCTTTCTGACTGTTACTAGCATCTTTATTTCTTCTTGCATGATTCCTGGGGTTAGGATTAGGATGAAAAACTCTATTGTTCATTTTGCAAAACCTTGTTGTATGTCCAATCTTGTTACATATCCGACAAACAATTCCATTGTTTCCATATCTTGGTCCAGGTTGATTGATTTGTGATCTACAGTTTCTAGCAATGTGTCCAACCTTGTTGCATCTATAACATACTACTCCACTTCTTCTTTTCATATCTTCAATAGGTTTCTTATATGTATTGTTAGTATTCCTAAACATTCTACTATCATCATTATTCTCAATAAATTTAGGTTTCCTACAATCAATAGCTCTATATCCAAAACCATGACAATTCTAACAATAACCATTAAGAGGTTTAAATTGTTTACCTGCGCAATCTCTCTTCATATGACCAATAGTATTACAAGCAAAACATCTACCTTTGAATTATCTTTTCATACCTTTGGGTGATTCCTCTTGCTTTGGTGATTCTTCTTCTTTAGGTGTATCTTTAGATTTGTTGATCTCATCAAGCTTCTTCTCATCCATGCTTTCAGATATCATTAGATCAAATTCCTTGCCTTCATCATTTGCTTTGAAAGTGTTGAATCCAAGACTAGTCTTATCATAGAATGGTTTCTGATAGGATATTTGTTCATCAATCTTCTCACTAGTTGAATATAGCCTTTTAAGTTGTGGTTTGGATTGAGTCAGTTCACCTTTCACAATCTTATTGTATTTCTCAAGTTCATCATACTACAAATTGGCTTTCTCAAGTTCAAATGTTACTTTATAAAGTTTATATTTTAGTCCTTCATTTTCAGTCTTTAGACTTTCAATCTCAGATTTCAGATTTGCTTCATTCTTGCCATTTGCATCTTTCAAACTAAGCTTCAAATTTGCTATCTTCAATTCATGCTTAAGGATCTCATTTTATTTTTCCATATTCTCATCACAATCTTCAATAAAAACTTCAAATTCTTTTTTAGATCTTAGATCTTCCAATTTTTTTTTCAGTTTCTCAATGAGTTTCTTTGCATCTCAAACTTTCTTTTCAAAGTATCTTTTTCAATAGTAAGCAAGTTAATCTGTTCAAGAGCTTCTTCAAGATTCTTTTTTAGTTGATCCATATCCATAGAGATCTTACTCAAGCTACTAGGCTTTCCTTGAATGATTCTTTTCTGAGTAACTAAGCTCTGATACCAATCGTTAGAAATAGGGAATACTGAGAGGGGGGGGGGGTGAATCATTATTCTACAAAATTTATCTTTTTCCCAATTATGGATATAACATATTATCTTTATACATGCATAACATAAGAAGCTAAACAACATGCATACCAATAAATAACTCATAACACATTATTTGTTCTTGAGGAAACCCTGGCCAAGGGAAAACCCCGGTGGGCATGGTACCCAAAAAGATCCACTAATCAAAAGTATCTTGTTAAGGATGTTGACCCTGTTAGGAGTCTATTACAAGCATATAGTGTATCAGTCCTAATTAAGGGACTATAGGTCTTGTTAGAAGCCTCAACCATGTTAGGAGTTGTAGTACAAAATGTGATTACCAGATGAGCCCACTGCCCAAACAAGTAATGTATAATATACACTAATTACAAAATAGGTTAAGGTACATAACCTTATACTGCTTGCATCAATATCACTTCATTGCTCTTTCACTATTGCTATTACATATGCTTCATATACTTCGCATCATACTTCTACAATTACTTGCTACTTGTTCCAATTACTACACTTTACAATTACAATTACATTTACATTTATACCAATAGCTTCATCAAAAGAGTTAACATCTTGGATGTCATCCCTTTATATTGTTAAGTCATTATTTTGATAAACAAAATAATCCCTTAACTCTTTACTACTTCTGTCTTCATATTCTATCCCATCGGCTTTACACTATCTTAGGTAAAACTGTCATAACTTCTTTGGTACATGTCGTACTAACTTGCACTCTAAGATGGGTGATCAATAGACATCATAAAGTCTATGTTCAAGTGCACAAGCACTAAACTTACTCTAGTCGATGTTGCAAACAAAAACTATATCCAGGTTCACTGGTAAAACATTGTCTCACACTTTAGAGAAATTTGCAATGCGCTTTGTCATACTTGCTCTCTGACTTGTGTGATCTTCATGAGGATCATATTTTTCCATAATGACAACATCTATGCAATCAACTCAGCCAAATTTCCAACAAACTCTTTCTTTTATGGTGTTAGATTTAAATCTTGCATGCTTATAAGGTTAGATTTCTTACATTTATATCTCAAAAATACAAAAAAAAAATTGCAAAATTCCTTTAAAAATACAAAAATATTTACATTTTCATTCTTTTAGTGCTTTCTTTGTATTCAACATGGATGATTCTTGTTTTGAGTACTTTGATGAGGCTTTTATTGTACAAGAAGATAGATTCCCTAAAGAGGTACATGGTAGTGAGGATGAAAATGGTTCGAATGTGATCTCCATGGATCCTATTCCTATTTCACTCTCCTCCATAACCTCTCCAATTGACCTTTACCATAGGGTGTGTGCATGGTTACCTTCATGTCCCACTATTTGTAACATTGATAAACCTAAAATGATATATCCTACACCTTTGATGATGGTAAAAGGATGTCCCCGTATAACAATTATGGGTAAACCTAGAGATCCTTTGGATTTCTTTGATAACATAGATTTCATTTCACATGCTTATCGCACATGGAATAACCCTTAGACTACTATTTCAGTTTCTTTACCACCTTCTCAATCTATGCTTCCTCAAGCACCTAGGTATACATCTACATTTAAGGAGTATAACTTAGTTGACCAATTACATGCTACTCCTGCTAAGATATCTTTATGGGAATTACTTCAAACTTCCTTGACATATCATGAGGCATTACAGAAAGCTTTATCCACTCTTCTTGCTTCACCTCCTAATCAAGAGAACATTCATTCTATTTTGGATTGTATGCATACTATGCCTTCTGTACCTCCTATTATGTTTTCTGATAACGATTTACCTTCCCTAGAGGTGCAGAATCAATATGATGCTCTTATGGTGGCTGCCTCTATTAATCAGAGTATCATTCGAAGAACCTTAATTTATAATGGATTTGGACTTAATGTTTGTAGCATGGATATGCTCAAGGCAATTAAGGCTGATCTTAGTACTATTAAACCCGATAATGTTCCTATACATGGATTTGACAATATTGTGAAGAGAACTTTGGGCATTATTACCTTGCCTATTAAAGTCAGTCTAGTTATTCTAAATACTCCTATTCATGTTATGCCTAGACCTCTCAATTATAACCTTCTTTTAGGAAGACCATGGTTACATACTATGCATGCAGTTCCTTCTACTCTTCATCGCAAGGTTAGGTTCATCTATAACAACTTAATTTATAAATTACACGTGGATGATGCCCCAAATCCTTGCTTAAATGTAGAATATGCCAAAATCTCTAAACCTCTTCAACTTAGTAAAGAGATTGAAAAAAAACTAGAGATACAACAATATGAGATAAAACAACTTGAGATTCAACAACAGGAAGCTCCATCTTCTTCTTCTTTGACTAAGGATGATTGGGGGACATTGGATTTTAATCCTATGTTTATTGGAGAATACAAGGTCTCTGATTTGGAATTTATGAAGCAACAAAATGAATTTGAGAAAAAATAAATTATTTCTTCTCTTCTTTCTGAATAATTAAAAAGTAATTTTGTCACCGCTTCACTTAGTGAGATGATTGAAACTATAAAGCTTGATTGTTATGACATTGTGACATATGCTGCTCCTTGGACTCCTTTTGACATGGTTGATCGATAGATACTTGATGTTAACAATGGCTTGATCTTCTATATCATCCTCTTGCAATCTTGCATCTTCACCATTCCTTTCTTACTTGAATCTTCTTGTTCATGAAATTGTCTCCTTGAGAGAACTTGATCATGAAATTGCTTGGTGTTGATGTGTTGTGTAAATGAATGCAAATGAGAGTCTTTATATAGAGGTTTCAAGGTGAGGCTCCTAGAGCAATGTGAGGACCCATAATTCAAATTTTACCGCTAATTAAGGTCCAATCACAATAACCAACTAAGGAGGGAAAAATTAAATGAATTTTGAATTAAAACCTTTTCTTACTCAGATTTGAGGGCCCAACATTGATTTCGGGGCCTGTCGGGACCAAATTTGAAAAAGGGGCACAGATTCTGGAGGAGGTAAAAGATGAACTCATCTTTGACCTAGGTCAAGGATGAACTCAAATCTAACATAGGTCAAGGTTGAGATTGAGTCTGACCTAGGGTAGGGTCAACCTCAACTTTGACCTTGAGGTCCCAGATCTAGCCATAATTAGGACAAGAGGTCCCGTGGATGCCCAGAGACCTAGAAATGATACTAGAATGGGATAGAATGCTAGGGATAGGCATAAAATCCTATGATGATTGTGATGAAGGCTAGGAGGAACTATTTCTAAGTCCTACCTAGAAATTAGAGCCATGGAAGAGGGAAATTAAGTAGAATCCTTGGGATCCTAACCCTAATTTAACCTAGAATGAAGAAGTTAAGTGCATAATGCATCCTAAATGTAAGTCTATCATGATGAATGTACTAAAAGAGGGTGCTAAACCTATCAATAGGGAAGTGCTTCCATTTTAAGATGATACAACTTATAAAATGATCTTTCCATGCACTAACAACATAGAAGAGTATGAAGCTCTTGTGAATGGACTCAAGCCTGTAATAGAATGGAAAATTGTTGAGTTACACATCTATGGAGATTCACAACTCATTATAAATCAGGTGAATGGTGACTATCAGACAAAAGATGATAAGCTCATGCCTTACAAAAGAATGGTGGATGACTTGAAGAAATACTTTATCTTCATCACATTTTAAAAAATTCCAAGATCAGAAAATAGAGCAGTTGATGTGATGGCTACTTTAGTATCCATATTACAATTGGAGGAACATCAATTTCTCTATGACTTCTTGGTAGAATAACTCCCATTTCCCGCATATGACTCACCTGAATCCCAAATTGTTTGTGCCCTTCAAACCCAAGTATTGTCCCGATATGCCCATATCTACTCTTATCTAAAGGACCAAACAATCCCTGAAGGCTATTCTAGAAATGAAAAGAGATCCCTTATAAGAGTGACATCACGTTATATAATCATCGCTAATGAATTTTTTAGACATAGTCTAGATGGTATGCTTCTTAGGTGTTTAGAACATGAAGATTCTAATCGTGCATTAAAGGAAGTTCATGAAGGTGTGTGTGGATCACACTTGAATGGTTTTTCATTAGCCAAGAAACTTTTAAGAGTTGGATACTATTGGCCCATGAAGGAAAAAGATGCTATCCATTTTTCAAAAACATGCAAGAAATGCCAGATCCATGGTAACCTAATACATGCTACAGCTAGGGAGCTAATTCCTTTCATAACACCTTGGCCATTTCAGCAATGGGCCTTTGATTTAGTTGGTGAGATTTATCCTAATTCATCAAGTGGACACAAATACATCATTATTGCAACTAAGTATTTCACAAAATGAGTGGAAGCTATGCCATTGTCTAATGCAACTGGAAAACAAGTTTCCATGTTTATCTTGAATTATATCATCTACCATTATGGCATACCCTTGTTGATTGTGACTGACAATGGGGGTCAATTCAAAAACAAAAACATAGATGAGTTGTGTCTTCAATTCAAAATCACTAAGCACTATTCCTCGATCTATTACCCTCAAGGTAACGGATAGGCTAAAGCATCAAACAAAACTATATTGAAAATATTGCATAGGACAGTGAACAAATCAAGAAGGGATTGACATTTACAAATCAATCTAGCATTATGGGCTTATAGAAGTAGTATCAGAACACCAACTGAAGCAACTCCTTTTGCCCTATTTTATGGATCAAAGGTGGTATTACGAGTTGAGGTAGAGATTCCATCACTGAGGGTATCATTAAAACATCTAGTCACTGATGAGGACTATAGAATCTCTTGACTGCAAGAGCTAGAATTACTAGATGAGCATAGGAAACATGCATTTGATCATCTTAAAGCCTATCAAAAGAGAATGTTAAGAGGATACAACAAGAAATTAAAACCAATAAGTTTTCAGATAGGAGATCTAGTCCTAAGAGAAAATCCTAAAAATCAATAGAATCAAGAACAAAAGGGAAAATTTGAACCCAACTAGCTGGGTCCTTTTGTCATTACAACAACATTTGGATTAGGAGCTTATCAATTAGCTATGCCTGAAGGAGATGTTTTACTAGATCCAATCAACACTTTATATCTAAAAAGGTTTTATGCTTGACATTCTTGAGAAAGCTTCTGGACAGTGAAAAGAGTCTTGAAAAAGTACAAAAAAAAATCAGAAAAAGTTCCTGAAAAAGATAAAAAAACAACAAATATGGATCTTGAAAAAAAAAAAAAACAATAGAAAAAGTCCTGAAAAAAATGACCATCTCAGTGAAAACCTAGCAAATAGGCACCTTGGTGGGTCCAAAAAAAAAAAGAAAAAAGAAAATGTACAAAAAAATTGGAAAAGATAAAAAGTGTCTTGGTGAAAACCTGGTAAACATGCACCATGATAGAAAAAATAGAAATTTTTTTCCAAGTGGTGAAAACCTGGTAAACAGACGCTACTTGTAATCAACTCTCTATCTATCAAGATGATGCTTGTGCATTTGGCTGATGTAAATCCCAATTTGTATATATCTTTCAGTCACTTTCGTGACACACCAAATCCTGAAATGAACTATCAAAAAAATGTGTCTACCTAAGGTTGGAATCTTTCCACATTAGGGTCCTAGGTAAACTATTTTCCCTATGGGGAATTGATCAAGATCATATATGTTGATAGGATGTCGAGTCCACAATAGACATTAAACTATGAACAAAGGTATTTTTCAATACCACCCTAGTCCACAACAAACAATAAACTACAAAAAATAATGGTATTTCTAAATGCCAACCACAAATAGTTTTTCTCAATACTTGGACCAAATTTTTTTCCTAAACACAACATCATGATGATAAGAGTGTTTCTAAACACTAAATAGGTAAAACACTTATGGATGAAAGAAAGATCAATGATTGATAATAGTCTCTGTGTTTGTGTTTGCAAGATTAATCAAAAGTTTTCTTAAACACTCTAATCACAATGGTCTATTTTGAAGCAAATACAATGATCATTTTAAAAGGATAACATAATTTTCTTATTATCAATTTTTGTTTTTTATGTTTCCTTGAGTGACATGATGATGTATATGGACTAGAGAAACAAGGACTGGGGGGATAACATTTTCTTTGTCTTCTGTTTGTGGTAATAAATCTGATGATCCAAGGTGATCATGGGGAATGGGTGTCTACGATAAGTGCCTCCATCATGATTGGAATGCCATGTATACCTCGACCTATTTTCTATGAAGCTTTGGTGAGGTTGGATTTATATCCTTGTCTGTTTTAAACTAAGGTGAAAAACTACTTCCTAGTAAGGTACATAGTAAATCAAACTATACCCAAGGATATGAATAGAAAATGAAAGGTCATTGCGGGTATATATTTATACATTATGCACCAGAAAAGAAAAGGTTTATATAAAAAAGGAAGTAATTGACATAAAATTCTAGCTATATGATTTAATGTTTAGGTTATCTTTCAACATGATGAATAAAATGAAGTATTCATATTTTCAGGATTGCTAAATCTATTAGTGAAAATTGTACTATTCTAATGAGGTCCCATTACAAGCACTCTATGATGACAATTAACCCACTTTGAATGAACAGTGACTATCCTAGGTGTCTTAGTCTAGGTGCATTTCATTTGGTTAATTGCATTAAGGTTCATTTTAGTTGCATGTCATATTTATTTGCATTAGATTCATTTAGATGCATTTCATGTCTTTTAGTTTCATTGAAGTTCATTGTAAATTGCATTCATTTTAATATAGTTGCATTCATTTTAAATTTCTTAAGCATGAATATGTGAATTCAATTATCTAAAACATTAAGGTGAGATTGAAAATTTTGAGACATTACTCAGTTTCCATGTTTGACCAAGCATATCATGAAATCATAAAGAACTGAACTGAAATGATTAAGTATATATCATTGATATTCATTTGCATTCATCCATTTCATATCATAAAAATGTTTGCATAGTGCATCCATAATCATCCATACATAAATAAAAGTGAGATGTCCATACATCACATCACAATACATCTCATACATCCATATCCATACATGAAAAAAGTTTGTATCCACACAATCATTAAAAGCTTTGAAAACACAAAAACATGAGCATATATCAGTGAAATATAACATGATGTAATTTTATCATCATCTAATCTAATCATCACCAAGTATGACCATCACATCAATATCCAAGGCATAAGACAAATATCAAATATCCAACATGTGCAGAAATTAGAAGCATCATATGAAACAAGATAAATCAGATGAGACATCCATATCAGAACCATCAGAAGCATCAATATATCATCAATATGTGAGTATCAAAATGTCAGAACAGTATATCAAAGCATAAATGACACAAGTATCAGAGTATCAGAGTATAAAGTAATGTATCAACAATAAATAGTCCAGAGGACATAAGAGAGTGTCTTGATAAAAAATGGAACAAATACGAGATATATCCACTGAGGTACAGTGATACAAAAATATGAGAATGTGCAAAGGCTCAGGCTTCACTGGCTCCCTTTTCCTCTTGTGGAGGATCGAGAGGGGGTATATCCACCTTGCTAGGAATGGGGGGAGGCATAGCACCATATGATTGCTAAGCTATAAAAAAATAAAGAGGACCTCTCTGAGTAGCAGGAACAACAACACAGTATAATGCAAAATAATAGGTCAATCTCTGGCCCTGGTGGGTGGCTGTGTGAGCATATCTATCTCGCTCTGCTCTCATATGAGACAACTGCATGTCTCACTCTAACAACTATGCTCAGAGTGTGGCTACCTCTACCCATAATGAAGCTCTCTCCTACTCACACTATGACAATGGGTCTCCATCACCACTTGTAGGGGGATCTCTACATGCCTGCTGCTGTGCCTGATCACCGCCCCCGTTGCTCTTTGCCTCTGTGCATGATCATCCCTATGGAGTAAGGGCCTTGTATCTCTATGAGAAGGAGTAAATCTTAGTCTCCTTTTCCTCTACTAACCCCCATCTCCTCCGAAGGCTTGCCATCTGCTGCTCTCACCTCCTCCACCTCCACCTCCACCTCCACCTCCACCCCCTCTTCCTCCTCCTCCTCCATCTCCATTTCCTCCATCTCCACCTCAACGAACATCATCTCTCCCTCTACCACATCCTTTGGCTCTACCTATAGTAGCTCAGCCTTGACCACCACCACCATCAGCATGATCATAGTCTAGCGCATCCTCTAGGCGAGGATCGAACTCATTAGGAGCAGTGAACCTAGGATATGGATGTTGAATATAATGAGCATGGTAGGCATCTGTAATCCCACCATCAAGAATCTCTGGGTAGTACTCCCAGTCTACACATGCAATCTATGAGATCTCATGAATGAATGTCTCATATATCAATCTTGACCCCCATTGGGCCTCCTCGTCTCTAATGCATGCATTTATGGATGTCTCTGAGGCCCTGTACTCTGCCATACTGATGGGACACATGTGTGATTAGAAATATCTCAATAATGTATCAGGTCCACCCCATAAGGTACCTACTCTGGAAGAAATAAGGCATTTGCCTGGTGTGTAAGGGCCATCCCTCACAGTCCACATACGGCCACCAGACAACATTTGTGATGTCATCAATAACACATTGCCAATACTCTAACTTTCCTCGATGGGGCTAATGTAATAAACTTGAGTACATATAAATATATGGCAAGCTGACATCACTGTGCCTATCCACAATCGACTATGTGATGGGGATGTGCTCCCACACCCAGACTTGAAGAACGAGGCTCCCTATAGTTATAGTCCTCGAGTGCTGATACACTATCTCATGAAGCTCCTTGTATAGGTGAGCTAGGATGTAGCTACCACAACCAAACCGACAAGGAGATCAAATCATATCCTTGATAACTCATGACCAACCACACAAAAATCCATGCTGACATCAATTCAACATCATCAGACCTCCTATCAGGCCAACCAAGTACACAAGAAGAGGTGCATAGTTGGCCACCATGTGATCCCAACTAAGATAGTGCCTAGTAATGGTGTCATCTCAAAATAGTCTCTGTGCATCTACCATCGCTGCAGCACTAGATGCCTCGTACTCCACTCTGGAGCCCATAACAGGAATATGTAGTCTCTACCAAATGTCCTTGGGTGTCATAGTCATCTCATCGGTGGGTAGGTGGAAGGTGTTATGCTCAAAATGCCACCTCTCAGCAAGTGCTATCAATAACCCATGATTTACCCAAAGGTCGAGTAAATCAGCCATACTCCATAGGCCACAACGTGTAATCACACACTGGTCCTCTACTGATAGCTGCTGATGTAGCTCTAAGACCTGGGTAGGCCATAGACATCTAAATGAAATAACATCAAAATCAGTCTGCACAACAAAAAATAGGGGCACTATGTCAGCATTAGACAAAGACATTTGACAAAAAATTGCCTAAGGAATGCAGAACATACAAGAAACTTGGCTAAAAAGTCAAAAAATTGAAAATGACCCTCCAATCCTGGAAATGATCCAAGAAATCCAAGATGTGATCTTTCAATGGGATGTGAGCTGAGAAATCTCAGATGCGACTCAAGAAATTTGGGATGCGATCCAGAATCCGGATGCAGCCTTGTTTTGACCAAAAATGATAAAAGGATAGATTTAACATAAATTGGCTTGAATTTGATTGGATGCAACTTGACGAGGTGCGATCCTAGAAATCTAGGATGCAATCTAGAATGGTGTGAAAAATGGGTTATGACATGGGATTTACCATGTGAGATCTCGCATATGGGATGCGATTCAGAATTAAAAATGCATGAAATTGAAATTTTCAAATTTGACAAGGAATGTTATTGAGTACTCACAAGTGCTGCATAATGGGGTGGCCAGTCATGTTGCCTATCAAGCTCAAATCGGTGCTTCTTTGCTAGGAACACCATCTTCTCTCAGAGCTAAGTGAAAATCAATAGTAGAAAGTGAAAATGAATAGTAAAAATGGACTTTTTGACCTATTTGAGCCTTTTGGGAGCCCCAGAACCTTAAGGAACATTTGTTCTAACACATCACAGAAGCTTAATTTTGGGACTGAAATTGAAAGAGGTGCTCTATATCACTAAAATGTAGTAAAAATTGAGTTACAAAGTAAAGTCAACAATCAAAATTCATAAGTCAACTATGGTCAAATTATAGTCAAACAGGGGCAAAATGAGTAGAAATAATGCTATCAACATGGTAAATCAATACAATAATGGATAGTAGTCAGATTCATGGTCAACAAAAGTCAAAGTTCAGTCAAAAGCACTCAATCAGAGCTGCACAGAGTGTAATTAATGCATAGAAAGCCTGCCAGAAGCTATAAAAAGTGATTTTCTCATTACTACATCATATTTTTATGCGAAGATATTACTTAAGCATCAGTCAAACTTGGTCAACTCTCACATTTTCTTGGTCAAACTTGGTTAAGTAGTGTTCTTTAACACTAAAATTGATCCAAATTGTTTTCTAACACTTCTTAAACGATTTATTCTTGATCTAGATTTATTTCAATCTCCGCAGTTCTCTCTAAATGCTTGAAAACAATGATTTTATCTAAATTTCTTTCGATTTCAGTCCTGAGGGGGCATGATCATTCTAAAATTCAAATTCTTTGAATCAATTTCTTCAACACTAGGGGCATGACAGTTTCTTCAATCAAGTTGATGCTGTTAATCTTTACGACATTGATCAATTTTATCGCTTTGAAAATCAAATTGGTTATTTGTTAGCATGTTCAGTTACTACAAACCAAATTTAACTGAAATTTCTTTTCATAATTTCTTATCAGTTTTCATTCAATCAAGCTCGAAATTGATATGATCAATTCTTGTTTGATCAAGTTTGGAATTGATGACTTTTGAATCAAGTAGGATTTGATTCGACCAAGTTTAGAGTTCTCAAATTCAGAGTGGTTCTTGTGTGTGTGAAGTTTTTACCTAGCTGTAGACACAACACTTTAGTAAAACATTAGAGGTTAGCAAAAACCAAAATCTGCAAGTAATTGAAACTATGCTAACCAGATAATTTACTGCCTTCTAGTAGGTGCGAGTATGATGTTCTCAGATTGGAATCGAGACCAGTGACAATGCAACACCTAAACAAAGGATTTGAATGCAAAATATGAAAGACTATATGAATGAAGATTATTCTACTTTTTTGTATTTTGTATGCAATAAGAATGAGAAACTGTATGAATCTAAGCTAAATGAATGAAATTGAATACAAATTTAATCTAAGAATGCTATGAGTGAATGTGAAAACTATGATATGACACTATGAATGCTCAAAACAATAAATAAAAATCTCACAATAGCCTTGATTCGCAAAAGATTGATTCTTCAGTCACAAATTCACTAGAGTAATTGTGCAAATTCGAGTGTTGTTTGTGAAGAGCTGAGTCTTGATTTTATAGAAATCTAGGGCTTTGAGGAGGCAAGAGAAAAGATATCAATCACTCTTGATAAACTCAGGTTGATTTTTGAGTTATTAGGAAATCAGAGATAATTAACTCACAAAAATCATGCAAAAGTAGTGTTTAACTCAAAATAGAGTTTAGATCAAATTTCAACTCATCATCAGATGTTGGATTTCAATTTTAAAATTGATTGTTAATTTCTAGTTGTTTTCTTTTTTGATTATGCATGATTTAATTATAAATTAATTTAATAAATAAAGTGATTTATTCTCAACTTAACTGATTTTTGAAATTAAAACAATTGATTTATGGGTTAATCAATTATTAAATCAAACTTTTATTCAAAAAATATATTATTAAAGATTGTTAATTGACTTTAATTAATTAAATAAGAATTTAATCAATTAGTCATGAGATTTTTGATTTATTGTCAAAATTAAATAATACAACTTAAGAATAATTTAATTAAATTTAATTAAACAATTAAGTGGCAGTATTAAATCTAATTAATTAAATATTCATAATATTCAATTAATCAAAATTTAGGATAAATACGATTTATCACCAAATAATCATTAAATTAAAGATAATTAAGATAATTAGGAATATTCAAGGAATATTCCCCGATGCAGAATTTAGGATAATCAATTAAATTTGATAATGTGTAGATGTGCCTTAGGATAGGACTTTTGTATCGATTTCATTTGATCTAAAGATGTAGGAGGCTAATGAACCTATAGCCCATTTTTGGGGTATTATATTTTGCCCCTCTTTGAATTACTGTGCGAAGCATAGTGGTTCAAAGAATAGTCTATGTTTGATAAAGATGTTTGAGTTTTGAAACTGATTTGAAAGATTGGAAAAAAATGCCGACCTAGGTCCAGAATGACTAGGAATCGAGATGATGCTAGCTATATCAACAATGAACCGATGATTACAAAAAAGTGCCAAAATGCCTGATTCTGAACCTCATGATTGCGAAGAAGTGAGTGACCGATTCCAAACCTTAATGTCCTTATATGAATCATATTGGTATCACATCCTAAACCCATCAGTTATGAAGAAACAAGGAAATGATGCTAATGAACCGATAGTTACAAAAGCTGATACAGTTTACAAGATAGATTTAGGATACCAGATTGATATGGATCTTGATGAATCTGATATGCCCCAAGAGATAATATATTTGCCCCAAGCGATGAGGACTTTAGATGAGTCAGCAATTAGACATAGTTGTTGTCTTGATTACTAAAAGAAAGATTTGATTGACAGACTTGATTTACAAAATTTGAATGATGTGCAATACCATGTCCCCTTCGGGATAAAATCAAAATCTGACAAGAAAAGTTAGCGTTAAATATTTTAGAACCATGTTAATTGATTTGAGAAGTGGTTATACACATCTGAGAACATGTTCTGCATCATTTGGAGGTCCTGGAGACCAAGTTTGACTAGGTTAAACCATGAGTTGACCATAGTTGACCAAGTTGAATTTTTGATAGTTTGATGTAAGATAATAAATTAAGTTGAAAAATGGATTTAGATGATGATTGAAGGTTGATTATGCAAGTTGTCAGACAATATAAATGATCTTAGATTTTGATTTTGATCCCGAAAAAAGATTCTACTTGTTGTTTCATTGGAGGAACCTTCATACAATGCTTAGTCCTTGTGTCATGTTTAGCATTTTTGGTTTTGAAGAATCGTTTAAGTGTTCAAGCAATTTGTGAGATCATGCAAAGTGCAAAATGAAATGCAAACCTAGGACCTAGGACCTAGTCATTGATCATGTGTCGATTTGTTGTCATCATTGAACTTTTAGGTAACCAGATAAATCAATACAATGCCCACTAGTTAGGAAACCATAGACATATGAATATCGATTTGTATGTGTAGGAATCAATACAACACCCACTAGTTAGGAAACCATGGACATATAAATATTGATTTTATTTTTGGAATGTCAGATTAGATATAAGCACCAAGGCACAAATGCCAGGATGACCTAAATATCATGTCCATTTTGATATAGCAATTTGTATAAGCATCATAACATAAACATCATGATGACCTGAATACGCCTTACATTACAAACACATCAAGCAGTCAAGAGATCATTCTAAATCCAGTGTGAATTACTCGTAGTGACCCTTTATCGTTCACATCCTTAGCTAAGACCGCATTTCACAGTAGGAGAAAGAACTCACTCAAAAAGATAATAGTTAGATCAAACTTCTTTGAATTTTTTGGATATCAATGGTTGAGGTACGCATGGCCATCCAATTCGAGATAGAGGCTCTTGCAGACGGACACAATTTCAATCCAGAATTTCCAAAGTTGTTAGATTTTCACATACAAGCAGAAAACAAAGAAAAGATTATGCCCCTAGTCATCACTCTCTAAATCTTGTAAAGGACATCATCGAAGAGCTCGAAAGGACACAATATGCAAAATCTCAATGTGAATTAGTAAGCATACAAGGAGATAAAAGCATGTAAAAAGCATAGATTATTTTCATTTTGTGTTTGATTGTGTTGTTGTAGATGCAAAATCCTTTTTGAAGAGGAGAAAGACTGACTAACTTGGATGAAGCTTCAAAGGACTCTGACTGGATATGACACATCTAAAGTATACTGGAGACCATAGGATATGACATTGATTGCCCCCAAGTTTGAGCATTGATAGGATACATACACTTGAGCTGATTGGTGTACAGACTGACTTTATTGAAACAAAGATATGCGGAAACAAACTAAGAGATATGTACAAACTAAAGCAAGACTGAAAGCTGGGAAAGACCAAGATTGCATTGATAGATGGAGCATTTTGAACAAGTGGTGCCTATTTGCTGAGTTTTCACCATCTTGGCAGAGATTCTATTTTTGCTACCAAGGTGCTTGTTTCCAGGTTTTCACCAAGGCACTTTTTCTTTTTCTCATTTTTTTGTTTTTTTCATTTTTTCAATTTTTTTTTGTACTTTTGATATTTTTGATTTTTTTGTGAATCATCAAGGCACCCATTGCTAGGTTTTCACCAAGATGTTCATTTTTTTAGGACTTTTTCAAATTTTAAAGATTTTTTTAGGACATTTTCAGATTTAGATTTTTAGGACATTTACTGCTCTCTAAATCTTTCAGAGTGGTCCTCACTACTCTCTAAATCACTTGAGCTCAGAGTAGTTCTCACTGCTCTCTAAATTTCTTGAATCTGTCAGTTCTGTTGAATCATGATAAATCAGATTTTATTTGAATCCCTATGCTGTTCACAAAGCAATTCAAAGAGGGGTAAAAGTAATCACCTAAAATTGGGCTTATAGAACCTAAGGCCCTATTTTCCCTAATTCGAGATAAAACCTTGATAATGTTAATTTGATTCTCGATTATTAACATAATTCATAAAATTCAATAAAATCAACTAAATCTCAATTCAAGCATCTATCATCAAAGTATTAAGCAAAATAAATTCAATTACCTATATTCCCAATTAATTAAATCAATCCAATCAAATTCATGGCTAGAGTAATTAATTAAAAAAAATGAATAAATCCCTCTCAAATTAAGAAACACAAGAAACACACTTTGAACCAATGAGAGGTAATCATATGGATCACTCACATGGATCAAGCTTGGAAGCATCTCAACCACTCCTCATGGATGTATCCCAACCATTCAAAACTTAAAAAATTCTATAAAAGAGAATTCTCAAATCTTCAAATGGCCCCTAACTCTTTGATTTATAGGCTCTCTCTCACTCTCTGATTTTGAAGCTACCTCTTTGATTTTTATAGTTAATTCATGTATTCATGATTTCATTTTGATCTCTTATGCTCATAGATAATTATAAAACACTTCAATTGGCTTGATAGTAAAGCAACTCATGATCTAATGGCCAACTGTAATGCATTTTATGGTTTTAGCTTAATTCTTGCTTACTAATCTTGAATCTCTCATTTTAGCATTGCATTGTCACTTTTTTGGGTTAGATCTGAGAGCAATCTTTAATCCTTTCCATACTTTTGCTAACTAGAGAGCAATATGATGCCTTTAATTTTTTATTTCCCTAGTTTGATTGATCTCTCTCTAACAATTGATATAATGTCCTATTGAAGTGTTGTGTTGTAGATTTGCAGGTCCATAACTCACACACCATAGTATGTTGTTTAAAAGACATCATCTATGCATCCCAATGAGTTCAATGAGGTAGAATTTGATCAAAGAGAAGCATAGTGGATGAATGGCTAGACACTTTGTTCAGGACTAGACCATTTCTATTGTTAGTGAGCATTATTATTGCCATAGTTGTCAAAGGACATGAGGAAAATTGTGCAGAGCTATCTAGTATGCCAAATGGATAAAGGGGCCAGTCAAGATACATGACTTTATCAGCCTTTACCAATACCATCAAGGCCCTAGGAAGATATAAATATGGATTTCATTCTTGGCTTGCCATAGACATAGAGAGGTAGTGATTCAGTATTTGTGGTGGTTGACAGGTTTTCAAATATGTCACATTTCATTCCTTTACAAAACACTCATGATATAGTTCACATTATTGATTTGTTCTTCAGAGAGGTGGTGAGACTACATGGTCTTCCAAAGAGTATAGTTTCAGATTGTGATAGCTAGTTTGTTGGATATTTCTAGAGAACCTTGTGGAAGAAATTAAAGATCGAGTTAAAGTTTAGTTTTGCACACCACCTAAACACTAATGGGAAGACATAAGTAGTGAATAGGAGTCTAGGTAACCTATTAAGATTCTTATTAGGAGACAAACCTAAGGGATGCAACTTAATCCTACCACAAGAATAATTTACCTACAATAATTCTATGAATAAGAGTACTAGTAGGCCACTATTCCAAATTGTATATGGAGATAGTCTAGGGACTACACTAGAATTGAGGAAGATGGACTAAGGAAGCAAGACCAATGCTGAGGCAAAAGACTTTACAGAGCACATTAGGAATCTCTATGAGGAAGTGCGAGAACACATCAAGAAGATGAACATGTAGTATAAGGCTAAAGTAGATCAAAATAAAAGGCATAAGGAGTTTCAAGTTGGAGATGAGGTCATGGTATATTTGAGAAAAGAAAGGTTTCCAATAGGAACCTACAACAAGCTATATATGAAAAGTTTTGGTCCCTGTAAGATTCTAAAGAAGCATGATTAAAGGGATGCATATGAGGTAGGTTTGCCTGATGGAATTAATATTTCCCATTTTTTCAACATTGAATATTTAGCAGAATATTGAGAAGGTAGAATAAAGGAAGAATATATACTGGAGAAACTTAGCATCCCAGAACCTACATAAGGGAAGGAGGAGATTGATGAAATCTTGGATAGTCATGTGAGAAGGAAAAATAGAAACAAGCTGTATGAAGAAAATTTTAGTGAAGTGGAAGGGAAGACCTATCGAGAACTCAACATGGTTGTTCAAGGAAGAGGTTTTCCTCTTGGGTATTTCTTAGCTAGCTAAGAAGTGATAGGGTCACTTTTGAAATTACCCTAGGTGTTTGATGCAAGAGCATCTAATGGTGTTAGGGAAATCCTACATCACCCAAGAATATTAGTTGTTGCTAGTTTCTATTTGATGGTTTTATTTTTCTGGATACCTATTTGGGAAAAGTAGAGATTCCAACTCTTAGAACCCCACTGCTACATTAGTGGGTCAACTTGCTATTTTGTAGGAAATTGCTACATTTTAGGGAAAATACGTTATTTTACAGGAGATAATGAATTATAAGGAAGATGAGGATATGAATCCAAGGGAATATTCTAAATGGAATATTACACACTTTGGAAAAGGAAATGGGTCAGGATCATTCATTGTTTGAAAGTTATTACAATATTTATGTTTCTAAAAACCTACCAAAAAATGTTTAGATTTAGGTTCGAGGCACTAAATTCATACGGCCTTGAAAATTGAGGGACAATATTTCTTGTCCATATAACTATAGAGATCCCATATAGATTTCTAACAATGTAAATGGTTTGTCAATCAAAGTCCTAGATAAAAAAGTTATGCCTCCCAGAAGTTCTCTTTTTAGGAACTGTCCTATTTTTGAAGCCGATGCAAATTTGAATTTTGAAACTTCTATTTCGGTACCCATCCACAAAAATTTTAAATGTAAATTCCAATTTGGCTACAAAACTAAAATAGGTTAAATTTAAGACTCATCTTTAAGGTGGAAAGGCAGTTTTTGAGAGGAAGTATTGGGAGAAGGGTTTTTTCTCTAGAATCCAAAAGTGTTGTAGTCTATGAGGCATGTAGTTTTTATTTCTTATTGTAATGTGCATGTAATAAGAATCTCTATTCAGATAATAGAAAGTATCTTTCCTATTGTGTTCTTTTTTTTCTCCCAAGTTCTACCTTTATCAGGGATGGCTTTCTATTTTCTCTCTCCTACTACCCTGTTCTTCTCCATTTTTAGTGCCTTGCAAGGTGTTTTCCCCATTGGACTCAAAGGGTCTTCTTTTTTCAGAGTATTATAGATGTGACTTCCAATCTTATAGAGGTGGTGTTTTGTGTTTGGAATAGATTCTCTATGGTTTCCAGTGGCACAAGGATGCTCCTATATTTCTTCAGGTTTCTTGAGTTGTTACTGCCTAGTTTGGCCTTGATCTTTGGCTTTGTGCTGTGAGTTGGGGGTCCCAGTTGTTTTCTCTCCTGGGTGTATTTGGGAGCTTTATCTGGTCCACATATGGGTGTATTCTTGTACTCATTTCCTATCTTCTTCTTTGAGTGCTTCTACCCCTTCATGTTGGGTGGATTTTGGTGTCCTAGGGTTGCCCAACTTTCTTGTTGGTGGAAGTTGTTTCTTCCACATCCCCAAGCATCTTGGTTCCTTTTTCTCCTCCTTATGTGGGTTTGTCTTTGTATTTGTTTTTCATTCTCTCTTCTAGTACTTTTTCCATCTCATGTTTGGTGGGTCTAGGTTCTCTTTGGCTACCTTACTTCTGGCATCTTGGTGCCTTCTCCTCCTCATACTTGGATGTGGACTTGCATTGGACCTACTCTTCTTCTTCCATTTATCCACCTTATTTTACTTGAAGGTTTTGGTTTTATGTGGTTTCCCTCCTCTCTTTTGGTTGTTGTTTCTTTGGCTACCTCGGCATTTTGGCTCCCTTTCCTCCTTTTCTTGAGGGTGTGGTTTTGATGCAGGAGCATCCTGGGTGTAAGAGCAATCTTGCATCACCCAAAAATATTTATGTTTTTATATTCAATAAGGGTTATTTTGTGCAGAGCTGCTATTTATGAAAAGTTACCATTTTTGGTAATTTTCGTATGTGCTCAGAATGATCTGATTTCTTTCTTGGAGGTTCATTTTGGTCATATAAGTCTGCCAATAAAGTTTCATTTCCAGATCAAGTGTATGTTGGAAGATATTAAAGATTTTCGGTATTGGCAGCAGGGTACAGAAACTTTGAACTTAGTTTTGAAGGCTTTAGAGGCCCCGGATGAGGTCAAAAATTTGGGTGACGGGTGCTTGCGCAGGTCAAGTCTGTAGAGCGCTTCGTGGCGTTTCTGAAATGGGGTTATAATAGCCGATTGGGTCAATTGGTGATGACTTATGGTCTTCGGAAGTTGGGCCACTTGAAATGGCGAAAAATAATTTTCTTCAAAATTTCTGTTCGGGTTTCAAAGGTTATCTTGAGCCGACTATGATGTAATGAAATGTAAAATAAAATAATTCTAAGTTTGGTCGGCCTTATTGGCTAAAATTCTGGAACCTTCCCAGGCGGTGAAAAATTGCCTATATAAGGAAGGCTGTATTATTGTCTTAGGCAGTTCAGAATAGTTCTGGGTAGTAGATCTGGGTATTGATTTGAGGCTTTGTTCTACAGAATATTGTAAGGGAATGCCCATGTGGCTTTGCATATTGTAATTCTAAAATTTTGTAATTCCACATTTGTGGAGATAATAAGAAGCCAATTTTCTATTCTTGCATATTGTTGTCATTTCTCTGTTTCTGTTATGTGTTTGTGGTATTAAGGGGAGCACCCTTCATCAGGTTTTGTATTGTTTCTTCCATCTTTGCTAGTAATTATGCTCCCTTAGGTTTGGAGGTTTTTGGTTCTCTTTGGCCACCCTACTTTCTAGTTAGTGCTACTTGGTACTTTCTCCTCCTTGGCTTTTGTATGTGGCATTGCGCTGGTTCCTTCTTCTTCTAGTGCTCCTCCATTTTCATGTTTGGTGGTTTTTGGTTCCTCTACTCTTTTTAAAAGGAGTATTTTTTCTTCTCCAAATGGTTGTGGCTCCTTTCAAAAGCCCCTTTTTCTCACTTCTTGTGAATCCCTTTCTACTTCTCTTTTGACTCGATGTTCCCTTTTGTTGGATGTGGGTCATCTAATCCCATTTTATCTAATTAGAACAAGATATGTAGGGATAAAGAAAGAAGTGCCATTTTTTTTCTTATTGGCCTTGATCACTAGAGCTGGAAAACTTCTTTGGATGTTTAGAATATTGAAATATCAATTGTTAAGATAAGTTTGAATGGCTATAGTATGAGGTCTCCCAGAGATTGAGTAATTTTAAGAGAATTATGTGGAGAATATTTTCAAAGTTTGGAAGAGAGACTGGATGAGGCTTACTATTGGGCATATCACATTTTTAGACTAGGTTGGGATGTACATGGTGGGTGGTCCCACAATAGTGTGTCCCACTTTTTGGCAAACTTTGACACATAGATCAATATTTTGAGAAAAAAATTCACTTTCGAACACCTGTTGCCACAAAACTATTAGGAATTTGAAGATGATGTAAACTAAAGTCTTTTAGAATTTTCTTTCTAGTTTCTATATATATATATTTTAAAAAAAATTAAAATTCATTTTTCCTTCTCCTTTGAAAAGTGGTTTGTGTGAAAAAACTATGTTTTTAAGGAGTTACTGTTACTTGGATCAACATAACTTTTAAAAAATAAAATGATAATGATGTAATTATTTCGAGATTATATTTGTAACTTCAATATCTAAAGGATGCAATTGGTTTCATTCATTTTGGGTCAATATTTCATAGTTTATTAAGTTCTAAAGTGACAGTAACTGTAATTTAGACATAAGGTCACTTGTATCGCTCTAACTTGATTTTTGTATATCAAAATTCATTTTTTATTTTTTTCTTATAAAAAGGTAACACAAATACTCTTTTCCTACATATTTTTCATATTTTTGTTTTTGCAATTTACTATTTTTCCTGAAGTCTTGAAGAGACAGGTTGTTGAATGACCAAATGACCTATGTTTAGTTAAAGTAATATTTAAAAGTGATAATCGACTCAATATGTGTTAAAATTATATTCATTAGAAAGCTTGTTCCGAATATCATTATACTACATAGATAGGTTTTTCAAATGGATTCATTTGATTTGCCAAAAATAAAGTCGAAGTGTTTTTTTGTCATCATTTTAATAAGTGCTAAGGAGACTCCATTGTAGGTATGAATGATGAGTATAGATGTTATATCAATGTTTTTCTAATCTAAGAGGATTTGAGCTAACCATTTGTAATTAATTCCTTCATATTGAACCTCTCAAGGCTTAAATCAAGATATTTTATTAAAAATTTGTTATTTCAGTAAAAATCAGCATGTCTAAAAAAGTGTAACCCACTATTGTGGGGTCACCCTGGTATTAAAGATAATGCACTAGAATTTACAAATCTCATTTATTTTGAGAATATTTAAGTGCTACCCTTATAACCTGTCAATTGGAAAAAAAATAAGAGTTGACAAATTTTGGTGAGAGGACAAACTCTATTACCAAATGAGTCAAAGAACGAGAAAAGAAGAAAATCTTAGAAACTATAACCACCTCACCATCAAATAAAGTAGATCTTCTAGAAGGAGAAGTGACTCTCAAGAATGATCATTTTCTTCTACCTAGTATTAAATGGCTATTCTAATTTGGTAATGGGTTATAACAAGGATTTAAGGGTACATTTGTAGTTATTGTAGATGGAGGAACAAAAGTAGAAAATAAGGCAACATATTCAGCTCTCAAAGCGTCAACACTTAATTTCATGTCTTCTCTTATAATTATGACTTCTACGCACTATAACTCATTTTTAAAATCTTTTAATTCTTACAATAAATTAAATCTTCTTTTAGCATTAATATTCCTGCTAGTGGAGACTTATTAGAACATTGAACATCTTCCACATTGCTTGATTGATTGATTGTGGTATTAGTTGAGTCCACATATATTGTGTTTAAAGATGAGTTTGCATGTGGGTTATTTTGATGAAAGTGAAACACATCATTTTTCTTTCTCTTGTATATCATAGGCCTCTTGAATCTTAGCCTATTAAAAACTAGAAGGTTTTGTTTTGTACCTACTTTTTAAGAATGTTGTAGTTTCACTACTTTCACTATTTGATGAGAATGGATAATTTTTGGCTAAAGTGGATTTTCCTTTTTTTTTTTTTAACCATATTTGGTTTGGTTGATTATTCATAATAGGGGTCATAAGTTTTTTCAAAGATATTCTTCATTCCATATTAAACGAAATACCAATGCTTCTATAAACTTGTTAGGAGATATTCCAAATTTGTAACCTAATAAGTTGGAAGTTTAGTTTACATCTTTATTTGTACTAGATTAGGGTTCTATTCTTGAAAACTCCCAAAAAAAGTTGCTAATTTTTTGTAGTTTCCAACTAATTATCTATTTATGTCCACAAGCCACCCATGTTTGATTCTTAACACTCTAAAATGGGTGGCCAATGAAGAGGATATAATGGTATTGTTCTCCTCTAGATTGTAGGTTTTGATACACCTAGGGAATACCCCTTAAATATCCTTGATTGATAACCCTTATATATTATGATATTGAGTAAAGTACAAATGTTCTTATAACCTTTACTAAGGTTTGTACATGATTATTTCCTAATTATCTAAATGATTGGTAAATATTCATCACAACATCTTGCAAACATGACATAACTTGAACAAATTAAAAGGTTAAAATTTGATCATATTTTTTTAGAGTCTTAGGACCTAGGATTTAGATAAATAATAATCTCATATTACTACCTATTGAGGGCTAAAGAGTCAAATACCAACATTTTAATGTCTTGTTCTAACATCTAAACTTCATATTCATAGGATTTAACTTACCATTGTGTTACAATAATATATCCTTGAGAAAGGTTAGTATATGTAATTATACTTAATTTATCAAGAAAGAACTCAACCTTCTATATCTTATTTAAAGCATGTTTAATCCATTACTTGAATAGAAGTAGAAAACATGATAGACCATATAGAAAATATATAAAGATAATATTATAAACCCTTGATTTAGTTACTTAAAAGGAAAGTGCATTCATTTAAGGAGACATATGTAGAGAATATAGACATGAAGTGCTTCTCATAATAGCTCCAATATGAATAAAATATGTCATATAAAGTGTTCTTGTTATGTATAAAATTTATCTTGCAACTTATAATAATCACTTTTCTTATCAAATATCTCCAAAATTAAAGAAAACAAAAAAACTTTCAACTAGATATAGTTCAGTGTATACCACTTTTACAATATAACAAATCCATTACATAGAATAGGTAGAATAAGTCCAAAATGGCTATGTAGGCGACAAAATGCACCTCATTCGACTATTTGTTTATATTTTTTAAATAAATTAAAATTCACAAAACAAGTGTATTGTATTTTTTATTTAATTAATAAATAGAAACAAATTAAATCTATTCAGATGAATTTTGGCCCTTGCATAGACATTACCAAAATAAGTCGACCTAAAACCTAATAACAATTTTATATTTTATATTTTTGACTTTTCAGATAACAAAAGCTACTTGGGGACTTGCACCCTTATATGTAAACAAATTAATATATTACATGATACCAATATAAAGCTTCAAATTATCCAGTTAGATCAAAACTATTGCTATGTTTCAAAACAACAAAAATTAGGTCACCTACTTATTTAGATATTCATCTATTAGATTTTGATGGTGGATTGAAATGAAAATATGCTTATTCGAAATATTTATCTTCCCCAAAAGTGAATCATTGTGGAAGAAAATTGAAATTGGTACACTTTGTTGATCTCTTCTCATTATGTGCTATTCAAGTTTTACAATTCTTCCCAATTCCATATAATTCTCTTTAATAAAATCAGTTTATATGATAACAACTATTGGCTCAGAAATATATAATCTATAAAATTTAAGATGTTTGAGCATATAGTAACCACCTACACACCAAAACACAATGAGCCCATGAAAAGACTTGGAGGAGTTGGCTTGGACCAATCAAATGTTCATTCTGTCATAAAAAGGTGACTCTAAAATATATCTTTTGGGACTGTTCTTTTGCTAAAATGAAATGGAATTCTCTCTGCAATTACTTCCCAACTATTTTTGAACATGGTTTGGATTGGAAATCTATTGTTTGGGCCTTAGCTTACAAAATAACATGGTTTCTAATTCTACAAGACACACTATGCTATTTAACATTTCTAAATATCAATATTTAGTTATTTTCAGTAATTAGTTGGTTAACCAGGAGAAGAAAATGCTTGATTTTTACTACATCTTATCTAGAGTTGTCTCACTATGTTTTCAAATGTAGGGCAAGTCAAAGGAACAACCTAAAATTGAAATTTTATTGGAAAAATGCAAACTTCAAATTATCAGGCTACTTAAAGAAAACTCTTTCTATTCTACCCAGTTGCAAAGTTATTTTATATTTTATTTATAAGCTTCAATTTAATTATTTTCTCTAGTTATTAGGAATTTTACAAGCCAATTTGTTAACTTATGGGCCTACTTTCATATGCTATTATGTATTTGTATGGTTGTTAATCAACCTTGTTCATGCTATTTGCATTAAGTGGTGTTTTCTTCCTCATGAAACTATGTTGATAGGCTGTTATTTATTTTATTAAGGACAGTCTCTGTTACTCCTAAAAAACATTAATGATTGTCATTAGTATCATTCTATCATACAATCGGTAAAGGAGACAAGAAAATACAACCGATCAATACACAGAGCCTAGACATTGAGAAGAACACAAGGCAGATCACTTAGTTAACCAAAAACAACTTTGACTAAGCACTCTTACCAAGCCAGATGATCTCTGAGTATTGAGCATAGCAGCCACCGAGTATTCATATCAGCCAAGCACCAGTTAATTACTAAGCAATGAATGCAGTATACACTCAGTGAAACATAAGTGACATAGCAATTTGGAATGGCACAAAATACAAGGTAAATAGTTTATACCGATTAGAAAATGGTTTACCAAGATCAAGACAAAATTTAATATGGATTTTGTTGGAGATTTGCCAACAAGCCAGTGCTGACTGTATATTTGTCATTGATGACAACATATGGTAAGTAGCATGCATGGAAGACTTATGTAGTAAGATTTGAGTATATGTAGCATGGACATGTTATCAACATGATATCATGGACGTAGAGGTTAATTTTTAGTACAAATAGCTATGTAGCATCTTGTGTCAGCAGTGTTCCTGATAGAGTTACATGCAATGTTCTATGAATGATTATCCGTATAGTTATCATTGAGACTTGCACATTTGGATGTGTGATGAAGACATGTTAGTGTTTTTACAATCATGGACACAAAGTATGATGTGTAGTAGAAGTGAAGTTATGTAGTCGCTATTCACCAATTGTAGTTTCCCGTGTCTATCCAGAAGAGTTGACAAAGATTATATTGGTACAGGAGTGGCACCTATCATTTTGGTATGCATGCTTGGATTAGTGATTGGAGAAGAGTTAAGAATGTTTGGTTAAGAGCACATGATGTAAATCCACTTGAGAATAAAGTATTAGTTAATTTGGTAGAGCCGATAGTGTGTAGCGTGCATCTACACTTATTGATTTGGACAGGTCCTAGTTTGTGTTGCATGCTTAGTAGAGCCTACAGAGATGTTATTAGAGAGTATTATTGTTTCTCTAATATGATTTCAAGGTGGTTCTAACAGGTTGAATTGATTATATCATTTAGAGGAAAGATACTTATAGCCAATTTTTTTAATCGCTAGAAGGATGGCATGGAGATGAAAGATTAGAGCAGAACAAAGAGGACATTGTATTGTGTCATCAAGAAGAGGTCTACGTGATAGAGAAGATAGAGTGTGATATTCATTGGAACTAATCAAGATAGTAGGTCTACCTCACAGTTCACCAAGATCCAGATATAGTGTGTATCTATTATTCAGAAGGTTGCAACCTTCACCCCTTTGAGCAGTGAGCTCTCGGATAGCGCATCCTCACCCCTAATAGGGTCAATCATAAAATACTCCTAATAGGGTCTTGTTGGTTAACAGTTTGTCCTCCCATTAGATTTGCAATCTCTAACTCTTCAAAAACCCAAGGTGAGAGAACAAAAGGATGTCACCAACAAATGGGTTAGTGTAAGTCATCTATCACTGCCCTCTGAATTGACAGGTACAACTCCCTGATTGTGTTTAATCTTCAATGAATTTGTTTTTTTAATGATCATCAGATTATTCCTTATGAGTTTTAGCCAAATTTTTTGTAGGCACAAACAATTCAGGAAAGGATAAAGTGGATAACCTATAATCCCCAATGGAATGTTGATCATAGATTATCATGAAGTCTATCTTCTAACTTAAACCTACCTACTCTAAGAATGCATATCCTACTAATGAGAATAGAAGCAGAATCATACATAGATAGAAAATAGAATTTCTTATGCTGCAACTATTGACATGAAATGGAATTCAAGTAAGAATTATAGTTCTATATATAATTGTACTTTCTATTTGGATGCATCTAAATAACGAGATGAATAGGAGAAGAATCATACATGAAAGGAAAATGGAATTACTTTCACTGCAATTACAAACATGAAATGGAATCCAGCAAGCAATTACAGCTTCATATATAACTATTCTATCTATTCACATGCAAAAAAAAACTACTGGTACAACAAACATGAAAATAGCTAAGTAACTAGAATCACTCTTGCTACAAATTGCAAGTTTGCCGAACCTCTACATTGAGTTCTTTGACAGTATTTATAGAGATTACACTATATGGCTTTCATGAGAATGCCAAGCATTTCAACTTCTAGAATTTGAACAGACTGAAGCCAAGTGTTTTATGAAAATACAATAAAGAGGAACTAGTAAGACTTTGTCCCTTCATCTGACCTTACTCGATAAGAAGAGCTGAATGGACCTTTATCAAACCAATATGATTGAGTTCATGGTATAAAACTACTTTGACACTTTGCCAACTTCTTCTGGTAGCTCGATGATTCCTCTATTTTCATTCTCTTCACTTCGTCTTCATGCTAAGTTGAAGTATATAAAACATGTCATTCAATTTACAATAATCATCCATATGCTTATCATCATAATAGAAATCAATCCATTTTTCAGCCATTATAACTCATCACTGAGTCATTCATAACTTCACAACAATGTCCCTCAATCCCCTTATAATTTGGTACAGACTCCTTGTCATTCATTATCTTCTCTCATCTGCCTGGTTTATGTCATCGCATGATCGCATGATATTGTTTTAATTCTTGCGATCATGCGACATATGTGGTAATACATCTGAGAGGATGCTATATTTGAGTTTGGCATCCGTTGAAAAATTCTCAGATTTGAACTTATGCCATTGATCTGGTAGCTTTTGAAATGAACAGCCATGATTATATCATCTTTGATAGTTCTTTTAAGACTCAGGTCCCACCGGCTACGTGTCAATATCCCGCTAAGTCACTAAGCATCTTCGGTGACTTACGTTGTCACATGATCGCATAGCAATATTTTAATCCATGCAATCATGCGACCACTTTATCATTGGCACATCTGCACTATCAAAGTACGTGGGTCCCACTACCACGTGGAAGGTCTTGCTATGTCATAACTCAGGTCCTGCTGAGAAACAAGGCCCACTAATCTACCCTTTTTTTACTTTTTGCATGATCACATAACTCATATTTGGTTTATGGGATCATGCGACAGCCACAATTTTCTTCCTTCAAACCATATTAACTTCTAACTTTCAAACATCTAAACATTTTGAAAGCTATTATATGATTGTTTCAATTCATTTCAACCAAAGAAAACCCTGGGCATTAGCTAGTTGTATTTCAATAATGCCACAAGCCGTGGCTTCATCACCATTAGATCTCTGCATTATTCACTTAAAGATTGACTATACTAAAACATTTTTGAGAATAAAGACTGCAAGATGAAATACACCATTGTAATCATGAACTGAGATTTCTTTCCTTCCAAAACTGGTTATCATTTGAGATGAGGCCTTCAATATCACAAGCCTTGGGTAAAATGATATCAGATATGATATAATGATGCTCTGATTACCTTTTCTGCAATCATCTAGAAACATAATTTAATATCTTCTTGATCTGCATAGCTTTAATGTAATCAAATGCCTTCCACTTGCAAGCTCTATTTTATAACCAATGTACACATTAAGACAAAAGAAACCTTATCAACTGAATTGTATACATTGCTCCATAGAGTGAAACTCTAAAATTTCAAAAGCTAGACCTATAATTGCATCAATCATGAGAAAAACTCCCATTAGGTCCCTTGTATATGCCTGGAGATCATAGCTTCACAATCATCCTTCATCTGAGAAGATCATCAATGAAAACATGATATCCTTGCCAGGTTGGGAACTATCACCCACCCATCATGACAAGACTTTGAAACCACCCACCCGGCTAAAACAAGATGGCAAAGGAAGGGGAACCTGGCAAAGATTTCCTATCCTAGAGGGGACCTTGACCTAGACATAACTAGACAGACCTGACTTGACTTTGACATTGTAAAAAAAAAGGGGGACTAAAAGTCAGGCAACAGCTAGCTCTATCTAGGGATCATGTATTGCTAGGTGCATGAAGAATTCAGCTTCTCTGGTTAGACAAGTGCCTTATGCATTGGGTTGTGGAGTCTAGACCAAAGAAATAACAAGAAGCTACATACAGGGAGGGCAGAGGGTAGCAGGGCAAACTGAAAAAAAGTAGGAGAAAACAACAACTAACTAAGAAAGTAGGAGAAGCTAAGCTAAACACACCAAAATTGGAAAGTAAACCTATCTACAAAAAGGTGAGGAGACCTCACCAGCAGGACCAAAAGCAAAGAAAGATTCATACATGACCATTTACAGGGAGAGAAAAGTATGAACCTTTCCTGAATAGAGGAAGATGCTTCACCAATTTGAAGAAGCACTGGCAACCTCTGGCTACCCCTTCATTGTTGAACGTAAGTCCAAAGGCTTTTTGCAACATGACAACCCACATAACCTTTCCAAATAGCCATGCCTCATCATAGATCTCTGATTTTTCTGTACTTTCCTGCACACCACTTTTCACATGCTCAACCACCTTTTGTGAAAGAGAAAGACATTCACCAGATTCTGTATATACTACTTGAAAATAATCACATATGTTTATTTTATTGCCAACAATATCACCTTTATAAAAAATACCACCATCAAAACAGTTGCAAGCACTGTTAATAGTAATTTCAGATTTCAAACCAGGGTTGAAACTGGATGATTCTTCATTACATGTGGGGTTAATCCAGATTGAAGCACCTTCTTCATCTCTAGCATTTATCAAAATTGAAAAATGTTCCTCTAAATTCAAAACTTCAATATTTGGACTAACCATGGAAGGAGATTCACATGTGGCTTGATCAATTTCCTTTTCAAGACTAGGAAGATCTTCATCTAATTCTTTGTCTTCTACATAATGCTGTAGTACTTCATTAGCCACTAAAAATTCTTGTTCAAAATCTATTGTTGCATCAATTTCTTCATCAACAAGAAAAATTTCAGAACATATTTCAGCCTCTTCATCTATACATATTTGATCAGGAACATCTAACATTATATTATCTTCGAAACAAAATGTTTCTAATATGTAATCTTTATTAACCATAATGAATGAAGGATCAACCTTATTACATCCTTCAATAACCTCAGGAGTTTCATCTTTTAATAATTCATCAGCCTTAGGATGATCTTCAGAAGAGAAATAATTTGAAACTTTATCTTCATTCTTCTCATTCAATCTACAACTTTCAGTAATACAAGAAAAGGAAAACATAGATACATCTTCTCTTTTAAGTTTGTTTACCTTTTCTTTTTGATCTTCAAGAATCTTCTTAGGTTGAGAATGTTCTCCTTACTGGTCATTCTCTTTATGTTGATGACTCATCCAAGGTAATCCATCATCTTGATTATTAGAGGCTTGATCTTCAATAGTTGGCTGAGATTCCTCCAAAATAGAAAAATAATTATCTCCATCTTCTGAATCTATCTCATACTCACAATAAAAGTTTATGGAGTCGCCATGAGGAGCATGATAATCTTCATTTTCTGGATATTCCATTCTTTTCTCTTTTTCTTCATGATTTTCTCTGAGATGAAAGGCATGAGAATTATGTCTTTTGGGAGGAGCTTCAATAGCCAATCTATGTGAATTCTCATTTCTACCTTGATGTTTTGATCCTTCTTGGTGAGGCTGATAAAATGAATGAGCTGATGTAGTAATATGTCTTTTTAATGCATTTATCTCATTAGATAACTTCTGCAACATAGCTTCTATGTTATTTGAAGTACTGATTGTATTGCTCATGGGTCCAGCATGAAATTCCTTCTTCCATCTCTCGGAGACTAACATATCATCTTCCATTTCTTCAGCTAGTGTTTGAGCAGCTTGCAAATCTATTACATTAGCTCTTCTTAACTGATAACCAAGTTCAGGAGGCATAGAACAAATGTAAAATATTTTCATATTATTTCTTGTGGGTGCACTGGTAGCTGGTATTCTTTTGATTAGTTTATTAAACTTGGTATTAAAATCTCTCATAGAGATAGATGGTTCCTTCTTTATCTGAGCCAGTTGTAACAATAAGATTTGAGCATCTTCAACAGTCTTATATCTTTCTTCAAATTTTTGTTTCATGTCATTCCATTCGGTAATGTAGCCTATATGTAAGTCTTGAAACCACTCTACTGTATCATCTACAAGAGTATCTACAAACAATCTAACAGCAACATCTTCATGCTGAGGATTCACCACACTACATGCCTTATGAAAAGCACTCAGATGTTTTTCTATAGATATTGAGCCATCACCATTGAATCTTGGAAAGTTCTTTCTAAAACCTTTTGGTAAATCATGACTTGCTACAAGATTCAAAGGTCCAATAAAATTTCCCCAAGGAACAACCATATTTGCTAAACATGTATTCTATGTGACTGCCTGAATTGAAACTAAAAGGGGAAATGAAACTAAATTCTGAGAAAAACTTTAATATTTTCTTCTTTTTCCTAAAGTTTTCCCCAGCAAAGTCACCAAAAACTGTTGGTTAACAGTTTTTCCTCCCGTTAGATTTGCAATCTCTGACTCTTCAAAAACCCAAGGTGAGAGAACAAAAGGATGTCACCAACAAATGGGTTAGTGTAAGTCATCTATCACTGCCCTCTGAATTGAGAGGTACAACTCCCTGATTGTGTTTAATCTTCAATGAATTTGTTTTTTTAATGATCATCAGATTATTCCTTATGAGTTTTAACCAAATTGTTTGTAGGCACAAATAATTCAGGCAAGGATAAAGTGGATAATCTATAATCCCCAATGGAATGTTGATCACAGATTATCATGAAGTCTATCTTCTAACTTAAACCTACCTACTCTAAGAATGCATATCCTACTAATGAGAATAGAAGCAGAATCATACATAGATAGAAAATAGAATTGCTTATGCTGCAACTATTGACATGAAATGGAATTCAAGTAAGAATTACAGTTCTATATATAATTGTACTTTCTATTTCGATGCATCTAAATAATAGGATGAATAGGAGAAGAATCATACATGAAAGGAAAATGGAATTACTTTCACTACAATTACAAACATGAAATGGAATCCAACAAGCAATTACAGCTTCATATATAATTGTTCTGTCTATTCACATGCAAATGAAAACTACTAGTACAACAAACATGAAAATAGGTAAGTAAGTGGAATCACTCTTGCTACAAATTGAAAGTTTTCCAACCCTCTACATTGAGTTCTTTGATAGTATTTATAGAGATTACACTATATGGCTTTCATGAGAATGCCAAGCATGTCAACTTCTAGAATTTGAACAGACTGAAGCCAAGTGTTTTATGAAAATACAATAAAGAGGAACTAGTAAGACTTTGTCCCTTCATCTGACCTTACTTGTTAAGAACAACTGAATGGACCTCTATCAAACCAATATGATTGAGTTCATGGTATCAAACTGCTTTGACACTTGGCCAACTTCTTCTAGTAGCTTGATGACTCCTTTGTTTGCATTCTCTTCACTTTGTCTTCATGCTAAGTTGAAGTATATAAAACATGTCATTCGATTTACAATAATCATCCATATGCTCATCATCATAATAGAAATCAATCCATTTTTCTGCCATTATAACTCATCACTGAGTCATTCACAACTTCACAATAATGTCCCTCAATCCCCTTATAATTTGGTACAGACTCCTTGTCATTCATTATCTTCTCTCATCTGCCCAGTTTATGTCATCGCATGATCACATGATATTGTTTTAATTCTTGTGATCATGGGACATATGGGGTAATACATTTGAGAGGATGCTATATTTGAGTTTTGCATCCATTGAAAAATTCTCAGATCTGAACTTATGCCATTGATCTGGTAGCTTTTGAAAGGAATGGCCATGATTATATCATCTTCGACAGTTCCTTTAAGACTCAGGTCCCACCGGCTACATGTCAATATCCCGCTAAGTCGCTAAGCATCTTCAGTGACTTATGTTGTCACATGATCGCATAGCAATATTTAAATCCATGCGATCATGTGACTGCTTTATCATTGGTGCATCTGTGCTATCAGAGTACGTGGGTCCCACTACCATGTGGAAGTTCTCGCTATGTCATAACTCAGGTCCCGCTGAGAAACAGGGCCCACTAATCTACCCTATTTTTACTTTTCACATGATCACATAACTCATATTTGGTTTATGCAATCATGCGAAAGCCATAATTTTCTTCCTTCAAACCATATTAACTTCTAAATTTCAAACATCTAAACAATTTGAAAGCTATTATATGATTGTTTCAATTCATTTCAACCAAAGAAAACCCTGTGCATTAGCTAGTTGTATTTCAATAATGCCACAAGCCGCGGCTTCATCACCATTAGATCTCTGCATTATGCACTTAAAGATTGACTATACTAAAACATTTTTGAGAATAAAGACTGCAAGATGAAATATACCATTGTAATCATGAACTGAGATTTCTTTCCTTCCAAAATTGGTTATCATTTGAGATGAGGCCTTCAATATCACAAGCCTTGGGTAAAATGATATCAGATATGATATAATGATGCTCTGATTACCTTTTCTGCAATCATTTGGAAACACAATTTAATATCTTCTTGATCTACATAGCTTTAATGTAATCAAATGCCTTCCACTTGCAAGCTCTATTTTATAACCAATGTACACATTAAGACAAAAGAAACCTTATCAACTAAATTGTATACACTACTCCATAGAGTGAAACTCTAAAATTTCAAAAGCCAGACCTATAATTACATCAATCATGAGAAAAACTCCCATTAGGTCCCTTGTATATGCCTGGAGATCATAGCTTCACAATCATCCTTCATCTGAGAAGATCATCAATGAAAACATGATATCCTTGCCAGGTTGGGAACTATCACCTACCCATCATGAAAAGACTTTGAAACCACCCACTTGGCTAAAACAAGATGGCAAAGGAAGGGGAACCCGACAAAGATTTTCTATCCTAGAGGGGACCTTGACCTAGACATAACCAAATAGACCTGACTTGACTCTGACATTGTCAAAAAAAAAGGGGGACTAAAAGTCAGGCAACAGGTCTGAACTTTGACCAGGTCACTGTACTTAGTGCATTGTAAAGATCAACTCCTAATAGGGTTGTAAGATCTTCTAACATGGATCATTATACACCAGTGCAATTTATTAGTGGGTGTTAATTCCCACTGGGGTTTTTACCTATTTGGGTTTCCTCATAACCAAAATATTGGTGTTGTGTTCAAGTCTTCTTTCATTGTGTTTATGCTTAAAGTTTAAGTATACTTAATTGGATAAAGAATTGAAACTTGTAGATAACTGATTCACCCCCCCCTCTCAGTTATCTCTTGGGACTATTCCTAACAATTGGTATCAGAGCCAAGTGCCTCGGAGAGAAATTTTAACATCTTGAGGTTGATCGAATGTAATTCTTTAGAAAAGACAGTCCTAAGTTTGATGGAGAGAACTATCCTGATTGGAAGAATAGAATGGTGACACATTTACAGTGCATTAATTTTGAAGTTTTTGAAGTGGATATCAAAGAAGTTAAGATCCTCTCTCCAATAGATCTTGCAAAGGAAGATGCTACTAGAAAGAAAAAGGATTTGTTCCCTCAGAATGCAATAGCCAAAGAAGCCCTTATCAACACCCTATCTGATAGTGAGTTTTTAGAGATAAAGAAAGTAGACACAACTTACAAGATATTGAAGCACCTAGAAGACATGTTTGAAGGAGATACACAAGAAAAGAATGTGCATAGAAAGACATGGAAGAAAAGATACAATGCATTAGAGATGCTACCTGAAGAAGACATTAGAGATTACAAACAAATGATTAATGAAGCCGATGCTAGAATCAAGAACAATGGTGGAGAGATCTCGGAGGAAGAAATTATGGATAAGTTGATGAATACTCTTACAATAGAGTATGAAAACAAGATAAACATCCTTGATGAGACCTTGCAAATCACAAAAAATTTCAAGAGAGAGACCTTGATCAAAAAAATTTCAGCTTTTGAGATTTCAAGATTGAAGACATAGCCTAAAAGTGAGATAACCTTCAAAGCATCAGTCCATGGTAAGAAGTCCTTAAACACTTCTGGTAATTTTAATGATGAAGATGAAGATAAAGAGATATATGATATTATTGCCATGATTGCTAAGAAATAAAGAAAAGGAAAGTATGAAGGTCAGCTACCACTCAAGTGTTTCTCATGTAATAAGATTGGTCACTTTGCATCTAAGTGTCCTGCAAGAGTTAAGAAATTTATAACTAACTACAAGCGTAAGTATACAAAAGAATGTTACTATGCTGGTGATGGAGTTTTTGATGATGATTCAGTTGAAGATGAAATTGGATTCATTTCTATTATGGATAATATGTATGATGAGATGGATTATGAAGAAGAGAAAAGGGAACAAGAGCTAGCATTGATTTCACAAGTAGACATAAGGATAGATTGGATTATAGATAGTGGTTGTTCACATCACATGACAGGTGATAAAGATAGATTTGTTCATCTAGAAAAATACAAAGGTGGCATGGTTAGATTTGGAGATAACAATCCTAAACCTATCATTGGTAGAGGAGCTATCACATTGGATGGAAAGAGAAACACTGATGATATTGTTTATGTAGATGGTTTGCAACATAACCTTCTTAGTGTTGGGTAGTTTCTTGAAAAAGATTATCAATTGGAGTTCAAAGACAACAAGTGCATCATTAACAACAAGGATGGTGTTATGATTGCATCAGATTCAAAGACTAAAGGTAATGTTTTTCACCTTAATTCAAAAACAAGTTTTTTTGTTGCTAAAGTTGATGACAGTTGGCTATGGCATAAAAGACTATGTTATATCAATTTTGATAACATAGTAAAGATAAGCAATGTAAAGGCAACAAGAGATCTACCTAGCATTGCAAAGCCAGTTGATACTATTTGCAGGGAATGTGTGATCGAAAAGCATGTGAGAAATTCATTTAGAAGAAAGCATAATTCAACAAAGAACAAGTTGGATCTGATTCATACAAACCCATGTGGACCAACTCAAACAAGATCATACTATGGTGAAAGGTATTTCATTTTGTTTGTTGATGATTATTCTAGAATGATGTGGGTTGCTTTCTTGAAAGATAAGTTAGAAGCATTTGAGAAGTTCAAAATATTCAAAGCTAAGGTTGAGAATGAATCTAGACTAAAGATAAAATGTCTAAGATAAGATAGAGGAGGAGAATTCACCTCTGACAGATTCTATGAGTACTGTGAATAACATGGCATAAAGAGACAGTTGAGTGCACCTAGAACCCCTCAGCAAAGAAGGAATAGGATCATCCTTGATACATCGTGCACCATCATGATTGAAGGAAAAGTTGCACATACCATCAATAGAATACAATTGAGGCCTGATGTGGACAAGACACCTTATGAGCTATGGTTTGGTAATGTTCCCATAGTAAAATATTTTAGAATCTTTGGAAGCAAGTGCTACATCAAGAGGGATGAAGCAATAGGCAAGTTTGAGGCAAGAAGTGATGAAGGTATTTTCCTTGGTTACTCTACTAAAAGAAAAGCTTATAGATGTTTCAATTTGAGATTGAAGAAGATCATTGAAAGTGCTCATGTTAAGATTGATGAAAATTTTATGGTTCAAGAAAGATATCATGATTATGCACCTATGATTGAAGAAGAACCCAGTCTTTCCACTAGTGAGACAGTTCTTGAAAAGATGTTTGAAAGTATTAATATATTATTCAATGGCCCTGAAACAAGTGAAGAAGAAACTCAGAAGGCAGATGAGACAGTATCACCTAAAGTTCCAAAATTTACATGTAGATATCACTCTAAGGATGGCATCATTAGAGATCAGAGTAGCAAAGTCACAACAAGATAAAAAGCAAAGAGTCCAGTAGGAAATGAAGCAGTATGTTTACTATCTCAAATTGAACCTTTAAGTGTTGAAGATGCATGTAATGATTTAGATTGTCTTGATGCTATGAAAGAAGAACTAGATTAGATTATCAAGGATGATACTTGGGAACTAGTCCCAAGACCTAGTGATAAGAATGTGATTGGAACAAAGTGGATATTTAGAAACAAGATGAATGAAGATGGTACAGTCGTAAGGAATAAAGCAAGGTTAGTATGTAAGGGATATGAGCAAAGAGAATGTATTGACTATTCAAAAACATTTTCACCTGTGAGAAGATTAGAAGCCATCAAGTTGTTTCTAGCTTATGCAACATTCAAAAACTTCAAAGTTTATCAGATGGATGTTAAGTCAGCATTCTTGAATGGATAGATATAAAGGAAGAAGTATACATTGAGCAGCCAGAAGGATTCATGTTATCAAACAGACTTGATATGGTATGCAGATTGAGGAAAGCCCTCTATGGACTTAAGAAAGCCCCTAGAGCATGGTATGATAGACTTGATGGATATCTAACAAAAATTGGATTCAAGAAAGGAGCAATAGATTGTAATCTATTTATAAGAGAGACATGTGAAGGTTTACTACTTGTAGCTATATATGTTGATGACATTATCTTTGGGGGTAATGACAAACTTAGTGCAGAATCTACTAAGGAAATGTAGAGCGAGTTTGAGATGAGCATGATTAGACCTATGAAATAATTTTTGGGATTAAATGTGCAGCAGACAAAGAAAGTTATTTTCATTAATTAGTCTAAGTATGTGAAAGAGATATTGAAGAAGTTCAAGATGGATGATTGCAAGATAGTGGGTACACCTATGATAATAGGATGCAAACTTACAAAAGAAGATGATTCTCTAGTAGTAGATATAACATTGTACAAGTCTATGATTGGTAGACTCATATATCTTACTCAATCTAGACCTAATATTTCTAATGTAGTTGGCATAGTTGGAAGATTTGCAACAAAACCTAACCAAAGTCACCTCATGGTAGTAAAAAGAATATTCAGATATTTAAGGGGCACTATAGATTATGGTATATGGTATCCTAACTCAAATAATGTTGAGCTTCATGTATATACATATGTAGATTGCATAGGATGTGTTGATGATAGAAAGAGTACATCAGGAGGAGTAGTGTTTCTTGGTGACAAACTTGTCACTTGGACAAGCAAGAAGAAGAATTATATTTCTCAGTCAACAATAGAAGTAGAGTATGTTGCAACAACTTTGAATTGTTTGGATCAAGAAGATGATAAAGGATTTTGGAATTCAAATTGATTATCCTATTGTTATTCATTCTGATAACACTAACACTATCAACATGTCAAAGAATCCTGTGATGCATGCAAAGACAAAACACATAGAGATTAAGTATCACTTCCTTAGAGAGAAAGTGGTAGAGAAAGAAGTCAAATTGGATTATGTGAGTAAAAAGGAAAAACTAGTAGATATATTCACAAATCCTTTACCAAAGGATACTTTTGAGTATCTCAGGGAGAAGCTGGGAGTAATTCCCTTACTTGATTCTGCTTAGAGAAAGTGGAAAGAACATTAGTCCTCAGTGACTAATGAATGGTTGACTACTCTACTTCAGGAGTAGTACCGAAGCTTAAATGTTTGGTGCCCTTTTCCATTGATGTCAAAGGGGGAGTAGTATATATTCATGTAAAATAGTATTAAAGGGGGAGTACATACACAATTAAGGATGAGTAATATATAGCAACAAGAGGGAGTAGTATTCATTCATGGAAGCAGTTTAGTTGAGGAAATGGAGAATATTGAAGAATATTGCAGCAGATGAAGGATTCATCCTTGGGGGAGCTTTGATGAGGAAATGGAGAATAATATAAAAGAATTGTTCATTTGGATTGCTGTTGTTTTTCATTCCATATGTTGCCATCAATGCCAAAGGGGGATATTGTTGGAGATTTTCCAGCAAGCCAGTGCTGACTATATGTTTGTCATTGATAACAACATATGGTAAGTAGCATGAGTGGAAGAATTATGTAGTAAGATTTGAGTATATGTAGCATGGACATGTTATCAGTATGATATCATGGATGCAAAGGTTAATTGTTAGTACAGACAGCTATGTAGCAGCTTGTGTCAGTAGTGTTCCTCACAAAGTTACATGTAGTGTTCTGTGAATGATTGTCCGTATAGTTATCATAGAGCCTTGCACATTTAGATGTGTGATGGAGACATGTTAGTGTTGTTAAAATCATGGATGTAGAGTCTAATGTGTAGTAGAAGTGAAGTTATGCAATCGCTATTCACCAGTTGCAGTTTCCTGTGTTTGTCTAGAAGAGCCCATAGAGATTATATTGGTACAGGAGTTGTGCCTATCATTTCGGTATGTGTGATTGGATTAGTGATTGAAGAAGAGTTAAGAATGTTTGGTTAAGAGCACATGATGTAATTCAACTTGAGAATAAAGTATCAGTTAATTTGGTAGAGCCGATAGTGTGTAGCGTGTGTCTACACTTATTGATTTGGACAGGTCCCAGTTTGTGTTGTGTGCTTAGTAGAGCCAACATAGATGTTATTGGAGAGTATTATTGTTTCTCTAATATGATTTCAAGGTGGTTCTAACAAGCTAACTTGATTATATCATTTAGAGGAAAGATACTTATAGCCGGTCATTTTTGATCGCTAGAAGGATGGCATGGAGATGAAAGATTATAGAAAAATAGAGAGTGCGTAGTATTGTGTCATCAAGAAGAGGTCTATGTGACAAAGAAGATAGAGTGTGCTATTCATTGGAATTGATCAAGACAATAGGTCTACCTTGTAGTTCACCAAGATCCAGATATAGTGTGTATCTATTGTTCAGAAGGTTACGACCTTCACCCCTTTGAGCAGTGAGCTCTCAAACAATGCGTCCTCACCCCTAATAGGGTCAATCATAAAAGAATCCTAATAGGGTCTAACCTTTGACTAAGTCACTGTACTTATTTCATTGTAAAGATCAATTCCTAACAGGGTTGTAAGATCTTGTAAAAAGGATCATTATACACTAGTGCAATTTATTAGTGGGTGTTAATTCCCACCGGGGTTTTTACCTATTTGGGTTTCCTTGTAACCAAAATATTGGTGTTGTGTTCAAGTGTTATTTCATTGTGTTTATGCTTAAAGTTTAAGTATGCTTAATTGGATAAAGAATTGAAATTTTTAGATAACTGATTTACCCCCACCTCTCAGTTATCTCTTGGGACTATTCCTTACAGATGTAATCATTAAATTATTGATGATTCCTATGTAATGTTGATCTAGGTTTTTCATTTCTACTATTGATCTTAGGTTTTCTAAGATAGAATCTAAGCCCTAATTAGGCCAAGATCAGTTTGATATAAAATTTTTAAGGATGTCATTTAGACATGTATCATCAAGAAGTAGCCGTACTCAAGGACATCTAACAATCAAACAGGGTTATGATTGACAAGCATTGATAGAACATTAAGTTTATCAAAAATGAAAGGCTACCAAGTAGTATTCAAAGAAGAGATTAATCACATTAAGGTGATAACAAATAAGTACATTAAAGATCTGAATCAGGTATGTTAAGTTTCTATTTACTGATCAATCCTACTATTAGTCTTTAGCCATTGTAGCAAATTTTAAATCCCTTAATAGATTGAACTTAACAGTTCTTTTGTAAATGTCTTAACCAAGTGCACACTTGATTGTGTTGCTAAAATACTCTAATTGGGTAGATCTAGGTGATCTCATTTTTACTCCTAATAGGGTAAGATCACCAGAAGTGATCAAAATATTTGTAGCCTTAAGTAATAACATTGTTACTATAGTAGTTAAGCTTTGTGGGTGTCATCCCCACTGTAGTTTTTACCTTCTAACAAGGGTTTCTGTGATACCAAAATACTTGTGTTATGTGTATGAAGTTTCATGAATGGTTTATTGATTATTTTACATGCATTTACATTTCAGTTATGTTTTGGACGTATGTTAAATGCAATTGATACAGTCGGTTAATGATATTCATGTTTACAAAGATTCAATTTGAAAAGTTTTAAGGGTACTAATTCACCTCTCCCCTCTCAGTACACATCTTTCTATAATCCCAACAATTGGTATCAGAGCTAGTTCTCTTGTTAAGGAAGTTTAATCACTGAAGATAAAAGATCTTAAGTATAGAAAGGAATAAGCTTGAAAAAATATTGAGAATCATAAATTGCAGTTGCAGATCTACATTGAACAATTCAAGGAAGCCAAAGAAAAAATGAGAGTTACTGGTAAAAAGGAAGGATATGGCATTTCGGTATAATGAGACTGATTATCACAAAGAAGAGATAGATGATCCATTTGAGGCATTTGGATCTGGATATAGTATCATATCTGATGCATCTGAAGGAACCATTTTAGATCTATCTAAAAAGAATCAAAATTTTACTAATCAAAATTTTACTAAACAAGTGAAAGCACTGCAGATCAGTCAAGAGACACAAATGGTTAGAATGAGTGATGTTATGAACACTGCAAGACATGATGAACAAGAAAGAAATTTGGCTATTGAAGATAAGAGGAAAATGACTGAAAAGATGGAAGAAAAGGAATCTGAGATATTGAGACTCACCGAGCATCACTTTGAAATTTCCAATCAGATGGTTGTCATGAGTCAGGAAGTCAACCGAATAAACAACGAGCTTACTAGAAAATTAGAAGACATCGGTGAATTGAGAGAAGAAAATGAAAGATTGAATAATGAAGTAAATATTCAACAACAACATAATGAGATGATTAAGAGAGTTGAAGAAAGTACAAAAAGCATGGATGAATTCCTAAGCAGTCAAAGAAGACTTGATAATACTACTGGTTTAGGCTATACCGAGCAGGGAGAGTCATCAAGACAAGATGAACAGAGGAGTGCCTATGCAAATATAAGGCCAAAGAAGCTCTCATGCTATCATTATGGAAAACCAGTCCACACATTAAATGTTTGCAGAAGAAAAGAAAAAGGTATTCCTAAATCCACTCCAAAATTTGATGGTTATTGTTATAATTGTAATAAGCATGGACATCAAGCACATGAGTGTAGATAAAAGTTGAATAAGTCCCCTAAGAAGAACTATATGGAAAAGAACTATCATACTTGCAACATGCATGGACACATATCACAAGAACACATGACAAAGATGAAGCAAGTTAGGAAACTGAAAGGAAAAAACAAGACATATAAACCAAGAAGGCAAGGTAATGCATATACTTGGGATTACAACACTTGGGTTAATTTCACTGCATGTGGTAGATATGGACATATTGTAGAAAATTGCATGAGGAAGAACTGAAGAGGAAGATCTCAAAATTAGACAAATTTTGGAATGACATGTTTGCACTATCACAAGGTCGGTCACTTGAGAAAAGATTGTAGAGATTGAGAAACAAAGGTAAATGCTGATACAAATGATAACTTACAATTGAAGAAATCATGAGGATAAGAAATCAAGTGTGGAGAAAATCAATGAATGACAATGTTGGATCAAGCACTACAGTCGATGACACCTTATCTTTTGGATTAGGTGATTTCACCACCTCCATCTAAGCAATTCAAGTTGTGTGTGTGAAAATTGTACCTAATCTGTAGACACAACACTCAGTAAAACATTAGAGGTTAGTGATAATCAAAATTGTGCAAAATTAAAATCTAATCTAACCAAGCGATTTACTGCCTTCTAATAGGTGCGAGATTAATGTTCTTAGATTGTAATCGAGATCAGTGACCTAAACGACACCTAAATGAAGGATTTGAATGCAAAAGATGGATATGAAATTGAATGCAATTAATCTATATTTTTGATATTTTCTATGCAATAAGAAATGAAAACTTGATATGAATCTATGCTAGATCAATTTGATATGCTATGGATGCTAAATGATCTAACAATGATATGAAAACTATGAAATTCTATGCTAAGATATAAAAACTATGCAATTGAAATTGATCTCACAAAGCTTTGAATTCGCAAGTTGATTCCTCAGCCTCCAATTCTCCAGCGTGATTGTGCAAAATATGAGATGCTTGGATGCAAATTTGAGAGATGATTGAGAGATGAATTATGAAGAGTTGAGCCTTATTTTTATAAAAATCCAGGGCTTTGGAGGTGCATGAGAAAAAACTATAAATCACTCAGATTAACTCAGGTTGATTTTTGAGTTATTTTATAATAAAGATAATTTAATTCACAAAAACATGCAAAAGCTAAGCTTTAACTCAAAATAGAGTTTAGCTTTAATTGATAATTGATAGTTGTCTGCTTTTATGATTGTGCATGTTTTATTTATGAATTAATTTAATAATAAAGTGATTTATTTCCAACTTAACTGCTTTTAAAAATAAAACAATTGATTTATGGGTTAATCAATTATTTAATCAAACTTTTATTAAAAACTATATTATTAAATAATGACAACTTGCTTTAATTAATTAAATAAAAATTTAATCAATTATTCATAGGATATTTGGATTTATTGTCAAAATTAAATAATACAATTAATAATAGATATAATTAAATTTAATTACACAATTAAGTGGCAAATATTAAATCTAATTAATTAAATATGAAAATATTCAATTAATCAAACTTTAGGATAAATGTGATTTATTGCCAAATAATTATAAAATTAAAGATAATTATGATGATTAAGAATATTACTAAGAATATTCCCCGATGCAAAATTTAAGATAATCAATTATGATTCGATGATGTTTAGATGTGCCTTAGATTAGGACTTTGATGTTGATTTCGTTCGAATTGAAGATGTAGGAGATTAATGAACTTATAGCCTATTTTTGGGGTATTACATTTTGCCCCTCTTTGAATTACTGTGTGAAGCGCAGTGGTTCAAAGATAGTCTGTGTTTGATAGAGATATGAAACTGATGTTTGAAATTGATAATTGATATGAGATAGAAGCTGATTGATATTGAATTGATATGGAGATAATAGGTCCAGAATGACCAAAGATAATGTTCACTATAGCAGCAAATGAACCTATGATTGCGAAAAAGTGTCAAAATGCCTGATTCTGAACCTTAGGATTGATAAGAAGTGAGTGACCCGTTCTAGACTCGATTGTCTTAGCAGAACTAACAAGTATCACATCCGAATCCTTCAGTTGCTGAAGAACCAAGGAAAGAACACTATGATCTGATGGTTGCAAAAACTGATACAGTTTACAAGATTAGGAGAATACCAGATTGATATGGATCTTGATGAATCTGATATGCCCCAAGTGATGATAGATTTTCCTCGAGTGATGAGGACTTTTTTTTTTGATGAATCAGTAACTAGACGTGATTGTTTGTCTTGATTACTGATGAAAGATATTGATAGATTTGATCGATAGAATTTGATTTATAGACTTTGAATTGATGTGCAATACCATGCCCCCTTCGGGATTAAAATTGAAATTTGACAAGAAAAGTCAGCGTTAATAGTTTAGAAGCATGTTAATTGATTTGAGAAGTGGTTAAACACGTCTGAGAACGCATTCTGCATCATTTGGAGGTCCTGGAGACTGAATTTGACTAGGTTTGACCATGAGTTTGACCATGGTTGACCAAGTTGAAATTTTGATAGTTTGATGAAAGCTAATCAGTTAAGTTGAATACTGGATTTTTGTGATAATTGAAGGTTGATTATGCAAGTAGTGAATAAGATAAATGATCTCAAATTTTGATTTTGATCCCGAAAAAGGATTCTACTTGCTATTTCATTGGATAGACCTTCATGTAAGATTTAGCTCTTGTTAGATTTGAAGATGTGAGTGGTGAATTGTTTAAGCATTGAAGTTTGTTTAGCCATTGTGAGATCATGCAAACATGCAAAATGCAAAGAGACAATGCAAAATGAAATGAGACATGCAAAATGAAATGCAACCTAAGACCTAGGACCTAGTCACTAATCATATGTCGATTTGTTATCATCATTGAACTTTTAGGTAACCAGATAAATCAATACAATGCCCACTAGCCATGAAACCATAGACATATGAATATCAATTTGTATGTACAAGAATCAATACAACACCCACTGGTCAACAACCATGGATATATGAATATTGATTTTATTTTCAGAATGTCGGAGTAGATATAAGCACCAAGGCACAAACGCCAGGATGACCTGAATATCATGTCCATTTTGATATAGCAATTTGTATAAGCATCAAAACATAAACGTTGTGATGACCTGAGTACGCCTTGCATTGCAAACACATCAAACAGTCAAGAGATAATTCTAAATCCAATGTGAATTACCCGTAGTGACCCTTTATCGTTCACATCCTTAGGCAAGATTGCATTCCATAGTAGGAGAAAGAACTCACTCAAAAAGACAATAGTTAGATCAAACTTCCTTGAATTGTCTAGGTATCAATGGTCAAGGTACGCATGGCCATCCAATTCGAGATAGAGGCTCTTATAGTCGGACACCATTTCAATCCAAAATTTCCAAATTTGTTAGATTTTCACATACAAGCAGAAGACAAAGAAAAGATTATACCCCCAGTCATCACTTTCTAAATCCTATAAAGGACATCATCGAAGAGCCCGAAGGGACACAATATGCAAAAATCTCAATGCGAATCAGTAAGCATACAAGGAGATAAAAACATGTAAAAAGCATAGATTGTTTTTAGTTGAGTTTTGATGTTTGATTGCATTGTTGTAGATGCAAAATCCTTTCTGGAGACAAGACTGACTGACTGACTCACATGAAGCTTCAAAGGACTCTGACTAGATATGATCTGTCTAAGATACATGGGAGACCATAGGATATGACATTGATTGCCCCCAAGTGTTAAACATTGATAGGATACAGACGCTTGAGCTGATTGGTGGACAGACCGACTTATTAAAAATTGGAAATGAAGAAACAAATCAGGAGATATGTACAAACTAAAGCAAGACTGAAAGCTAGGAAAGACCAAGATTGCACTGATAGATGGAGCATTTTGAACAAGTGGCACCCATTTGCCGAGTTTTCACCATCTTGGTAGAGATTCTATTTTTGCTACCAAGGCGCTTGTTTCCAAGTTTTCACCAAGGCACTTTTTCTTTTTTTTCATTTTTTTTGTATTTTTCATTTTTTAATTTTTTTTGTATTTTTCATTTTTTCAATTTTTTTTGTATTTTTCATTTTTTAATTTTTTTCGAATTTTTAAGATTTTTTTGTACTTTTGCCAGGCACTGAATGCCTTAGGCGTAGAATTTCTTCAGATGGAGAATGTTGATTGGTTCTCGGAGCTGTTCTCCTTTAGTTGTTGAGAGTTGATAGGCACCAGAGCCAAAAGTAGCAGTGATAACAAAGGGACCTAGCCAATTGGGTTCAAACTTCCCCTTGCGTTCTCGATGTGATTGATTTTTAGGATTTTCTCTCAAGACTAGATCACCAACCTGAAATTATCTGTGTTTGACTTTCTTGTTGTAGCCTCTAGACATTCTTTTCTAATATACTCTAAGATGATCATACGCTGCTTGTCTGCGCTCATCTAGTAATTCAAGTTCTTTTAACCTAGACACTCTGTAGTCTTCATCAGTGACAAGACCATGCATTTTGATTCTTAGTGACGGGATTTCAAACTCAATAGGTAGTACTGCTTCAGACCCATAAACTAAAGCAAAAGGTGTAGCCCCGGTAGGTGTTTTGATACTTGATCTGATACTTGTTCTGATACTGATTCTGATACTTGTTCTGATACTGGTTTTGATATTGGTTATGATATTGGTTATGATATTAGTTCTAATACTTGTTCTAATACTTGTTCTGATACTATTTCTGAGACTTGTTCTGATACTAGTTCTGATACTGGTTTTGATACTGGTTCTGATACTTGTTCTGATACTGGTTTTGATACTTGTTCTGATACTTATTCTGATACTTGGTATACTTGATAGCATCTTTTTCCATTGCAAACTCCCAAGAAAGATCATATCATGTAGTCCCAATGTCTAGCAAGGTGGAGAACAAGAGGCATTGGCAAACTGGTGGAAGAAATGGAAGACAAGAGAATGAAGGATAATGAAGGGAAGAAATCCTCAAGGGAAAACTCCTCAAGAATACCCAAGCTAGAAAAAAACTGTCATGTAAAGTGCATTTGGACAAGCAATGAAAGGCTAGCATAGGATAAGTCACAAAAGTGTAATGCCAGAGCAAGAAAAGATGCAATCCAAAGGAGTAGACATGTCAAGAGGCTTCATAACATTGTGTTTTACTCTTTCTTTTTTTTTTTATTAGATCAAGACCAAAGGGGAAAAGAATAGCGATAGGTGAAAATGAATGGAGGAAGATGGATATGAAGGCTAAACATGGAAGGAATGAAAGCAAGATCATCGTAAGATAGCTCACAAAATAGTCAAATATTCGTGTATAGATCAATATTGTCAAGATCAAAGAGAGAAGATGGAATGGATGAAATATGTAGAAGAACTACGCATGATGCTTGGTTGCCAGGTTTTCATCATGGTACTTATCCAAGGTGCCATAAGGAAGTGGTTTTCACCATAGGATGAATTTATTTCTCTTTACTTTTTCTACCAAGGTGCCTGTTTCTAGGTTTTCACCAAGGCACATTTTCAATTTTATTTTATTTTTATTTTTATTTTATTTTTGGAAGAAGGCAAGATTTTTAGATAATGCTCCTTGAAAGGATAAACCATGATATGCCAAGGATTCAAAATGACATGCTCAAAGATGCTGATAGGGAAAGGAACATGGAAGAGAAAAATGGAGGATAGGGTTTTATGTAAAGCGAGTGAGGTTGGAAGATAGGAGGAATAGGCAAGTGAGGAAAAAGGATAGGAGGTAGAAGGATAATGCATGGAAGGATTTTGAAAGGGTAGATGGAAAGGAAGGCAAGTTCAACATCAACACATACCTTGAAGGGTGGTGAGAGAATGGAGGAATCATGAATGAAGGAATACGTGAAGGAATATGACAAATGGATAGCAGAGGTTGTGGTTTAGGCACATGAAATGGAAGAATATTTTTGGAGGGAGATGAAGTGGAAGCCTTTGGAAGCTTGAATGTCAATTTCACTTTTTTCTCAACACCAGACTCTTTCAAGAGAGACTTTGGAATCCATATAGCCATAGGCTTTTTATTTCCTTTTGATGATCTAGAGAGAATATCTTCAATGATGGATTTTGGAACCCATACTTGTCTTGTAATTTTTTTCTTAGATATCTCTTTTGACTTTATGCCTCTGTGTCGATGAGAGGAGACATGGTGATCTTCTTTTTTTGATGGATTCTTGCATTGCTTCTTTTTCTTGTATTGAACATTCAAGTTACTTCCAAAAGACTTGGGATTTGTGGAAGAGGGAGGATATGACTGGTTTAGATGGGTGGGTGGATGAAAAGGATTCAAGGGTATGCATCTATGTTGATCTTGAGGAAAGATGGGAGATGGAGGTATGTAAGGACCCAAGATGGATGGTGAATCAAGAGAGATAGGAGGGGAAAGTGAAGGGACATAAGGACCCAAGATGGAAGGAAGGCATGAAGCCCTTAGTAGTGGTGGAAGAGGTCCAAGGATGGAAGTGGAAGATGCAAAAGGATAATCAATAAGTTCATCAGCATCTATATGACAACCAAGGATATCAACATCTTTAGAGTGAGCATTAGAATTTTCAATAGAATCATGGACATCTTGAATATGAGCACCTTCTTTGATAGGATTGTTCAAAGCTTGCAAAGACTTAGGAAGAGCAGAAAGTGGAAGTGAACATGGAGTGGTAGAACAAGAAGATGAAAGACTTTGATCTTGACAAGGATCTTCGGATAGCATAAGCGCATAATTTTTCTCTTATTTTTCAATAGGCTTAACATTGGAAGGAACACCATTTTTAACAACCTTAATGGAAGTATCATCTTTGGAAATTGGAAGTGGGGTAAGGTTATTTTGATTGTCAATAAGCTCAACAATGTAAGTAGTAGCTTGATCTTGCTTAGGCGAAGACTTAAGACATGGTGAAATGCATGAAAAAGGGGGTATAGGATCAAAAGAAACCTGAGGCGGATAAGAAACATCGTGAAAAAGAGTGGATGACATGGAGGGTTCTTGATCTTGATCTTTCTTTATGTTCTTTTCTTCATCATTTTTAGAGTCCTCTTGACATGGAGCCACTTCTAAGAACAAGGAAGCATGTTGGGATTGTATGGAAGACTTTGGAAGAGATGGTGGAGGACTAGCTGAAGTAGGGATTATAGCATATGAAGGCTTAGGCTCTTTAGGTTTATCATTATTGAAAGTCTTTGCAACCAAGTGAAGGTTAGCTTGAGTTTCTTTAAGAGGTAGCCCTGGAGGATAACTATAGGGAACCGCATGAAAAGTATCAAGGCTTGTGTCGAATGAAGGTTCTGTGAAAGATTTGAAAGACTCGGAAGCTTTAGGAAATGTATGGGTATTAGAGGAAGTAGGGGATGGAAGGGAACCATCGCTAGACAAAGGTCCAACATTAACATGATCTTGCTTAAGAAGATAATCTTTATTTTCAACAGGAGAGTTCTTAGAGGAGAGATCCTTATAGTATTGATGTTTCAAGCTGGCACAATGTATTTTATAGTCCTCAGCAGTAGTAGATGGATCATCATCAAGGTATTGTCCACAAAAGCCATCAAAATCTCTTTCAAAATCAGAATCATATGGATCACCATCACGATCTATCCAATGTGATGACCCATTTGTAGTAAGAAGGAATGAATGATGAGGAGGACTCTTAGGAACAGAGGTGTCATAGGTATCATTACATTGTCTATCATCATAGTCATCATAGTCTCCAAAGCTGGATGTGTCACTCTCTGTGGAAGAGGTATCATAAGGGTTGTCACGTTGCTCAAATTTTGTCTGAGGGTATGGTGACATGTACAATTCTTTATCAAATGGAAAAGGGGGAAGGGCCTCCATGGAGAACTTTTTAGATTCCTTCTCTTTCTTAAGATTGTTAAGTTCAACTTGCATAGCATGTAGCTGTTTCATCATAGCGGTGATCAAAATTTCTTCCTCATGTGTACTGATTCTTTGAGACATGTGTACTGATTCTCAATAACTACTGCTCTATTCCTGACACAATGATATTTTTGACAGATTCTAGAACTAGGCTAGAAACATTGGATATCTTGCAATTTGATAATTTTTAACAACTCTCTCAAATTTTTTCAAATGACACTTTGCAGACTCGTACGACACTAGGTAGTCTATGAAATGACAGTTGACAAAACTTGTATGACAGTTGCTAATAGGGTTTTGACTTTCTTGAATTTGTTGGTTTGAAAACTCATACGACACCGGGTTCTCAATTGTACGACAGATGGGCAATATTGAAACGACACTTGACAAAACTCGTACGACTTTTGATTTCTTGAAATGACCTTTGACTCCAGAAAGAATTTATGTCAATTTTTGCAAAATTTAAGGTCTTCAGTTCTGGATTGTTTGCAAATTGTACTGTCCAGATTTTGAAGGTTATACCAGATTTGATCATTTTTAATAGCCAAGTAGATAAACAAGCATGCAGAACAGCAAGCAAGTGATTCCAAGCATGTCTAAAAATAATGAACAAGGGCAAAAGCAACCTTGCGCATGAACAATCAAGTGACCAAACTATGCTAATCCCTGAGAGTACTAATTGTGTATGTTCTGAAAAGTTTTGCAATAACACACATATACCTGAGAATGAAAATTTGGCCTCTCTAAGGTTTTTAGTAATGGTTTGACTATGCAACTTTTATGATTCAAAGGGGTGAACTCCAATCCTGGCGCACCAGGGTTTTGACACAGTCTAAGAACTTAATCTTCAAGAGCTGCTAGGGAGATCTGACAACCCAATAATGAACCATACCCATGGAGATTTCTTCCACAAGGACATTTATATAGCGGTTGTCACTACCATGGTGAAAATGACTATTACCGCTTGAGGTTCCATCAACGTAGTTTGCCCTGTGAAGGGATTGTCTGCTATGCTTAACCCTCTCTAAAGGTGACTCACAGATTTATACCACAAGGGGACTTGGCTCCAGATCCAAGGTTTTTGACACTTTTTCACTTTTAACCCAAACAAAGCAAGCAGATTAATCCGACACGCTAAGACAAAGTTTTGTTCCACCAAGGTCTGTGATATCAACTCTATGTGATCTATCAACCTCTCCGAGGAGAGAATGTATCAATCAATAAGAGAAGATGCACTAACCAATTTTGATTCACCAAAGCTCATGATATCAACCCTATGTGATCTATCAACCTCTCCGGAGAGAGAATGTGTCAATCAATAAGAGAAGATGCACTAACCAAGTTAAATGTGAAACACACTAAGTATCCTCCCTACCTACAAGGATTCTATCATCAAGAAAGATTTCTCTAGGAATCCAATCTCTCAAGAATCATGAATAGTGTTCATAGGGCGTAATTACTATGTGAGCACAGATATATTCCCGAAAGCAAAGCTACCAAAAGCATCCAAAAAGTAGAAAGAGGAACACTTAATGCTTAAAGCAAATATGAGATGAGTCCACAAGGTGGAACACTTAACACCTCACACAATCTGAAAACGAGTCCACAACTTAGAAAACAAGTGAGTTCCTAAAAGCACAAAAGGGTTGCCAAGTGGAACACTTAACGCTTCTGTCCTGTTGAACCCTCCCCTTTATGGTGCTGAGATTGCAACCACGGGGCAGAAATGAGGGGCCGATGGATTAGCGAGTCCAATAACCCAAGATAGCAATCAAGATCAATCACAAGTATTCTAAGACTACTTAATGAATCCTTAAGGGATCACAACCTAGTATCAAATTATGCAAGTGTGTAGAAATAGATCAAAAGCATGAAAAGATGCACACAAGCTTGACACGTGAGAGATTTATTTTAAGTCCCAAATTAAAATGTTATTAGATAAAGGAGAATACCTAGGATCCTTGCAATGCGCTTAGTAGATTTTACCTAATTTTTAGCAATTCTTGTTGAGCTTTTCCATTCAAGGAAGTGACGAACTCTCCAACAAGCAAACAAGCAAACAAGATATGCAAAATATATTCAACTTATGAAAACCATAGGGTTAGCTCTAAAAATCAAATTTTAAGAGAAATAATAACCATAAATTAATCCAAATGACAACTCATATCATGCATTGAATCATATGAAAAATAAGTGCATACCCATCATAAAATTTTAATTTTTTTGCACTACATTTGACCTAGTCAACAAGATCTAATTTTTTTGATATGATTTTGGCCACAAAAATAGAATTTTAGAATGGAGACCCTAACTAAAAAATAGAGAGCTTTCCAAAAATGCAAAATTTTTAGAAAAATCTCTTCATTTGTGCCCTAGAGACCTGTTTTATCAAAATAGACTAGTTTTTGCAAATTGACTATTTGAGCTATTAAATTGCATCCAAATTTAAAACATAAATAATAGAACCCCTGTATAATTTGAAGAGCTTTCCGAAAATGTAAAAATTTTAGAAAAATATGCTGATTTGCGTCAGATATTAATTTTTTATGAAAAATCAAAACACAATTATTAAAAATTCAAAATAATTCAAAAAATTCTGAATTTTTTTTCAAAGCTTCCCTGATATGTCTCCAACTTGTAAAAAAAATTTTAGACCAAAAATCTAAGCCGTTTGGGAGATAAAATTAAATCTTTAAAACTTTAGGGTTTTAGCTCCAAGAATCAAAATCAGCATGCAAAGGTGGGTTGCCCCATGGTGGGTGCCAGAAATGTGTGTGTGAAAATTGTACCTGATCTGTAGACACAACACTTAGTAAAACATTAGAGGTTAGTGATAATCAAAATTGTGCAAAATTAAAATCTAATCTAACCAAGCGATTTACTGCCTTCTAATAGGTGCGAGATTAATGTTCTTAAATTGTAATCGAGATCAGTGACCTAGACGACACCTAAATGAAGGATTTGAATGCAAAAGATGGATATGAAATTGAATGCAATTAATCTATATTTTTGATATTTTCTATGCAATAAGAAATGAAAACTTGATATGAATCTATGCTAGATCAATTTGATATGCTATGGATGCTAAATGATCTAACAATGATATGAAAACTATGAAATTCTATGCTAAGATATAAAAACTATGCAATTGAAATTGATCTCACAAAGCTTTGAATTCGCAAGTTGATTCCTCAGCCTCCAATTCTCCAGCGTGATTGTGCAAAATATGAGATGCTTGGATGCAAATTTGAGAGATGATTGAGAGATGAATTATGAAGAGTTGAGCCTTGTTTTTATAGAAATCCAGGGCTTTGGAGGTGCATGAGAAAAAGCCATAAATCACTCAGATTAACTCAGGTTGATTTTTGAGTTATTTTATAATAAAGATAATTTAATTCACAAAAACATGCAAAAGCTAAGCTTTAACTCAAAATAGAGTTTAGCTTTAATTTATAATTGATAGTTGTCTGCTTTTATGATTGTGCATGTTTTATTTATGAATTAATTTAATAATACAGTGATTTATTTCCAACTTAACTGCTTTTAAAAATAAAACAATTGATTTATGGGTTAATCAATTATTTAATCAAACTTTTATTAAAAACTATATTATTAAATAATGACAACTTGCTTTAATTAATTAAATAAAAATTTAATCAATTATTCATAGGATATTTGGATTTATTGTCAAAATTAAATAATACAATTAATAATAGATATAATTAAATTTAATTACACAATTAAGTGGCAAATATTAAATCTAATTAATTAAATATGAAAATATTCAATTAATCAAACTTTAGGATAAATGTGATTTATTGCCAAATAATTATAAAATTAAAGATAATTATGATGATTAAGAATATTACTAAGAATATTCCCCGATGAAAAATTTAAGATAATCAATTATGATTCGATGATGTTTAGATGTGCCTTAGATTAGGACTTTGATGTCGATTTCGTTCGAATTGAAGATGTAGGAGATTAATGAACTTATAGCCCATTTTTGGGGTATTACACAAGTAAGTATGGAACTGAATTTTAATCAGTTATATCTTACAATAGTTCCTTATATCTATTGAATGAACACCAAATCAACATGAAATAAGATGCACTAGGGTATTGTATGTTTTGAACTTAAATGTGTATAATCAGTAAAAGTATGACTGAGTAAAAGACTGCTAGTTGGTTAAAATGGCAAGGTTAACTGAGTTGAAGTATCAACTGAGCAATATCTAGTGTTAACTGAGTTGAAGCTTCAAAGTGATAATGAAATGTCACTATGTTTATTGAGTTGTGGTAGGTAAACCATTTAATGCAAAAGTTTGAGTGGGAAAATAAATTTTAGGTATAAATAAACAATGATGCAAGTCATTTTGACACACAAAGATCAAGAGTAGAACCAGAGCAATTTGAGAAAATTATTTTTTGAACATTTAATAGAGATTTACGCAAATCCCAAGAATTTTATCATCATTCCAAGTAAGTTCTTAGCTATCGAGTTATTTTTCTGAGGATTTTGCGAATTCCTAAATTTGAAGGAATGATGACATCTTCATCCAAGACTGTGAAATCCAAGACCGAAAGTGACAAGAAGGTCACTGGTGCAGGAGCACCTAATCCTAGAGGTCACTATGAGATGTATAAGGGTTTTGTGTCATTTAAATTCAATTATATGATGTATTGATTCATTTTGAATCCATTTGTAAAGGTGTTGATAAGAAATGTAAGCATGTGCACAATATTGCTCAAGTTGTCAAATAGGTCATGTTTAGGTCTACATGGTCAAATTTGTGTAAAAGGTCCATGGAAGGGTAAAATAATTATAAAAGGTCTTAAATATTTGATTTGGATATGTAGAGAGAGGCTTGACAAAGTTTTAAAGTCATTTTGTCAAAAATGTAAAAGTTGCATAAAAAGTTGTAAAATGCAACATTGAGAAAGTTGCTAACATTACAAAAAAATGATGTAAAAAGGTAGATGGTTGGTCTAGGAGTTGGCTATGAAGTTAAAAAATACCAAATATGTTATAAATATAATTTTATGTTTGAACCAAATCATATTGGAGAGAATAGAGAAGGAGGAGAACATCTTGGAATAATTGGGTGTGTTTGAATCCTACATTTTGATTGGTTATTTTGTGTTAAGTTTTTTGTTTCCAGGCCTTGTACGGCCATGTACAGCCTGAAAAACCTTTAATATAGTAATGGATAGATATAAGGCTAAATCCTCTTTCTCATGCTTTTGGTTTGGTTCAATTTCATAAAGAAATGAATAAGTTATGTACGTTTTGGTGGAAGTTGTTTACAGATTAGAGATCTCATGAGAATAGTCGTGCTATAGTTTTTGCTATAGATGCATATGAAATATTTAAGACCTCTAATAAGATTCATTGGAAATATATTTGACTAAGATTTCATTTCCTTTTTTTTTGAGTTGTTTTTGTTCATGTTTGCAAAAGTTATGAATGTTTTGGTGAAAACTGGTTTTAAACTGTGTTAAATGGAGCTACAGGCAATGGTTTGTGATTATATCATGATTGAACCATGAAAAAAATTAATGGATTACATATTCTAAAACTAGATTAATAAATGTTTCATACTGAATTAGTTTTGTGTCATTTGGTTATGTATTGTGAAAGATATTTGATGCCCTAACAGGCAGGGCTTTTGAATATTCTAATAATGCTTCTAGAAGTGGCAGTCCAAAACAGTTATTAGTTGAGAGATCAAATAGAATCATAAGGCCTTGTAATTTTGGAAATGGTAGTTCTTGATGTTAGATAAAAACTTTATTCTTTCCAAAAAAATCAATATTGTGATTTTATGGGTCAAATCAATCAATCTTTAAAGACTGTCTTGAAGCCAACAATGTTATCAAATTAAGAGACAAGGTAAGTGACGGTGTTTGAAGCTTGCAAGGATAATGTATTGAAGTTGTTTATGTGGATGGAACCATTTGAGATGGTTGATATTATGTATTGGAATGAGGAATTTTAATATTTTTATGCCTCTAATAAGTTGTCTAATTAATTGAATAATTGTATTGATGCATTGGATATTTGCATAAACCTCAAAGAGGTTTTTGAACCCGTGATGAATTGGGTCCTTTGTTGAGAGCGTAGAGTTGATTATCTCTTTAAATTGTTGGATTTTTGGGATGCTCTACATCAAATTGGTATCAAATCTTGAAGATCTTGATTGTGTGGGTGGAGCACCGAGGGAGGCAATCTACATGAGGACCTTGGAGATTTGGTATTTGTTTTGTTGATGAGTTTTGGTTGTAGGTGCTTATCCATCTTGTTGCATATGAAGGTTGGGTTGTGTGTACAAACACTGGAAGTCTATCAAAGGCCAAGAGAAGGTCCAGGGCCAAGGAGTGGTACATTTGATTTCCAAGAGACTAGGGAGACAGGCAAAGAGGAGGACTCCTAGGTGAGGCATATGAGAGAGTTGTTTGTAGTGAGTTTGAAGCAGCAATGGTAAAGGTAGATCTCTGATTGATAAGGAACCATGGAGTTGCATCCATTAATGCTCTACTGATAGGAGTATTTGAGAAGATGATTTTGAGGACAGTCCTGTGTCCTTAAAGGAAAATATGATGGTGATAAAGGCATGATGAGGAAAAGGCAAATGAAGGTGAAGATGAAGATTTTTGTTATAATTTTTTTTTGTAGGTTATGGCACACCTTTCCAAGAAACTTGGAAAGCTTTCAAGGTTGGTAGTATGGTGCAGGAGCACCTAATCCTAGAGGTCACTATGAGATGTATAAGGTTTCTGTGTAATTTAAAGTTAATTATATAATGTATTAATTCATTTTGAATCCATTTGTAAAGGTGTTGACAAGAAATGTAAGCATGTAAGTTTGATTCATTACTGGTTTGCATATTTTTCTACTTGTAGAACTACTTCTCATCTATCGGTAATGTAGACTAGAATATTGACTGACCAGTCATCATTCAAATAAATGATTTTATCAATAATTTAGGTCAGAACTTTGTGACTATCATGGATGATTACTTTGGAAAGTTTAAAGATAGAATGCACAAAATGATCAGAGTTACAGGTCAGTTAATTGAGAAACATAAGGAAGATATATGTTTTCTGGTGGACACAAACACCACTTTGATCAAGGTGGGTGAGCCAAGAACTGATTGGCTACCTCTAATGGGCTATGAACTGGATATTGATCGAGCCTCTAGGCAATAAAGGCACTTCTAGCTGAGCCCAAAGATCCTAAAGCTACTAGGTTTGGAACCTATGAGGAAGAAAAATTAAGGATAAAAATGGATCTAGTCAGAGTAAAGGTTAGTAAGAAATCTAAGAAAATGATGGAAACATTGATGAAACAATTTAGAGAAGAAGAAGAAGAAGAAGAAGAAGAAGAAGAAGATAAGCCAGTTGATAAAGAAACTGAGGAACAATTATTGATCGACAACAATGAACATGAGGAGGAAACTGAGCCAGATAAAGAAATTCAAGCTACACTACTAAAGGGCATAGGGAAGATGAAATAAGAAGAAATACCTACATGAGTGAGGACAAGATCCTCCATAGCCACTTCTTCACCCTTGAAGAAAGGAATTGCAAAAATCACAAGGCATACTCTAACAAATACTTATAAGAAGAAGAAAAGAGGTGAACAAGCCACCACCGAGAAAACAAAGAAGAGGAGGAGACTGATAAGAGCACAAGATGATGTAGACTCTGAAGAAGATGATCAAAGTGAGTTTAAAGTTGTTGTAAATAAGAATCAATCTTTTGATGATTTAGCTAAAAATATAAAGGAGATGGGTAGACTAACTCGCCCTAAGATGAATCAGTATGTACATATGTCAACCAACAATCAGGATAAAATTGAAGAGGAAATTATCTAGATGATGATTAAATTTAATAGATTACCTATTGAATTTGTAAGAAATATCCCTAAGGAACTTCATGAAAAAGTATCGACAAGGTGGACATATGCTTTGCATATAGAAAAGAAAATCAGGGAACATTCTTTAATTTTGGCAATGCCTACTCTTACAGTTACTGAGGTTGATGAGATGATGAAACAATATGCTAACCAATTTTTGATGAAAGGCTGAGTACTAAACATTTTGGTAGGTAAAATTGAAGGAGTTGATGAAAATATCAAGCTATTATTGACAAATTTTTTGGAATCAAGGGCAGAAGCAGATAAACTTGCATTGGCTATAATCCCCGAGAAGAAATTTAAAATAAAAGGGAAAGGCATAGACTCTGATTATGATAACATAGCCACAAAGGAGCCAATTCATATATCTGATACTGAGGTACAAGATGACACTTATGTCGAGGACTTCTATCCAGCTGGATATACTGAAGAGGACAAACAAGATGCTCCTGAGCAATTCGTAACAATAGGGACATATGAAGTCTTAATAGAAGACATTACAAATGGAGATCCTAATGGTGATGTTAAGGTTGATGAAGACATCACTATGGCCTTAGGTAATACTAAGGAAAACCAACCTACTAAGCCGATAATAGTAGACATACTGAGTATTTTACTAATATTAGTACAAGAAATTGATATTGCTACATAAGGGAAACTCGAGGATCAAACACCTGAGCAATAAAAAGACACAACCAAAGGACATGGTGTAGAAGAGAACAAGGACACAAATGAGCTTGAAAACAAAGAGGTAGGAAGTAAAGAGCTTGAAATTAAAACAAATGTAGATACATCTACAACTGACACCAAGCATGAAGCCCAAGGAAATCAAACCTAGACAACAGTCAAAGGCCAGGATAAGGAAGAAAGTGTGACTACCGAGCAAGAAAAGTCTAATCTAGAGATTAAAACTCTAGTACCATATGGGAAATCTCCAACATATAGCACAAAAAAGAAGAAAAATAAAAAACATGGTACTTGGGTCTAGTCACATTAGATGTAATCATAGAAATTCCCACATGTGCACAAGGAAGGCTACACCGAAAAAACTAAGACAAGAAAGTAAACACAAACTGTGAGCAAGGCTTTTGAGGGTACCTATTATCTATTTTGAAAGGCTCAAATCAATCAAACATTAAGAGTTTAATCTAGCATACAATAAAAACAAAAAACAATGAAACTCTAAGCTAGCCACCTCAGATTGAGCCAGAAACAGGTGCACCCAAGCACTATTTGATTTGCTCTGATAAGGGGGATGTGGGTGTGCTCTCTAAGCACTTGGAGCATACTATAATGCATTCTAAGATGGATTGAAATCCATGAAAACCCCAAAATGGCACAAAAATAGGTATAGAACACCTGATTTTCCCCTAAGGCCTCAAGGATCCAAAAATACTTTAATGAAGATTAAGCTACATGATGAGGAATCTAAGATTGATTTTAGACCAAATTAGAGATGTGATATGATGCTATGCTATGCAAAACAATAAGAAAAGCTATGTTAATCCATTATTACTAAGCTATGATGAGCTAAAAATGCTTGAAAGTAAACTAAATTAGAATGATTTGCTATGATCTAACATGAAAATGGCATCATAATAGTGCATGAGAATGAAAGTAAGCTAATTGATTTGCTCTTGAAAGGAGGGGTATTTATAGGATTTGGATAGGAAGAATGAGTGGCCAGGATTGAAATCCTTAAGAGAGGCCAAGATTCATTCAAAAGGGAGCACATAGATTGTGCTAGTTTAGGGATCACCTCCTTGTGCAAAGTGTCACAAGGGCATTGGGTTGAAAGATGGAAGGAATGTGCACAATTTGGGAAATGTGCCTAAGGTCAAAGGGTGTAAGAAAGGGGTGAGGGGCTTCTTAAATGCACCATAAATGCATGTAAGAGGGATAAGGAGGCCTTAAATGCCTTCAATGCATTTCAAAAAGGGAAGCCCTCTTTGTTGACTTTGGGGTAAGCTTAAGAGTTGGCTAACCTTGTTTAGGGAATGTGACAAGGCTAGGGGGAAGATTAGGATTAGGATTAGGGGATTTTAGGATTAGGATGGGTGAAGAGGTTGGGTTGAGAAGTTTCTAGAAGAGTCTAGAGTTTTCTTAGGTTTTATGGAATAAATGTTTATTCATTCCAAAAGCTTAAGTTTTGGGAATATTTATTGAAATATTTTCAATAAATATGAAATTTAAATATTTAATCTTAATTAAATATTTAGCCTTGGGATTAGGGTTAGAAAAGATGGGATTAGCCTTTTAATCGAGATTAAGAAGGAATTAGAAGATTTTGGAAGAGGTTAGTGGTCTAAAGGAAATTGGCCAAGTTTTGGGCAAAAAATAAATTAATTATTTATTTTGGGATTTTTGGTCAATTTATTAATTAAAATAATTAATAAATAAGGAGATAATGTTTAAATAAGATTTAAATATTTTTGGGAGGGATTCCTTAATTAAATATTTTTAATTAAGATAAAGGGATTTAATGACATAAAAATTAATTAATTAATTAATTAAATAATTAATTAATAAATGATGATGTCATCAGAGATTTTCAAAAAATAAAAATACTTTATTTTCTAAAGAATTTTTAGGTGTCTACACAAACAAGTCTTAGAAGATGTTAGAGAAATTTTGATGCAAGTAGTCCTTGATATCAATGTTCATGAGGCAACTCCCATCATTGATCAACTTTATACTCTAACCATCCATATAAATGCTCCAAATATTGATGTAGAGAAAATAATTAAAGAAAGAGTAGAGGCCAAGATTCAATTAGAGCTAGTAGAGTGGATCAACCAGGAAGTGGCAGTAAATAAAGTAAATTTATCTAAGGTAATAACTAAGCTTGATGTTATTATTCAAAAAGTTATTATAATTTTGCATAAATTATGCACTATAGACCACTTCAGTACCGAGTTAAGTGAAAAGATACAATAGTTAGATGAAGATATCAAGGTTAGTGCAAATAATCTTTTGATTGAGCCAAATGCATTTTATGAGCATTATGCAAAAGTTCAAGAAATCCAGTGGTTAAGATTAGAACTAAGGAAGAAAGAAGATACAATCAAAGATCAAGTAACCGAGCTACTAGTAGAGTTACTTCCACACCTCAAGGTGATACAACAACATGTGAATAAGGAAAAAGATTTAGTTTCCACCCTAGAGACATCCGTGTTAGAAAATATTTTTGATATGTATGCACAAGTTAGATTAGAGCACATTGCTCTTGAAAATCTTAAAGAGGAATGGGAAAACCTCTTGGCTAATTTGAAGAAAACCCATCAGAACATTTTTGACAAGCAGTGAGTATATTTTTGGCAATAATTTTAAAAAAGGCAGAAAATATATGTATATATATTCTTATGTACTTCACATTGAGAGAATGTAGAAAGGAGTTCACATAGATTCAAATTTTTGGTTAAGTTCAAATTTTGAAGATGGTACATATACATAAAGTTTTTGATACTAATTCAAAGGGGGAGAATGTTACTCCTAAAGAAAATTAATGGTTTTCATTAGTATCATTCTATCATACATTTGGTAAAGGAGACAAGACAAGGTAGTCAGCTAATACATAGAGCCTACATACCGAGTAGCACACAAGGCAAATCACTAAGTTAACCGAACAAAGCTTTGACTAAGAACTCTTACCGAGCCAGATGATCACCAAGTACTGAGAACAATAGTCATTGAGCATTAATATGAGCCAAGCACCAGTTAATTACCAAGCAACGAATGTAGTATACACCGAGTGAAATAAGAAAGTGACATGTAGTAGTTTGGAATGGTACAAACTACAAGGCAAACGGTTTACACAGATTAAAAAATGGTTTACCAAGATCAATAAAAAATGTAATATGGGTGTAATCTTTAAATTGTTGATGATTCCTATGTAATGTTGATCTAGATTTTTCATTTCTACCGTTTATCTTTGGTTTTCTAAGATAGAATCTAAACCCTAATTAGGTCAAGATAAGTTTGATATAAAATTTGTAAGGATGTCATTTAGACATGTATCATCAAGAAGTAGCCGCATTGAAGGACATCTGAAGATAAAAAAGGGTTATGATTGACAAGAATTGATATAACATTCATTTTATTAGAAATAGAAGGCTATTGAGAAGTATTCAGAGAAGAGATCAATCACATTAAGGTGATAACAGATAAGTACATTAGAGATCTCAATCAAGCATGTTAAGTTGCTATTTACAAATCAATCTCACTGTTACTCTTTAGACATTGTAGTAGATTTTAAATTTCTTAACAGAGTGAACTTAACAACTCTTTTGTGAATGTCTTAACCGAGTGTACACTTGATTGTGTTGCTAAAATCCTCTAACCAGGTAGATCTAGTTGATCTCATTGTTTCTCCTAATAGGGTAAGATCACCAGAAGTGATCAAAATCTTTGTAGCCTTAACTGATAGCTTTGTTACTTCAATAGTGAAGCTTTCTGGGTGTCATCCCCACCACATTTTTTTACCTTCTAACAAGGGTTTCTGTGATACTGAAATACTTGAGTTATGTGTATGAAGTTTCATGAATGGTTTATTGATTAGATTACATGCATTTACATTTTAGTTATATTTAGATGTATGTTAAATGCAATTGATATTCATGTTTACAAAGATCCAGTTTGAGAAGTTTTAAAGGTACAGATTAACCCCTTCCCTCTCAGTACACATCTTTCCATAATTCCAACAAGTCTCTTCATTACCTCCTGTTTCTAATTCTTTTTCATTTATATATATTTTTTAATAAAGAAAAATACAACAAACCCTAGTTTGAATGCAATCTTTGCAAAGAGTTTCAATTTGTAATTTTATTTATGTGGAATCAAAAGTGTTTGTTGCAGTGGTCCTAGGAATGCATTTATTTTTATAAAACAACTAGAAATCTATCTAGTCATTTTTCCATTACTATTTGCCTGCTCAAACATTAGATCTCAAACAAGATCAATAATTTGGATTAGTCTAGTTAGATTGAAGAAACCTTCACATTCTTAAAAAGTATGTGGACTAATCAGATATTGCCATCAAGGAGAAAAATTTGACTGTTGTAAATGTTGTTGGTTACATGAGAATTGGAATGCAAATGTGCATATTTAATTTTTCAAGGCTATTTTATGTACACAAAATAGAAGTTTATTCTCATTGCACCATAGATGACACCCACACTGTCATTTCCACACATCATTATTTTGTGCTCTTGTAGTATAATTTTGGACCCACTTTTATGGTTCAAGAGCACCCTTCTAAGGGTCCCCACCAGTCCTAAGTTTTGGTGTGTGGAAGTGCCTAATGAAGGCTTGTTTATAGAATAAGATTTTTTAAGCTTAGTACTGTGTGAAGGCCTAGTCAAGGTCTTAGTTTCTTAGTGTGTACTTCCTACTTTGTTGTATAGTGACTCAGGGCATGATGTCATCCTGAGGTCACTTCTAGTTTAGAGAGGTCAAATTCTTAAAATAGGGATTAGGAGAGTTTTTGCACAAGTGTTCCATGTATTAGACCTTAGTATGGTCTTAGGAGTTTGAGTGAGAAAAAGTTTCTCGAGCAAGAAAAAGTTTCTCAAAAACTTGCTAGCAACTTTTCAAAGTTGCTTCGCAAATTTTTCTAATGGAGGTCTAAACCTTACCAAGGTGGTTCTAAACCCTAACCAAGCTCTAATTCTAAGGAGAAGGCTATATTTGACATGATAAACCCTAACAAAAGGGTTGGCAATTATTGTGTATGACTTTTGTATGGAGGAACCAGACTGTGACTGAGAAATAGTGTGTGCCAGTCAGATTTATGGCATGAAATGTTAAATTAATGGATTGCATTTGATATCTTAGATTGTGTACCAGTGTTTAGTTGTGTTTTAATTCATTTTTTAGTGCTTAGACTAGGTTATTTCTTTATTTGTTTGTATATACATTTGTGTTTTGAATCTGCCAGTCCCCTGTCTAGTTTGAAGGGGTTTGTAATGTAGGGCCTGTAGCTCCTACCCCTACTGTGGAAACACCATGGCTCTTTGGGATATGGTAGTATAGACCCTACCCTATATATATGTGCAAGAAGGGCCCTGGATAGCAGGTGAAAACAATTGTTTGAGCAAGCCCTAGGCGAGACTAAGCAGTGCTCGGCTAGGTGCGGTCAACAAAGAAAGAGCTCTAGAAGACAAGGGAGTGAGTTTGAAGACTAGCCCTTTTGAGGGAGGAAAGAGACATGAATGAAGGTTCATTTTTGTGAAGGAGAGAGCTTGAGAAATCCAAGAGAGGTGTTGTTGAAGATAGATAATCCCTGTGACTCTGAGAGGCCTAAAAAGCCCTAAAAACCCTCATCATTGGTGGAAGTGTTGTACGGACAGGTGGAGACCCAAAACCCCAAAAATATTTGAGGGTTGTGCATTTGAATAGAATTTCTTTTGGAACAGGAGCTATGGTTCTATAGAAGAAAAGGGTCAAAAGTCCTACAAACCCGGAAGGAGGCCTAATTGGGGCTCTCTCTAATAGCCCTATTTTGTGAAGAAACTATGCAATCGGGTATCAACCCATCTTCACTAACACCTTGAAGTTTCTTAATATGATAAGAAAACATCTTAAAACTCATCTTTAACCCTGTCAGAGCTTGTGGTGTTGATTGAGCCTTGAAAACCCTTATAAGCCTAAGTAAGGGAATGAAGCTAGGAAGAATGCTAACAAAGCTTACATAGAAGAAGAGCTACACTTGGTGGATAGATTGGGCTAGGTCAGGAGATCCTAGAGTGATCAAGATTCCTATAGAATAGAGTGGGTGTCAAAAGTACACTAAGGTCCTAACTAAGGATCAGGGAGCATAGACTAGCTAGTCTATCCCAATCTCCCCATCAGATTGGTATCAGAGCCTCTTAAGGCTTGGGAAGTGGATAGTGAATGTTTCAAACTATAGAGGAATCAGTTGGATCATCTCACAAGAAGAAAATAGTGACTAATGCAGAGCTTGCTAAGAGGGTGGAAGATCAGGAGGAAGCTAATAGACTCCTGCAAGAAAGATTGGTTCAGATGGAACAACTCTAGGATGATGTCCAAGAAAAGGTAGATAAAGTGAATGATAGGATGGAGGAACATGATGCCAAAGAGAAAGAAAGGAATATTGATGATGATGTGCCCACACCTGATCCTCCAACCCAAGATGAGCAATTTCTAAAAGCTTTGTAGGTGATCACCAACAAGGCACTTGAAGGTGTCCCATTACTTACCGACAGAATGGATACAGAGCTTGTGATGCAATGGATTGAGGGCATGTAGAATCACTTTGAATGTGAAGAGATCTTTGATGCACAAAAGGTCAAAGTGGCCAAGTCTAGGTTGAGGGGCCAAGCTTTAACTCGGTGGAACTACCTGCAAGAAGAAAGGGAGAAAGAGGGGAAGAACCCTATTTCCAATTGGAAGGCTATGGTGAATAAGGTAAGAAAGGCATACTTACCTGTAGACTATGAGATTCAACAACATAGAAGAAGATTGAACCTCAGACAAAAGGAGATGGATGTGGCTACCTATATTGAAGAGTTTCATAAATTGAGCTTGAGATCCAAGGCCAAGGAAGAGGAGAGTATCAAGGTGGCAAGGTACTTAAGTGGATTGAAATGGAGTATAGTAGAAGAGATGAGTTTATTTACTCCCACCATAGTACTTGGATGTTAGCATATGGCACAAAAGTTAGAAGATAAACAAAGAAGGAAGTAGGAGCCTAACTCAAAGAATAGAGGAAGAGGTAGAGACTCTAGAGGGGGTCAAAGAGGAAGTTCTAGTGGCAGAGGAGGTGACTCAAGAAGCCAAGGGGAGAGTAGACTTCTAGAATAAGTTGTAGAGACTAGCACAAGGGGATCTTTTAGTAGAGGAAGAGGATCTCAGGGAAGTAGGGGAAGAGGTGTAGGAAGAAGTAGTTCCTACTTTGCCACAATGAAGAGCTATCAATGTAGACAGCTTGGACACCCTGCCTATAGGTGTTCTAACGAGCCATCAAACTCAAGTAGTGAGAAGAGGGTAGTCTATGCCTAAGAAGAAGGTAGTAGCTCATCTACCAACGAGGTCAGCAAACTAGAGTAAAAAATGGGGGAGAACTTGATGTTTAGAAGAGTGCTCATAAGGAAACCTAATCGAGGAGAACCCAAGTAGAGGAGGGCTCTTTTTAGAGTCAGATGTAAGATTCAAGGTAAAGTTTTCAAGGTTATAGTGGATTCAAGGTCAACTGACAACATCATAGCAGATGAAGTAGTAAAGAAGCTTAAACTTACAAAGATTCCCCATGCAAACCCTTACAAGGTGACTTGGTTGAATCAGGAGTAGAGTGTATTAGTAAATGAGCAGACATGGGTGGAGTTTTCTATTGGAGGCTATAAGGACAAGGTTGTTTTTGATATCCTACCCATGGATGCATGCCATCTCTTACTAGGAAGACCCTGGCAATTTGATAGGAAAGTGTTCTATGACGGAGAAGAGAACTCCATTGCCTTCAAGAAAGATGGAAGGACATTCAAGATTTGGTCTTTAACAGAGAATGAAGAAGGAATTTCTAAGACACCTAGTGTGTTTCTTAGTAGTGATAAAGAGTTCCTACATGCATTGCATGATGATGAGATAGTGGGATGTGCCATTATGGTGAAGCCAAAGGAGGATGAAAAGGAGTTGCAGGCATAGACACCTTTAGAGGTGAAGCATATGTTAGAAGAGTTTAGGGACATTGTGAGTGATGGAGCACCTACAACAATTCCTCCAAGAAGGGCCATAAGTCATCAAATAGACTTTGTGCCCATTGCATCTTTGCCTAACAAAGTAGCCTACAAGCTTAACCTTGACCAAAACAAAGAAGTGGCAAGACAAGTGCAAGAGTTATTGGATCAAGGACTGATCAAGAAAAGTATTAGTCCATGTGCAATCCCAGTGGTCTTGGCATCCAAGAAGGGAGGAAAATGGAGACTTTGAATTGATTCAAGGGCCATCAATAGGATCACTATCAAGTATAGGTTCCTAATTCCAAGAATAGAAGACTTGATGGATTGCTTAGGAGGTGCTATGTACTTTACTAAATTGGATCTCAAAAGTGGTTATCACCAAATTAGGATTAAGGAGGGTGATGAGTGGAAGACTGCTTTCAAAACCATAGATGGGTTTTATGAATGGCTTGTGATGCCATTTGGGCTTATCAATGCCCGAAGCACCTTCATGAGGTTGATGAATGAGGTCTTGAAGGACTTCACAGGCAGATTTGTAGTGGTGTATCTAGATGACATACTCATCTATAGAAAAACTAAAGTAGAACACCTTGAGCACTTAAGGTTGGTTTTGAAGAGACTACATGAGGAAAAATTGGCTATCAACCTAGAGAAATGTGAGTTCATGCAGAAAGAACTAGTTTACTTGGGATTTGTGGTGTCCAAGGGTACTTTGAAAATGGACCCAAGCAAGGTGGAGGCAATCTTGAATTGGCTTGCCTCTAAAACAGGAACTGAAGTTAGGATTTTCCATGGGTTGGCCAAATTGTATAGGAAATTTGTGAGAAATTTCAGTGGTATATGTGCACCAGTGCTTGAAACCATCAAGGGAGGACTCAAGACTAAGTTCAAATGGATTGAAGCAGTTGATAAGGCATTCCAAACATTGAAGCAAGAGGTAGCTACCAAACCAATCTTACTCTTACCTACTTTTGACAAGTTGTTCACTATTGAATGTGATGCAAGTGGTGTAGTAGTAGGGGGTGTATAGAGCTAAGAAGAAAGGCCTATGCCATATTTTAGTGAAAAGATCAATGAAGCAAAGAAAAGGTATTCAACTTATGACTTAGAATTGTATGCATTAGTACAATCCCTCAAGAAGTGGAGGCATTACCTCTTGCCAAAAGAATTTGTTGTATTCATAGATAATTAGGCCTTGAGCTATATTACTACTCAGGAAAAGCTTAGCAATATACACTTGAAGTGGATGGAGTATCTCCAATCCTTTACCTTCACCATCAAACATAAGAAGGGGTAGCTCAACAAGGTAGCAGATGCCTTAAGTAGGAAGCTATTGACTTTCCAAGAAGTTCAGTTGTAAAGCATTGGAGTGGCAGGTTTCAAAGAGTTATATGAGGAGGATGAAGACTTCTCACAAGCCTACAAGGTGTGCCAAGAGTTTGAGAACCACTTCCATGGTGAGTATGCAGACTATACCCTTCAAAATTGATTATTGTTCAAAGGCAATCAACTATGTGTGCCTAGAGGATCCATGAGGGAAAATCTAATTCAAGAGAAGCATAATGGTAGTCTAAGTGGACATTTTGGCATAAACAAAACCATGGAGTTAGTACAAAGGTACTATTTTTGGCCTAAGCTAGCAAGGGATGTGAGAAGATATGTGGAGCAATGTGGAGTGTGTCAAAGAGATAAAAGAGGTTCAAGCAATGCAAGACTCTATCAACCTTTGCCAATTCCAAATAGGCCTTGGGAGTGTGTGAGAATGGAATTTTTGGTTGGACTCCCTAAAACTAAATTAGGTATGGATGGCATCTATGTTGTAGTAGACATGTTCTCTAAAATGAGTCATTTCATTCCATGTAGAACTACTCATGATGCAAGCTATGTAGCACATCTCTTTTTCAAAGAGATAGTAAGGATTCATGGACTCCCATTAAGCATTGTGTCAGATAGGGATAGCAAGTTCATGGGTCATTTTTGGAAAACCTTAGGGAAAAGGTTAGGAACTAATCTCTCATTTAGTTCAGCATACCATCCTCAAACTGATGGTCAAACTGAAGTTATAAACATAGTATTAGGCAACTTGCTAAGGTGTTTGACCAAGGAGTATGGGCAAACTTGGGATCTTATCATTTCTCAAGTAGAGTATGCCTACAATGATAGTGTGAATAGGACCACAAGAAGGAGTCCATTTGAGATTGTATATGGAAGACACCCTAGAGGAGTATGTGAACTAAGAGACTTAGGTTCCATGGAGATGAAAAGTGGACAAGTAGAAGATTTCACTCAAACAATCAAGGAGGTCCAAGAGCAGGTCAAGAAAACCATCATGGAGTCCACTCAAAAAATCAAAGCCAAAGTAGATGAAAGGAGAAAAGAAGTTCAATTTCAGATAGGAGACTATGTGATGGTTCACCTAAGAAAAACAAGGATGCAGAAAGGCATGCCTACTAAGCTCCAAATGAGAAGAATAGGGCCTTGTAAAATTCTCACCAAGTATGGAGAAAATGCATATAAAGTGGACTTGCATTCAAATTTGGCTATCTCACCGGTGTTCAATGTTGCAGACCTGGTCTTTTTCAAAGGGAACATCACACAACAAGATGTGGATCAACCAGGAGTGCTGCAGGACCTAGACACCAATGCCATGCCAAGGAAGACACAACCCAAAGCAGAGCAGATTTTGGAATCACTGGTGAAGAAGTCTACCAGACATCAAGTGTACATGGAACACTTAATCAAGTGGGAAAGTCAACCTGAGTTTGAAGCCACTTGAATAGAGGAAATTTAGTTCAAGAAGCTAGGCATAGACCTAGCCCTTCTTGACCCGAAAGTACCTTAGTTTGTGCTGAGGGAGAGTATGGTGTAGGAGCACCCTTCTAAGGGTCCCCACCAGTCCTAAATTTTGGTGTGTGGAAGTGCCTAATGAAGGATTTTTTTATAGAATAAGAGTTTTTAAGCTCACTAGTGTGTGAAGGCCTAGTTGAGGTCTTAGTTTCTTAGTGTGTTCTTCCAACTTTGTTGTATAGTGACTTAGGGCATGATGTCATCTTGAGGTCACTTCTAGTTTAGAGAGGTCAAAGTCTTAAAATAGGGATTAGGAGAGTTTTTGCACAAGTGTGCCATGTATTAGACCTTAGTGTGGTCTTAGCAGTATGAGTGAGAAAAAGTTGCTCGAGCAAGAAAAAGTTGCTCAAAAAGTTGCTAGCAACTTTTTCTAATGGAGGTCTAAACCTTACCAAGGTGGTTCTAAACCCTAACCAAGCTATAATCCCAAGGAGAAGACTATATTTGACATGAGAAACTCTAACACAAGGGTTGGCAATTATTGTGTATGACTTTTGTATGAATGAACCAGACTGTGACTGAGAAATAGTGTGTGCCAGTCAGATTTATGGCATGAAATGTTAAATTAATGGATTGCATTTGATATCTTAGATTGTGTACCAGTGTTTAGTTGTGTTTTACTTCATTTTTCAGTGCTTAGACTAGGTTATTTATTTATCTATTTGTATATACATTTGTGTTTTGAATCTACAAGTCCCCTGTCTAGTTTGAAGGGGTTTGTAATGTAGGGCCTGTAGCTCCTATCCCCATTGTGGAAACACCATGGATCTTTGGGATATGGTAGTATAGACCCTAACATGTATATATGTGCAAGGAGGGCCTTAGATAGTCGGTGCAAACAATTGTTTGAGCAAGCCCTAGGCGAGACTAAGCAGTGCCCGACTAGGTGTGGTCAGCAAAGAAAGAGCTCTAGAAGAGAAGGGAGTGAGTTTGAAGACTAGCCCTTTTGAGGGAGGCAAGAGACATGAATGAAGGTTCATTTTTGTGAAGGAGAGAGCTTGAGAAATCTAGGAGAGGTGTTGTTGAAGATAGATAAGCCCTGTGACTCTGAGAGGCCTTAAAAGCCCTAAAAACCCTCATTGGTGGAAGCATTGTACGGACAGGTGGAGACCCAAAACCCCAAAAATATTTGAGGGTTGTGCATTTGAATAGAAGTTCTTTTGGAACAGGAGCTTTGGTTCTGTGGAAGAAAAGGGTCAAAAGTCCTACAAACTCGGAAGGAGGCCTAATTGGGGCTCTCTCTAGTAGCCCTATTTTGTGAAGAAACTATGCAATCGGGTATCAACCCATCTTCACTAACACCTTTAAGTTTCTTAATATGATACAAAAACATCTTAAAACTCATCTTTAACCCTGTCAGATCTTTTGGTGTTGATTGAGCCTTGAAAACCCTTATAAGCCTAAGTAAGGGAATGAAGCTAGGAAGAATGCTAACAAACTTACATAGAAGAAGAGCTACACTTGGTGGATAGATTGGGCTAGGTCAGGGGATCCTAGAGTGATTAGGAGTCCTATAGACCAGAGTAGGTGTCAAAAGTACACCGAGGTCCTAACTAAGGATCAGGGAGCATAGACTAGCTAGTCTATCCGAATCTCCCCATCATTTTGTGACACTGCAAAATTGTGGTAAGCCTTTTCCTTTTCACAACTATTGAAGTGGTCCCAAACACATGTCAATATTTTACAGTAGTGGACAACATCATAAGAAATGACATTTACAACATTGTGGGAGTAGATGATAGATTAAACATCATTGAGTTGGATGAAGAGAAAATTCCTTCAAATAAACGTGACCCACTAGACATACAATGTGACTTCCATACTTGGGAAACTTTGCAAGGTCTCAATAGACAACACAACCTAATATGGTAGGGGTTCCACAATAGTGAAAATATTATTGCATAGGAACATAAATATTCCCTGAAATACTTTAGTACAAGTATTTTTCAAAATAATTAACAACCCCTTCATTGAGTGCTATAATGATAAAATAAATAATAGAGGCTATCCATTAATTTTTGAAACCCCAATGGAAGAAATTCTTATCAATAGATGCACCACAGTCTTTCCTCCATCTATACCTCTCACAGCTCGACATGTTAAATAGTATATTTGATAAGAAGAAAATCATGAAAGGGTAGATAATGATCTTACAAATGAGCCTTGTATAAGTATTGAAAACACCAAAATATAATACATCCAAAATCAAGGAGCTTAATCCTTATAATGATTGAGATCTCAAAAATCACTATTTAGTTGAACAACTTTTATTTCTACAACGTAGATAATATTCAAACAGTTTTAATTATTAATTTTAATTATGTAACAAAGATGTTACCACATTCCTCATCAGTAACATAAAAGTGAGCCTCCTCAAGTTCATACTGTTTTCTAAGAGAAAACAAAGACTAATTATATTAAAGAACCAACATATGTTAATGTTTGTTAACCCTTTTAATATAGTAAAGACATTAAAATATACAAAACTATATTTTGGCAAGATTGTTATTTTACCATAATATAATTAAAATACTCAAATGTCAAAGTATGTAAATTATTAAGGGCCACTAGATATATTATTCATATATTAGAAATTTGGGAGGAAAAATAACTTGTATGCACACTAGTAGCATTTGTTTATCCTCATATGAAAAGAAAACAAAAAAAATACTTGATTAGCGTACAAATTCACATATTTTGTATAATATCTCCAACATTATATATCTCAAAAATTATAAATAGATATCTCATGATTAATATTTGACTCAATATTTTAAGATCAATGAAATGAACAACTAATCCAAGTAGCTTAATGTACAAATTGGCTTGTTACTTTTCTAATTCATACTACACTAACTAGTGAGCTTCCATATTATTCAGATACTTTAGCAAAATCAGCCAGTGAATTTTTTCCATTGAGTTGCTTAGCCATGTAATAGCGAATATATTCTTGATGTTTGAACTTCTTGTATAAGGCGGGGTGTTGTTCATCCACAAAGTTGCTTGCAGGAGCTACTTCTTCATCTAAGCCTGGATGGTAAAACATAGCAATAGACAATCTTGTATTCTCCCTGTTTGTCACTGCTCGATGTTCTATACTCTTGTACCTCCCATTTGTCATAACCTATAGTGCAATTGAAATGCCACATATTATGTTTCAAATATTATGTACATTCAGTAAAACTTGATCAATAACCAAACATACACAACATTTACCTCCATTAGATCACCAATATTTACAACAAATGCATAAGGAATTAGTTGAATAGGAATCCATTCATCGTTCTTGCGCACACGAAGACCTTCTACTTGATCATCTTGAAGTAAAAGTGTTATGGCATCTCCATCTGAATGAGGACTTAACCCCAACACTAGATCAGGCCTAGGACAAGTTGGATACAGATTCATTCTCATAGTCATAAATGGATCTTCTCCAAATTTCTCCTTAAAATAATCACTTTTTAATTGTAAATTTTCAGCAAATAGACCCAAGATTGCTTGTGCAACCCTTTCTACCTTAGCAGTGTACCTCTCCACAGTATTCCTACAATTCCATTAAAAAAAACATTAGGGAGTCATAAAAATATTAGCCGAAAAACTTATGGCAAATGGGTATGAACCGAATACCTGAAATCCGATGGTGTGGTTGGCCACAGAGATAAGTTCATAAGCTTTTTAGACATAACTGCTAAAGACATCAGATCGCCCCAGTCCAACTTCTGATCTTCATCAACCACAAACAGATTACCATAGCCTTGAGCATCTCCTCCTTGCTTGGCATACCTTTGCTTCTCATCTGAGGGAAGACTAAAGAATTCACTGACCACTCCTCTCATTCGATCTATAAAAGGATGTGGAACACCATGGTTCACAATCTGAGGATCACTGCATCATCAGCACAACTACAAACCCTAATATCAAAAATCTATGTGGGATCTAACTATGTATTTTGAAAGAATTTCATGATACCTGAAAGAAGCCCCATTCTACGCAGGCCTTTGAAAGAACACCCATCTCCTTTTGTCTTTCATGGTTGTCAGAGGGCAGGAGTAGCTTCTCCATGTCAATTACAGGAACTGTCAAGAGAGAAGGGACTGGTGTTGACGATGGCCTCTCATTTTCAGATCTGATGTATCTCTGGGGAATGCCATTGGGTTTCTTTAGTGCAAGCTCTTGCACACTTTCCACAGGAACAAAATCATTCTGGAATGGATTACTGAAAGATTCAGTGGCATGGATCGCAGAAGAAGCCATTTCTATTCTAGATTTGTTCCCGACCGAAGGAAACCTATCAGAATTACCTTGTAGGCACCGTAAACAATGTATAGATTCGATAAGCAGAATACGTAAGTGATTAACATAGAAATTTGTGACATAAATCAAACTTGGGAAATACATTTGGGATCGGGCACATGTTTTGTAGAGTTACTTATGGTAAACAAGTAGGCTTGAATGCGACACCCACTAGTGTATTGTGATATCTTACCTAACTAAGGTTGAATGCGCTGCCCATTAGTGGGTTTGTCGTATCTTCAACCAATATAAGGACGCTTACTACATCTGATCGTTTTCTAGGTTAAGTGGAGACTGGAGTGCGAATTAAGTGAGAGCCACTTTTCAGTGAAGTGACGATTTGCTGTGGAAACCAGAACTAATATCTAAATGTCATCAAAGCATCAGCCACGAGTCATGTCATATAGTCTTCCAACCATGCTTATTTTCTACTAAATGTTACGAGTTCTACTAATATCATCACCAAGCTGTTCTACTAAATGTTACGAGTTCTACTTAGAAAAAAGGAATGAACAGCACCATAGGTTCGGCGTTTATTATTTGAGATTGAAGACCTCTTTATGTTCAGTAGAGACGTTGAATGACGATTCGACTTTCTGGAACCGTCGATTCAAATTTCATCTAGTTGTTCTCTGGCAAGTAAAACGAAATGTGATGTGATGTGGAACGAAGGCTCGCATTTTTATTATTTTTAAACACATTAATTCTGCAAAAGCACGTTGATGCTTAAAAAGTAGATGTATTTTACTTTTTTATTTTTTATTCATTTTACTTTTCGCTATCGTTTTCTGTCCGTGTGTTTCTCGGTCTAATAATTTTATCATTGAGTTTCACCACTATTCTCAATCTATTATTTTCATTGTTAACACAATTTTTTAATAGATAGGGTTACAATGAAATAATAGTGTCTTTATCATTTAAATTTGGTAATTTCTATTATTATTGTTATTCTTTTAAATGACTGTTTACTAATTTTTAATTGGCGATCTAAAATTCTTCAAATTATTTCACTTTTTATTTGTTTTTATATTTTATATTTTTAGCTTTAATATTTTTATAATTAATATATTATAGTATATAAATATAATATTTTTTTATATTAAAAATCGAGGGATCAAAATAGTTTATACAGAGATAAAGGGAGGCAAAGCTTCAACCAGCAAACATAAGAGTTCGAACTACTACATCACACAAGGTATATAGTCACCCACCAACAAGAAAGGATCCAAAAAAGTAACAAAAAGAATAGTGCTTTATATATATTTAGTTTTTAAAGCTATTTCATTAATTTATAATAATATTGTTTAATTTGTATGTATAAATAAATATTATATTATAGTGTATAAATAGGATTACAAATAATCATATAATATACAGATTATACTATATAATAAATTAATATATACATATATGTATATATAATTTTTTTAAAATATTTTTTTATATTAAGTATAAGGAGTTCACCGAGAATACAAAAGACCACCAAGAGTCAAAGTAGCAGAGGCCTAGCCTCACACATCAAAAAAGATGAGAATTACATACAACCAAAGAAGAGCAAGGAAAGAGATGTAAACAAAGAAAGCTACTAATGCAGCACATCTTCAACGGTGTCCACCCACGTAGTCCAGCCCAAATCACCTTCCATCCATACCAAGTTCCTCTGATCCTGAATCTGCTTCAGCATATAGATCACCTCTCTAGTGGTGTTCTGAGGGCTTCTTTTGACCTCTTTGCTGATACGGTCAATAGTTTGATTGAAAACTTGAATATTATCCAAGTGCATCCTCCAGAAAGAGCCATTCTTAACTTCGTTAGCAAAGAAAGTAGCATGGCCATCCTTAAGCAATCTTTTGAATTTAGCCTTGTTGACTTTCATAGTTATTTGAATCTGCGAATTTTTTTTAAAATAGGTGAGACTTCGAAAAGACTCAGTAAGCAACCTGGGGACATTTTGAAATCTTTCTTCATTTCTGTATTTCCAAATTTGCCATAAAATGTTAGCTGAGAGAATATCCCAAAACATGTTGACATCATTTTTAGCATTAAAAATAAATCCAGTAATAACTTCAAGAATGTTGAAAGTCGCAGGGATAGATATGCCAAACATCAACCAAACCTCTTTAGCAAAAGAGCACTCAAAAAATATATGTCTTCCCGTTTCCGGGATCCTACAAATGCTACACATGTTAGTATCAGAGAAAGACTTCTTAATAGGAAGCCCATTGAGAATAAGTAACCATTTAAAACATTTGATCTTAGGATCAATAGAGCTTTTCCAAAGATTGTCAAAAATCTTATTCCAAGAGGGAACATCTAAGTTAGCATACCAAGTCTCATTAATATGACTGATAATATCATAATTGTAGTTAATAACAGAGTAAATATTCTTAGCTTTCAACATAGAAATAACAATACCTCTCAGCCATTTGATATTCAGATACCTATTGGAATCAACGTGACAAACAGTAGGAATATTTCTGCTGGCGTGGACAATCAAATTATAAGTCTTCTTTTGGGTATCAGGAAGATTAAACTTCAATCTTAACTCCTCCCACATAATAAGACTGTCATTTTCAAAAATGTCAATAAACTGCTTGATACCAAGGTTGGCCCAACTTTTGGTGGAGCAGCCCTGAGTAAGAGCAAGGGGTTTATTCCCAAGCTTAAGGTTCCACCAAATGGACCTTTCACCTTGAAGGATCTTATCATCAAAAAAATATCTATTCTTAATAAATTGCCTAACATGGTTCCAGGCTTTCCAGATAGACTTGAAAATAGCCGAGCCTTGAACAATGATAGGAAAATCACTACAAATAAGATCAGTGAGGGGGAGATTCTTCCAGAATTTGGCATTCTTAGGATAACCTCTTTCTATATTGTTACGAATAAGCACTCTCCAAGGGTCATCCCCCTCCAAAGCATGAAAGATCCATTTGGAGGCCAAAGCAATACCACAAAGTCTTTGGTCTTTAAGCCCCAAACCCCCAAACAGTTTATCAACATGACACCAGCTCCACTTGACAGAATGGGTCTTGTTATTACCTTTCCCATCCAACCAAAGATAATTCCTGATAGTCTTTTGAATTTCCAAAACTTGGTAATCATTAAACATCCAAGCTGAAGCATAGTAAATATTATACGAAGAAAGAATCTTCTGGCAAACTTGTAATCTACCAGCAAAAGACAAAGACCTATTGTGCCATTTATTCAACTTATTGTGAATCTTATCATTAACCCAAGTCCACATATCTTTCAAGGAAGGGTTAACAGAGAAAGGGATACCCAAATATCTAACAATTTTAGTGGGACCTCCCCATTGGTAACCATACTTGCTAAACCAATCAAGAGGTTGGTTATTCCACCCAAGACAAATAGACTTAGCTTGGGAAACCCTCGCTCCCGATATCTTGCAGAAAAAAGTGAGCTTATTGATCATAGCATCAAAGTTGGCTTCTGAGACTTCATGAAAGAGAGAAGTATCATCAGCAAATTGGCAATTAATAATCCTTATTATTGGAAAGGATAATACCTTTGACAGCAGGGGACAAGGTGTTATCTCTAAGAATATAAAAAAGAGCTTTAGAGGCAATGACAAAAAGGGCAGGGGCAAGCAGACAGCCTTGCCTAATAGATCTACCTAAGGGGAAGGGGGCTATAAGAGATCCATTAATATCAATTTGGGCATGAGCATCTTTAAGAAGCATTTTAACAATGTCATAGAAATAAGAGGGGAATCCAAGAGCATCCAACATCATAATGATAAAATCCCATTCTATTCTATCATAAGCCTTTTCAAAGTCCAGTAAAAACATAGCAACATTTTGATCCGTATGCTTAGCCCAATTAAGAGTCTCCTAGCTAGTAATTAAATTCTCCAAGATATATCTCCCTTTAACAAACCCAGTTTGAGTAGGGCAAACAAATTTAGGAAGAATAGTATCCAACCTTTGAGACAAGATCTTCGCGAGAATCTTGTAAGAAACATTTTTAAAAGAGTTATAGGTCTCCAATTTTTTAAAAGAGATTTATCTCCCTCTTTAGGAATGAGCTTGATAATTCCATAATTGATCTCCTTACCCAAAGTACTAGTATCAATAGCTTCAGTATAGATGTTAAGTAAGAATTTACAAATCCAATTGCTGTTAGCTTTATAAAACTCCACAAGTAAACCATCGGGACCAGGAGCCTTATCATTGTGCAGAAAGTTGATGGAATTCTCAATTTCTTCCAGAGATATAGGCTGCTCGAGCACAGAGGCATCATAATTCAAAATTTTCTTAGGAATAAGATTCCTACACTAATTTCTAAGAGTCCTAGCTTCTTGAGAATCCTTGGAAAAGAAAAGGTGAACATAAAAACTAGCAAACTCTTTTTTAATACCTTCAATATCAGAGATCATTTGATTATTAACAAGCAGTCTATCAATAGTTTCTCTAGCTTGATTCTATTTAATAATATTGAAGAAAAAATTACTACCTCTATCCCCAAATTGAAGCCAGTGAGCTCTAGAGCGGATTCTAGCACCTAAAGCTTTTTGGTGCTGGTGTTTTCTCAAAGCGTTCTTAGCATAAGCCAGTTGCTGACAGAGTTGGGGGTCATCATGATTATTTTGAATATTCAACTCAGCATTGTATAAATTATTGTTAAGCACAGACTCCATATATCTATAGTCCTTCGCTTTTTTTTGACCAACCGTTCTCAACAGACTCTGCCAAGTGGAAACATCCATGTTCCACCTATCAATATAAGAAATATAGGGATAATGAGACTCATTAATAAGTCTAATGATCGAGATAGCAGCAAGAATGTCCTCATCTTTCAATAGGTAAGTATTGAGCATAAATTTATTATGAACTTTATTGCTGCACGGAGGGAAACAGCCAAGATTGATCGAAATAGATATAGGGTGATGATCTGAAAGAGTAGAAGGAGAAACCAGAACAAGGTTGTTATGATTATCCGGGTTAACAAAGAAATTTTTTTGGTTAAGATAAAATCGATCAAGCCTAGAATAAATTCTATCCTGACCTTTCTGAAAATTGCACCACGTAAACTAGAGACCAGGACTGTTGTTTTTGTTCCCGGTTAACGGATCAAAAAGAGAGTTAGATGATTTAAAATTGCTCCAAGCAAGTTTTTCTTGATCTTTCCAGGAGAAGGGGAGACCCCCCATCTTGTCCTCTTGATCCTCTATCATATTAAAGTCACCTCCAAACATCCAAGGGATATCTGGAAGGGAACAGAGCCAAGACCAAAACAAAGATCTCTCTTTATAATCATTGGCCGCATAAATAGAGAAAATACCAAAGTCCATGTCATTATGATTGAAAATTAACCAAATAGCTCTGTTACAGGGCGAAAAGCCATAGTTCTTAATTTTAGGTCCCCACCTAGGGTTAACTAAAATCGCAACTCCTCCTTTCCCCTACGAATGATTAGTGAAAAATTTGACAGCATCCTTCCAAATATAATTAAGATTGGATTCAAGGTTGAATCCAGTGGTTTTCATTTCTTGCAGCATTAAAATATCAATATTATTATTACAACTGAGAAAATTTTTAACCACAAATTTTCTATCAGGACATTCAAGTCCTCTGATATTCCAAGACATGCAATTCATTGAGAAAGAGTTTTAGGGAAGGACGCATCAGAAATAACAATATCCTCCATAGGAGAGGCATCATCAGGGATAGCCTGATTCTATTTTTTAACATTCTTGTTCTTATTTTTTGAACCTAGAGGTCTCCCTTTCCTCTTTTTCATGAGGTTATCCTCATTATCCGAAAATGAAGGAGAAACCAAATCCTATTCTATTGGCTGGTTGGAACCAGCCATCGCCGGAATAACTTCGAAGAAAAACTCATCAGAGATTTCTTGCAAACGATTAACAGGGGGCTTTGGATTGGGGGTTTTTAAATTAGGATGAGAAACCTTAGAGATTTCCTGTGCAACAGAATTGACCAATGGGTGAGAAGGTATAGCAAATTCCTACAAATTGTTATTAGCCGAGGGAGCAGAGGATTGGGAAAAGTCCATAACCTTGCCACCTGATTTATTAATCAAATTCTTATTAGAAACATTATTATACTTGTTAGATCTATTCTTCCTCTTTTTAGTGACTTCCTGAAAACCATCGGCATCCACTATGCTAGTAACAACGGCATTACTAAAAGAAGGTGTTGGCAGAGGGGAAAGAAAAACTTGTGATGAATAGGGAGGGGGAAACGAAGGGTTAGGATTGTTAGGAATAAGGTGTATCAACCTTGGATAATTCCTATTCTTATTATTTGTTTTGTAAATATATTTTTTTGCAAATAATGTTATTAAGTGTGAGTGTACATGTCTAGTTGGCATGTTGATGTGTCACTCCACTTGATGTGTCGGCATCTTGTGCATAAGCAGATCATGACTGAAATGGTCATGACAGATTCCTATGACGCGTAAGAACTATTTAAGGAATGTGCTATGACAAGTGTAAGAGCATCTTATGACTTGGGCCTATTTGGGCGCCCAAGAAGAAGTGGTTGGTGTGTGTAAGAGAATATGCCAAAAATAGGTTGGTATGATAGATTCTCTTACACTTCTCTTGTGACCGTTATTTTTGGCAGATTCTATGACAAGTTGTCATAGTCTATTCTAGGGATGGATGCCTATTCTTGGGATTGCATGTAACAACTGTGTACATGTGGCTTTGTGCATGGGTCTTGGTGGTTGTGCCCATTTTTGGGTCCAGAGGAGTCTATATATATGATGTTGCTGCTATGGGAGAGATATAACATAAGTTTAAGTCTTGTTGGCTTTGTCTCTCATTTCCTGAAAGAACTTTCATTGCAAGTGTATTGTAATCTTTGTGTTGAAGATAATACATTGTGCAGGTTTTGGAGTGCTGGGGTTTTTTACCGAAAGTTTTTCCCCAGGGTATATCATTGTGTCATTCTCTATTTTTCTGTATGTATGGTATGTGGTTGCAATATCTTTGTTAAAGTAGTTAACGAATTTGAAATTGTAAGGATTTATAAGAATTTGCACAATACTCTCCTATAGAGATTAGTGTAGGAAGCTATTTTTGCACCTGAGTTTCTTTACAAATGGTATCAGAGCTTGATCAACTTTTGATCCTAGTTGTTGGATACAATTTTTTGAGCTAATCTCAAGTTTGAGTGGGAGTTTTTTGCAGAGCATTCTGAATCTTATTTGCAGATTGAGATGGCAAGTTCATCATATGGAAGAATGGAGGTGGAGAAATTTAATGGCACTAATTTCAAGTTGTGGAAACTCAAGATGGAAGACATGTTGGAAGATTGTGACCTATGGGAAGTGACTTCAAGTGCTACAAGAGCATCAACTATAGCTCAAGCAGATTGGGATATCAAAGACCGTAAAGCTAAGGGTCTCATAAGACTCTGTTTAACCGATGCAGTCCTTCTGAATGTTCTAGATGAGAAAACCACAAATAGTTTGTGGGAAAGACTTGCAGCCGTGTAACAGGCCAAATCTCTGGTGAACAAGTTGTTCCTGAGGAAGAAGTTGTACTCTCTACGAATGGAGGAAGGTGGATCCTTAACAGATCATTTAAATGCATTTAATCTGCTGGCTGCACAATTGACACCAGCTAGTGTCAAGTTAGAGGAGGAGTATCGTTGCTACACACTTTTGTGTTCTTTACTGGATTCATGGGACCATCTTGTGATGGCTCTCAGAAGTACTTTAGTCACCTTAAAAATGGATGATGTGGTGTCTTCACTGCTATCAGAGGAGATGCGGAGAAAGGCTTCCATTTCAGAAAAAGAAGCCCTTGCTATTCGTGGGAGATCCACTGAAAGAGGGAAGAAAAATGACAATAAGTCTGACAATAAGGGTAGATCCAAATCCCATGGGAAGTCAAAGACTTCCAATAAGTCTAAGGCAAAATGTTGGAACTATGATAAATCTGGGCACTTCCGTAAAGACTGCAAAGAGCCGAAGAAGAAGAAGAAAGGTTCAGATTCAGCTTCAGAAAGATCTCAAGAAGATGGCGATGCATTTGATCGCAGCTTTGGCAGCCCATGCATCTGATGATGTGTGGTTGGTTGACTCAGGTGCATCTTTTCACATGAACTCTCATCGAAACTAGTTCTCAAAATATGAAGAGTTCGATGGTGGAAAGGTGTACTTGGGTGATGATTCTCACCTAAAGATAGTTGGACGCGGAAGGGTCACTATCAAATTTCTTGATGGACGAGTAAAGGGAATCAACAGAGTTATGCACATTCTGAGTTTGGCACGAAACCTATTATCTGTAAGTATGATGAATGATGTAGGTGTGCAAGTTGTTTTTTTGAAAGAAGGATGCAAGATGATGAGAGGATCGATAGTGCTTGCAAGGGGTACTAGGAGAGGTACCTTATTTTAGCTAGATGCATGTATTCCTCTATGTAATAGTTCTTCATCCTCACCATCTGAACAAGCAGTGAAGAAGTCTGTGGCTATTGGTTCTGATGGTAGTGCAAATACTATGGAAGGTAAGCTTCCTGTAGAAAAGACAATGTTGTGGCATATGAGATTTGGCCACATTAGTGAAAAGGGTCTCAGAACCCTGAAAAATAAAAATATCATTGAGGGGTTAAATGATTGTAATCTCAAGTTTGACTTCTATGAACACTGTGTCTATGGTAAACAAAATCGTGTTCAGTTTTACTCTAGTTCTCACAAATCTTCTGATGTTTTGGATCTTATTCATTCTGATGTATTTGGTCCTATAAAAGTTCCTTCAATCTCCAAGTCTATATTTTTTGTATCTTTCATAGATGATTATAGTAGAAGGACGTGGATTTATTTCCTTAAAAGTAAGACACAAGTCTTTAGTCGGTTCAAGGAATTTAAAGCTCTTGTAGAGAATCAGACTAGTAAGAAGATTAAGTGTGTGAGAACTGACAATGGTGGTGAGTTTTGCTCAGTAGAGTTTGAATAGTTCTGTAAAGAACAAGGTATCGAGAGGCATAAGACAACTCCTTATACCCCACAGCAAAATGGAGTTGCAGAGAGAATGAACAGGACACTGATGGAGAAGGCTAGGAGTATGCTTAGTGGAGCTGGTTTAGAACAAAGGTTTTGGGCCGAAGCTATGGCCACTGCTTGCTATTTGGTTAATAGATCTCCTACATCAGCCCTTGTTGGTAAGACACCCATGGAGGTGTGGTCTGGTAAGAAGCCTTCAATTAGACATCTTTGTGTTTTTGGTTGTGAAGCTTATGCACATGTTCCAAAGGAGAAAAGATCTAAGTTGGAAAACAAAGCTGTTAAATGTATTTTCATCGGATACAGTGCTGGTGTGAAAGGATACAAGCTTTAGGATCCTATGACTAGTAAGGTGTTGTATAGTAGAAATGTTATTTTTAGAGAGCTAACATCTTCTCCTATTGTGCTACAACTAGATGAAAAAGAAAAAGAAAAAGATGTTGTTCAGTTGCCTCCTACCCCTGAGAAGACTGAACAGAGAGACCATGTTGGGCCTAATGATGAGGAGAGCTCTAGTAGCTCTAATAGTTCAGAAGAAGAGGAAGAACAACCTCAACTGCAGACCTTAAGGAGATCCACGAGAGAAAGAAAGCAACCAAAAAGGTTTGGTTATTCTATATTAGATTCCAGTTGTGCCTTTGCTTTGATTACTAACACTGATGAGCCTAGATCTGTGAAAGAGGCTTTGGGCATGGAAGATGCAGGTTCCTAGATTGAGGCTATGGATGATGTGATGGCTTCATTGGAGAAAAACAAAACTTGGGACCTTGTACCTTTGCCTAAAGGGAGAAAATCTGTTGGCTGTAAATGGGTGTTCACGAAGAAATTTTGTGCACATGGCAGTGTTGAAAGGTATAAAGCTAGATTGGTTGCAAAGGGGTATTCATAGGTAGAGGGAATAGATTATGGTGAAATATTCTCTCCTGTTGCAAAGTTGACATCCATTAGATTTCTATTATCTCTTGCTGCATCATATGATTTAGAGATAGAATAGATGGATGTGAAGACAACTTTCCTTCATGGTGATTTGGAGGAAGAGATTTATATGTCACAGCCTAAGCACTACATTGTTAAAGGTAAAGAATCCTTAGTTTGCAGATTAAAGAAATCTCTATATGGTTTGAAGCAATCTCCTAGGATGTGGTACCTTAAGTTTGATGCCTTTGTGTTGTCAATTGGATTTGTAAGATCAAAATCAGATCATTGTGTTTATTTCAGAGTTGAAAATGATCGCCTTCTTATTGTTGCATTATATGTTGATGATATGTTGCTATTTGGGAAGGGTAATGGTATGATTTCTGATTTTAAATCTTAGTTGTCAGCATAGTTTGAGATGAAAGATCTTGGGGCAGCTAGGTACATCTTGGGTATGGAAATCAGTAGAGACAGGTCTAACAGAAAACTTTGGTTGAGTCAGAGTAAGTATGTGAAGTCTGTGTTGGACAGGTTCAACATTACAGATTGTAGACCACTATGTGTTCCTATTTCTGGGGGAACAAAGTTATTTGTAGATGATTGTCCAAAATCTCCTAGTGAGGTGGAGGACATGAGTAGAGTACCTTATGCTAGTGCAGTTGGTAGTCTTATGTATGCTATGGTCTATACTAGACCAGACATTGCCCAAGCAGTGGGAGTCCTGAGTCAGTTTATGGCTAATCCTGGACAGGTACATTGGGATGCAGTTAAGCGAGTATTCAGATATTTGAGGGGTACATCAGATTACTCCATATGTTATCATGGTAACTCTTCTGGATCTCCGCATTCAATTTGTATTCATGGGTTTGTGGATTCAGATTGGGCAAGTGATATTGACAGCAGAAGATCCACCAGTGCTTATGTGTTCACTATGTTTGGTGGTGCCATCAGTTGGATGAGTAAGGGACAACCTGTGGTTGCTTTGTCCACTACAGAAGCTGAGTACATGGCTGCTAATCATGCTTGTAAAGAAGCCATTTGGCTTAGAAGATTGTGTTCTGATGTTGGTGTTGATGTAGAACAAATTACTATTTGGTGTGACAGTCAGAGCGCTATTTGCCTTGCAAAGAATCCAACTTTCCATGCCAGAACGAAGCACATTGATGTGCAGTTTCACTTTGTGAGAGATATGGTGGAAGATGGAAAGGTAAATTTGGAGAAGGTAGATACTGTGAATAATGTTGCAGATGCATTAACGAAACTAGTGGGCACTTAGAAGTTCAGATGGTGTTCGAAGTCTATGAGCCTTTTGGCCTATAGCGGTTAAAGTTCCTGTTATGTTCCTGTTGCTCTTACAAGGTGTTCGACAAGTGGGAGAATGTTAGGAATAAGGTGTCTCAACCTTGGATAATTCCTATTCTTATTATTTGTTTTGTAAATGTATTTTTTTGCAAATAATGTTATTAAGTGTGAGTGTACATGTCTATTTGGCATGTTGATGTGTCACTCCACTTGATGTGTCAGCATCTTGTGCGTAAGGAGATCATGACTGAAACGGTCATGACAGATTCCTATGACACGTAAGAACTATTTAAGGAATGTGCTATGATAGGTGTAAGAGCATCTTAGGACTTGGGCCTATTTGGGCGCCCAAGAAGAAGTGGTTGGTGTGTGTAAGAGAATATGCCAAAAATAGGTTGGTATGACAGATTCTCTTACACTTCTCTTGTGACCGTTATTTTTGGCAGATTCTATGACAAGCTGTCATAGTCTATTCTAGGGATGGATGCCTATTCTTGGGATTGCATGTAACAACTGTGTACATGTGGCTTTGTGCATGGGTCTTGGTGGTTGTGCCCATTTTTGGGTCTAGAGGAGTCTATATATATGATGTTGCTGCTATGGGAGAGATATAACAGAAGTTTAAGTCTTGTTGGCTTTGTCTCTCATTTCCTGAAAGAACTTGCATTGCAAGTGTATTGTAATCTTTGTGTTGAAGATAATACATTGTGCAGGTTTTGGAGTGCTGGGGTTTTTTACCGAAAGGTTTTCCCCAGGGTATATCATTGTGTCATTCTCTATTTTTCTGTATGTATGGTATGTGGTTGCAATATCTTTGTTAAAGTAGTTAACGAATTTGAAATTGTAAGGATTTATAAGAATTTGCACAATACTCTCCTATAGAGATTAGCGTAGGAAGCTGTTTCCGCACCTGAGTTTTCTTACAAGGATTACCAGAGGGAGTAGGGATCAATTGAGAGGGAGTAGTAGAAGGGTTCTTTGGGGTTTTATTATTTTTTATGATAGGGCAGTCTTTTCTTAGATGCCCCTCCTTTCTGCATAAAAAACAAGCATTTAAACCCCCTAAGGTCTCGATAGGACAATAAATTTTCTCTTTATCAATAGCAATAGAAAGCTCCTTAGGTAAATCATGGCTAGGTTTCAGGGCAATGAGAACCCTAGCATCAAGATGGGGAACTAACCTAGCTGAATCATCCATTCGAAGTAATTTGCCAAGAGGTTCAACTAGATAAGGAATAAAATGCCACAGAAAAGGAGGTATATTCTTAATGAGAACCCATCTGGGTGCTGATAGGGCAACCATTTCATCTAGATTAGCTTCAGCATTCCAAGCCAAAGCCCTAAATGTAGTATTACCAATAGTCCAATATTCCTTTTTTAAAACCGCAATTTGAGAATTAGTATTGTTAAAGAAAACTACAAATAAGCCTTTTTGAATTTGTCTGCAAAAAAAGATTTGATAACCTAATTTCAGATTCCAATAATTATAAAACCAGTCATCTAAAAATTTTCTTACAGGAACCTTGTCAATTTCCACCGCAGAAAAGAAAATGGCAATGTTCCTGAGTCTTTCCTTTTCCTTTATTATTTCAGCTAACATTTCATGGTTCGGGAAACATGGAATGTAGATAGGTCTATAGGTTGCTTACCATTTGTTGAGTTTTCATCACACAAGGGTGAGGTAAAACGGGCTCCAGAGACAATCACCGGAGATGAACTAGCGACTGCCTCCAAGAAGGACCTCAGCTTACCGCCATAACTGGTAATGGCTCTAGATGCATTGCTAACACTATTACCCAAATCTTTGCTTAAATTTGCAGGAACGATTTTACCAGGTATAGAAACAATAGAAAATTTAAATGCAGATGCAAGATTAGGGTTGAGTGAGGACAAATCACACCTGATTCTGTCCTTGTTCATTGGGTCTCCATTAATGCAGTTGCCTTCACTTGCCACCTTACCACAGGAGTTACTTGTCATCTTTCCATCGAAATGGATGCCACCTGCCGTAGTGATGCCAGCAGGAATCACCGGCGGATCACCGTCCAGCATACCGGCGAAGAAAGAACTCACCAACAAAAACAAATTCGCAGCTCGCAAAATTTGCAAAAAAATGCAGCCGAAAGCTCCCCATTTTTAAAAAATATTATTATTTAATTTTAAAATATATAACTTTAAATAATTATAGTCGTTTTGTTTAAATAATATTATTAATAATTGTTTTAAAAAATAAAATAAATTTACATATAATCTAAATTTAATAAATTAATAAATTAAATTAATACATGAATTAGAAATTGTTTCATTTTATTTTTAATAGTTCAAAAATAATTTAGAATTTAAGTTTTCATAATAAAATAAAAAGTGTTAATTAAAAATGTTAAATAAAATAAAAAAATTGTTTGAAATGTAGAAAAATATTAATAACTATTAATTACTAGAAAGTACAATTTAATTTAAGGGTACTATTTTAATATTATGAGGATTACTTGTCTATTTTACTAACAATATTAAGTTGTTAGAAATTACACTCATTTTTTGTTAGCACATAAAAAGACAAAGAAAAATATATTCAAAACTTTCTTGCTTAAATATTTATGTATTTAACATATCTATAGTAGTATATATATAACTTTTCTTTTTCAAGAGTTTTTTCTTTAAAATTAATAAAATTTTCTTGTTAAATTTTATAATAATTTCGAACCTCTTTTTTCACTAAATATTTGTTTTTATATTAATTTGAAAAGTAATGTTCATATGAAAACAAAGTTTATGCTTTCAGTTGCCAACCTCCTACAAAATCCACCTTCAAACCCTAGGTTAAATTATCTTTTGCATCTAATCATAGCATCTTACAAGCATGAATACAAAACATATGGATTCAAAGCATAGTCTATATCCATACCCTAAATTGGTTAATCCTTACAAAGACAAAAAAATACCCATTAACAAGTTTGAAGCAAAAAGCCACATTTGCGCCTCACAACCAAATAACCCTCAAAGTTTATTGCAAGCACCACCCCTTAGAATAAGATCGTAGGATCATATCAAAGGAAAATTTCATCCCCTTTTTCTCTTTTTTTCCCTTTGAACCATGGATTCATCAAATCAGTTTCTTTTTCTCAGATAGAAAATGCCTTCAGTCCAAATATTTTAAATCTACCGAATCATGAGAAGACACTAGAAGTTTTAAGTAAATCCAAATTAAAGAAAGTAGCTCAAAAAAGGCACAAAAAGTATTTTTAAGATGAATGTCTTTGTTGAATAGAAGTTTAAAATTATGATTTTTTTATTAAGCTTCAAGATCCGATATTTGAAAAAATAGTGGGATCTAAAAAGGATGGTATTTACTTATTTAAAAAAAATTGAATTGGTTTCTTGAGTTTTTTAACTTTTTAAAATCAAAATATTTAAATCTAATATAAAAGCATGTTAGTGGAACTCATTGTAATTTGTGTGCATAATAAAGAATTATTATATACTATCTTTTGAATATTTATTTTTTAAATAATATTATATTATATATTATATTTTACAATTAGCTTATACATATTACACACACATAATGTTAATATGATTTAGAAAAATAGAGAGGGGGGGTGAATCAGTTGTTCTCAGGTCCAGATGTATAAAACAATCTGATAAACTTATCCTTAAATCAGATCCCAAACCAAAACAAACTTGGTCATCACTGATTCAATAATAGAAACATCTAACAATGCAGTTCACTACCCAGCTGTAACTCAACTTGTAAAACAAAGCAATGTTTAGATCTAAACATTCACACAAGTATAAACACCAGGATTTAGAGTGGAAACCCAATTTGGGAAAAACCACTTTGTAACATGCTACTATTATTTTCACTCTTCTGAAGTGAGCTCGGTAAAAAGCCAACCCTATCAAACGTTACAATACAGACTGTCAAATGTGACCCGGTTAAAGGATTTCAATGACCTTGTTAAAAGTGAGCCTAGTCATAGGACTTACATACACTCCATTAGAATGCAACCTTGTTCAAAGGATTTAACATATGACTGTTAGGTCAACCTTTGTTAAAAGGATTTTGACTATTACAATGGTTAGAAAGTAGCAGCAGTATTATCTGAAAAATATACAACTCACTTTGCAAATATCAGATCTGATTCTATACACTAATACTGGTTTACTGACTTTGAAACTTTGCCATTTCCATCTCTGATTTGCTCGAAAATTTTTCTTCAAGAAATCACCACCATTCTCCTTCAGCCTTTTTTACTTATTCAGTCAATAAAACTTTTCTCTTCCAGCATTCTCTGTTCACCATGTACATACATATCACAATGTTCAGGTTCCCTTATATTTTCCTCAACTAGGTTAACTTATCTTTTACCACTCAATCTCATTCGTAGATCTTAGGGTTAGGTTAGATTCATTGAATCTACCCGCTTTATGTTCTTCGGCTCCTTTTCTAGAATCATCTCAAATCTCTTAAAGATTTACAAAAAAACATTTTACAATGCATTTAATGCTTCCAAACAATCAATAAATAAAGTCAAAATATTTTACATAATCCAAGAATTCAACAATGTCAGCTCCAAAATTAAATTATCTTCAAATATAAAATTGCTAATGCTTGGTCAATACTATGATTGTTCACTCGGTCTCCATGTAGAATGCTCGGTCAATACTAAAACTATTTCCTCGGCTTGCACTATCTTCCTCGACAATTTATTGATGCTTGGTCGACACTATAATTTTGCTCAGCATATACTAACTTAGTCGACACTAACATCACTAAGCTTAAACAAGATTTTTCCATTTTTACTCGGTTAAGGCTACCAGTTTAGTCTTCAGTCTTACTAAGATAAACAATACATTATCTCATCATAGTGCAACATAGTCAAGTACACTTTGTAGTATCAAGATAACTCAACCTTTCCCTAGGTGCTATTGTTACCAACCTTGCTTATCCCCTTAGCAACCCTCAAATAGATATAGTACTTTCCTAAATAGCAACAGTCTTACCAATTAAGGTTTGACATCAATGACAATATAACAATTGTTTCAATTTATTTTCCAACAATCTCCCTCTTTGTCCTTGATGGAAACACCATATGATATAATCTGAATAACACATGGATTACCAACCAATCCAAAATCTTACCCGTCCATCAGAAAGTTATTTATAATATCCTTATCTTCATTCTAATTCAGAATCCTGTATGCCTCACTCCTGTGACTGTCAGAAGTATTTAGATCTCCCTCTGTCCTGATTCTTCATTTCAGTTCATTATCCTCTTTTCTTTTAGTTCCATCAGCTCATCAACTCTTGGTTTTTAGTATCATGTGTTATCATATCTCATGTGTTATCATATTAGTACATTCTCCCTCTTTGATAAAAATGCCAAAGCAGAAACTAAAATTTACATCCATCAAATGTAGATAATATCTGTCCAGCTCAGTGTTTCTCTCTCTATCATCTTGCTTATGACTGATTCCTTATCTTTGCTTCTCTTCACAACTATAGGCCAACCCTAAAGTGTGATAATCTTCTGCATCAATTTTTCAAATGTTTTACTGTAGCACATTTGATGTAGTGCTCCTAACTTGTCTAGGCAGCCTCAGTTAGGGGAAGAACCCCTAATTGACTTCTTAAATACTCATGAGCTTCTCTGGGTAAAGCTTTAGTGAATATGTCTGCTATTTGTTCTTTTGTATTTACATATTCCATTCAGACTTCTTTGTTTGGTACTAATTCTCTCAAGCAGTGATACTTGATTGCAATGTCTTTGGTATTAGTGTGCATCACTAGATTCTTAGAAATATTGATAGCACTTGTGTTGTCACAGAAAATAACAACAGGTTCAGTGATTTCTTCTTTCATGGCTATCAACAATTATTTTATCCATACCAAGTTTGAACAGTTTATTGGAGTAGCAACATACTCAGCCTTGGTAGTAGATTGAGAAATGCAATTTTGTTTCTTGCTTGTCTAGGAGACTAATCTCTGTCCAAGAAAGAAAGCTCCGCCACTTGTACTCTTTCTGTCATCTAAATTTCTTGCCCAATCAGCATTTGTATAAACTCAGAGTTCAAATTTGTCATCCTTCTTATAATATAGACCATAGTAAGTAGTTCCTTTCAAGTATCTCATAATTCTTTTCACGACCATCATATGGGTTTCCTTAGGATTTGCAGAGAATCTTGCCACAATCCCAATAGCTAATGCAATATCTGGTCTGCTATGTACAAAATACTACAATTTTCCAATCATAGATTTGTACAGAGTCTGATTCACTTCTGTAGCATCATCATTCTTAGATAACTTTTGTCTAGTAACCATAGGAGTTGCCACTGATTTAGCATCTTCCATCCCAAAATTTTTCAGTATTTCATTAACTTACTTAGACTATGTAATGAAAATTCCATTCTTCTTCTGATATACTTGTAAACCAACAAAGAATTTGATCTCACCAAACATACTCATTTCATCAAACTTACCTCTAAGACTCTTGACCTTTTCTTTCAGTACATTCAAGTCACCACCATAGATCCTTGCAAGAGTGTCCCAGATATCCTTTGTAGTTGTGTAGTCCTTAATGTCCTCAAATTATGGATAGCTTAGTGTAGATGCAATTTCTAGCATTGCTTGATTATGTTCTTGCTTAGCTCTCATTTCTTCGGTAGTGAAAGGTGGGATAGGTGAGACATAACTGTTCTCAATGTAGTACTTTGCAAAGTCACCAATACTAGCCAAATGTAGCTTCATCAAGCTTTGCCATGCAGGGAAAATTTCTTTTTTCAGCTTCGGTATCTCCTTCATATACATCTTGATCATTTTCTTCAAGCCCCTTTAAACTTGATATCTGTCAACACTAATAATAAGGAACTTAGCTCTGATACCAATTGTTAATATGAATTAAAACAACAGAGAGGGGAGGTGAATCAGTTGTTATTAGGTTCTGATGTATAAAATAATCTAATAAACTTATCCTTAAATCAGATCCAAAACCAAAACAAACTCAGTCATCACTGATTCAATAATAGAAACATCTAAAAATGCAGGTCACTACCCAGGTGTAACTTAACTTGTAAAACATAGCAATGTTTAGATCTAAACATTCACACAAGTATAAACATGAGGATTTATAGTGGAAACTCAATTTGGGAAAAATGACTTTGTAACATGCTACTATTATTTTCACTCTTCTGAAGTGCGCTTGATAAAAAGCCAACCTTGTCAAAGGTTACAATACACACTGTCAAATGTGACCCGGTTAAAATATTCCAATGACCTTGTTAAAAGTGAGCCTAGTTATAGGACTTACATACACTCCATTAGAATGTAACCTTGTTCAAAGGATTTACCATATGACTATTAGGTCAATCTCTGTTAAAAAGATTTTGACTATTACAATGGTTAGAAAGTAGCAGCAGTATTATCTTAAAAATATAGAACTCACTTTGCAAATATCAGATCTGATTCTATACACCAATGCTGGTGTACTGACGTTGAAACTTTGCCATTTCCATCTCTGATCTGCTCATAACTTTTTCTTCAAGCAATCACCACAATTCTCCTTCAGCCTTTTCTGCTTATTTAGTCAATCAAACTTTTCTCTTCCAGCATTCTCTATTCACCATGTACATACATATAACAATGTTTAGGTTCCCTTATATTTTCTTCAATTAGGTTTAATTATCTTTTGCCGCTCAATCTCATTCGTAGCTCTTAGGGTTAGGTTAGATTCATTGAATCTACTTGCTTTATGTTCTTCAGCTCCTTTCCTAGAATCATCTCAAATCTTATAAAGATTTACAATAAAATATTTTACAATGCATTTAATGCTTCCAAACAATCAATAAATAAAGTCAAACCATTTTACATAATCAAAGAATTCAACAATGTCATCTCCAAAATTAAATTCTCTTCAAATATAAAATTGCTAATGCTTGGTCAATACTGTGATTGTTCACTCGGTCTCCATGTTGAATGCTCAGTCAATACTAAAACTATTTCCTTAGCTTGTACAGTCTTCCTCGACAATTTACTGATGCTTGGTTGACACTATAATTTTTCTCCACATATTGTAACTCAGTTGACACTAACATCACTTAGCTTAAACAATATTTTTCCATAATTTTCTAGGTTAAGTCTAGCAGTTTAGTCCTCAATTTTACTAAGATAAACAATACATTATCTCATCATAGTGAAACATAGTCAAGTACACTTTGTAGTATCAAGATAACTCAGCCTTTCCCTAGGTGCTATTGTTACTAACCTTTCTTAGCCCCTTATTAACACTCAAATAGATATAGTACTTTCCTAAGTCGTAACAGTCTTACTAATTAAGGTTTGTCATCAATGAAAATACAACAATTGTTTCAATTCAATTTCCAACAATCTCCCTCTTTGCCATTGATGGCAACACCATATGATATCATCTGAATAACACATGGATTACCAACCAATCCAAAATCTTATATGTCGATCAGAAACTTATTTATATAATATCCTTAGCTTCATTCTGATTCAAAATCCTATAAGCCTCACTCGTGTGACCGTCAAAAGTATTCAGATCTCCCTTTGTCCTGATTCTTGATTTCAGTTCATCATCCTCTTTTCTTTTAGTTCCATTAGCTCATCAACTCTTGGTTTTCAGTATCATGTGTTATCATATCTCATGTGTTATCATATCAGTACATTCTCCGTCTTGGACAAAAATGCCAAAGCAGCAACTAAAACTTACATCCATCAAATGTAGATAATATCTATGCAGCTCAATGTTTCTGTCTCTGTCATCTTGCTTATGACTAATTCCTTGTCTTTGCTTCTCTTCACAACTCTAGGCCAACCCTAAAGTGTGACAATCTTCTGCATCAATTTGTCAAATATTCTGCTGTAGCATATTTGATGCAGTGCTCCTAGCTTGTCTAAGCAGCCTCAGTTAGGGGAAGAACCCCTAATTGACTTCTTAAATACTCATGAGTTTCTTTGGGTAAAGCTTTAGTGAATATGTCTGCTAGTTGTTCTTTTGTATTCACATATTCCATTCAGACTTCTTTGTCTTGTACTAATTCTCGCAAGCAGTGATACTTGATTGCAATGTCTTTGGTCTTAGTGTGCGTCATTGGTTTCTTAGAAATATTGATAACACTTGTGTTGTCACAGAAAATAACAATAGGTTCAGTGATTTCTTCTTTCATGCCTATCAACAATTATTTTATCCATACCAAGTTTGAACATTTTACTGCAGCAACAACATACTTGGCCTCGGTAGTAGATTGGGAAATGCAATTTTTTTCTTGCTTGTCCAGCAGACTAATCTCTGTCCAAGAAAAAAATCTCTACCACTTGTACTCTTTCTATCATCTAAATTTCCTACCCAATCAGCATCTGTATAAACTTAGAGTTCAAATTTGTCATCCTTCTTATAATATTATAGACCATAGTCAACATTTCCTTTCAAGTATCTCATAATTCTTTTCATGGCCATCATATGTATTTCCTTAGGATTTGCAGAGAATCTTACCACAATCCCAATAGCTAATGCAATATCTGGTCTACTGTGTATAGCATACTGCAATTTTCCAATCATAGATCTGTACAGAGTTTGATTCACTTATGCAGCATCATCATTCTTAGATAACTTTTGTCGAGTAACCATTGGAGTTCCCAATGGTTTAGCATCTACCATCCCAAAAGTTTTCAGTATTTCATTAACATACTTAGACTGTGTAATGAAAATTCCATTCTTATTCTGATATACTTGTAAACCAACAAAGAATTTGATCTCACCAAACATACTCATTTCATCAAACTTACCTCTAAGACTCTCGGCCTTTTCTTTCAGTACACTCAAGTCACCACCATAGCTCCTTGCAAGAGTGTTCCACATATCCTTTGCAGTTGTGCAATCCTTAATGTCCTCAAATTCTAGATAGCTTAGGGTAGATGCAATTTCCAGTATTGCTTGATTATGTTCTTACTTAGCTCTCATTTCTTCGATAGTGAAAGGTGCGACAGGTGTGACATAACTATTCTCAATGTAGTACTTTGCAGAGTCACCAATACCGACCAGATACAGCTTCATCAAGCTTTTCCATGTAGGGAAATTTTCTCTGTCCAGCTTTGGTACCTCCTTCTTATACATCCTGATCATTTGCTTCAAGCCCCTTTAAACTTGGTATCTGTCAACACTAATAATAAGAAACTTAGCTCTGATACCAATTGTTAATATGATTTAGAACAATAGAGAGGGGGGGTGAATCAGTTGTTCTTAGGTCTTGATGTATAAAACAATCTCATAAACTTATCCTTAAATTAGATCCGAAACCAAAACAAACTCAGTCATCACTGATTGAATAATAGAAACATCTAACAATGTAGTTCACATCCCAGCTGTAACTTAACTTGTAAAACATAGCAATGTTCAGATCTAAACATTCACACAAGTATAAACACGAGGATTTATAGTGAAAATGCAAAATGCAAGAAACCACTTTGTAACATGCTACTATTATTTTCACTCTTCTGAATTGAGCTTGGTAAAAAGCCAACCCTGTTAAAGGTTACAATACACACTGTCAAATGTGACCCGGTTAAAGGATTTCAATCACTCTGTTAAAAGTGAGCCTAGTCATAGGACTTACATACACTCCATTAGAATGCAACCTTTTTCAAAGGATTTAACATACATGACTGTGAGGTCAACCTTTGTTAAAAGGATTTTGAATGTTACAATGGTAAGAAAGTAGCAGCAGTATTATCTGAAAAATCTACAACTCACTTTGCAAATATCAAATTCGATTTCAAACACTAATGCTGGTTTACTGACTTTGAAACGTTGCCATTTCCATCTCTGATCTGCTCGAAACTTTTTCTTCAAGCAATCACCACCATTCTCTTTCAGTCTTTTCTGCTTATTCAGTCAATAAAACTTTTCTCTTCCAGCATTCTCTGTTCACCATACATACATACATATCACAATGTTCAGGTTCCCTTATATTTTCCTCAATTAGGCTAACTTATCTTTTGCCACTCAATCTCATTCATAGATCTTAGGGTTAGGTCAGATTCATTGAATCTACCCGCTTTATATTCTTTAGCTCCTTTTCTAGAATAATCTCAAATCTCTTAAAGATTTACAATAAAATGTTTTACAATGCATTTAATGCTTCCAAACAATCAATAAATAAAGTCCAAATTTTTTACATAATCCAAGAATTTAACAATGTCAGCTCCAAAATTAAATTCTCTTCAAATATAAAATTGTTGATGCTCGGTCAATACTGTGATTGTTCACTCGGTCTCCATGTAGAATGCTCGGTCAATACTAAAACTCTTTCCTTGGCTTGCACTGTCTTCCTCAACAATTTAGTAATGCTCGGTCGACACTATAATTTTGCTCGACATATACTAACTTGGTCAACACTAACATCACTCTGCTTAAACAAGATTTTTCCATTCTTTACTTGGTTAAGCCTACCAGTTTAGTCTTCAGTCTTACTAAGATAAACAATACATTATCTCATCATAGTGCAACATAGTCAATTACACTTTGTATTATCAAGATAAGTCAACCTTTCCCTAGGTGCTATTGTTACCAACCTTTCTTAGCCCCTTAGAAACACTCAAATAGAGATAGTACTTTCCTAAGTAGCAACACTCTTACCAATTAAGGTTTGGCATCAATGACAATACAACAATTATTTCAATTTAGTTTGCAACAATCTCCCTCTTTGGCATTGATGGAAACACCATATGATATCATCTGAATAACACATGGATTACCAACCAATCCAAAATCTTATATGTCCATCAGAAACTTATTTATAATATCGTTAGCTTCATTCTGATTCACAATCCTTTAAGCCTCACTCCTGTGACCGTCAGAAGTATTCATATCTCCCTCTGTCCTGATTCTTCATTTTAGTTCATCATCCTCTTTTCTTTTAGTTCCATCAGCTCATCAAATCTTGGTTTTCATTATCATGTGTTATCATATCTCATGTGTTATCATATCAGTACATTATCCCTCTTTGACAAAAATGCCAAAGCAACAACTAAAACTTACATCCATCAAATGTAGATAATATCTGTGTAGCTTAGTGTTTCTCTCTCTGTCATCTTGCTTATGACTGATTCCTTGTCATTTCTTCTCTTCACAACTCTAGGCCAGCCCTAAAGTGTGACAATCTTTTGCATCAATTTTTCAAATGTTCTACTGTAGCACATTTGATGCTATGCTCCTAGCTTGTCTAGGCAGCCTTAGTTAGGAGAAGAACCCCTAATTGACTTCTTAAATACTCATGAGCTTTTCTAGGTAAAGCTTTAGTGAATATGTCTGCTAGTTGTTCTTTTGTATTCACATATTCCATTTGGACTTCTTTGTCTTGTACTAATTCTCCCATGTAGTGATACTTGATTGCAATGTGTTTGGTCTTAGTGTGCATCACTAGATTCTTAGAAATATTGATAGCACTTGTTTTGTCATAGAAAATAACAACAGGTTCAGTGATTTCCTCTTTCATGCCTATCAACAATTGTTTTATCCATACCAAGTTTGAATAGTTTACTATAGTAGCAACATACTCAACCTCGATAGAAGATTGGGAAATGCAATTTTGTTTCTTGCTTGTCCAGGAGACTAATCTCTGTCCAAGAAAGAAAGCTCCACCACTTGTACTCTTTCTGTCATCTAAATTTCCTACCCAATTAACATCTGTATAAACTCAGAGTTCAGATTTGTTATCCTTCTTATAATATATACCATAGTCAGTAGTTCCTTTCAAGTATCTCATAATTCTTTTCACAACCATCATATGTGTTTCCTAAGGATTTGCAAAGAATCTTTCCACAATCCCAACAACTAATGCAATATCTGGTCTTTTGTGTACAACATATTGCAATTTTCCAATCATAGATCTGTACAGATTCTGATTCATTTCTACAACATCATCATTCTTAGATAACTTTTGTCCAATAACCATAGGAGTTCCCACTGGTTTAGCATCTTCCATCCCAAAATTTTTTAGTATTTCATTAACATACTTAGACTATGTAATGAAAATTCCATTCTTCTTCTGATATACTTGTAAACCAACAAAGAATTTGATCTCACCAAACATACTCATTTCATCAAACTTACCTTTAAGACTCTCAGCCTTTTCTTTCAGTACATTCAAGTTACCACCATAGATCCTTGCAAGAGTGTCCCACATATCCTTTCCAGTTGTCCAGTCCTTAATGTCATCAAATTCTAGATAGCTTAGGGTAGATGCAATTTCCAGTGTTGCCTGATTATGTTCTTGCCTAGCTCTCATTTTTTTGACAGTCAAAGGTGCGTCAGGTGAGACATAACTGTTCTCAATGTAGTACTTTATAGAGTCACCAATACCGGCCAGATGTAGCTTCATCAAGCTTTGCTATGCAGGGAAATTTTCTTTGTTAAGCTTCGATACCTCCTTATTGTAATACCCCAAAAATGGGCTATAAGTTCATTAACCTCCTATATCATCAAATCATATGAAATCGACATCAAAGTCCTAACCTAAGGCACATCTAAACATCATCGAATCATAATTGATTATCTTAAATTTTGCATTGGGGAATATTCCTAGTAATATTCCTAATTATCTTAATTATCTTTAATTTAATGATTATTTGGCGATAAATCACATTTATCCTAAGTTTGATTAATTGAATATTTTCATATTTAATTAATTAGATTTAATATTTTCCACTTAATTGTGTAATTAAATTAAATTCTATCTATTATTAATTGTATTATTTAATTTTGACAATAAATCAAAATTCCTATCTTTAATTGATTAAATTCTTATTTAATTAATTAAAGCATGTTGTCATTATTTAATAATATAATTTTTAATAAAAGTTTGATTAAATAATTGATTAACCCATAAATCAATTGTTTTATTTTTAAAAAAGCAGTTAAGTTGGAAATAAATCACTTTATTATTAAATTAATTCATAAATAAAACATGCACGATCATAAAAGCAAACAACTATCAATTATCAATTAAAGCTAAACTCTATTTTGAGTTAAAACTTAGCTTTTGCATGTTTTTGTGAGTTAATTATCTTTTATTTAAAAATAACTCAAAAATCAAGTTGAGTTATTTGAGTGATTTATGGCTTTTTCCCATGCACCTCCAAAGCCCTGGATTTCTATAAATTAAAGGCTCAGCTCTTCACAAATCATCTCATATTTTGCACAATCACGCTGGAGAATTGGAATTGAAGAATCAAAGCTCTTGTGAATCGGCATTTTTGGTGAGATCAATCTTATTTTTGCATTCATATTTCATATCATTTCTAGATTAGCATAGCATATCAATTTTCAATAACATAGATTCATATCAAGTTTTTATCATTCTTATTGCATAGAAAAATCCAAAAAAATAGAATAATTGCATTCAATCTCATATCTAGATCAATTTCATTCAAATCCTTCATTTAGGTGTCGTCTAGGTCACTGATCTCGATTACAATCTGAGAACATTAATCTCGCACCTATTAGAAGGCAGTAAATCGCTTGGTTAGATAGCTTTCAATTTTGCACGATTTTGATTATCACTAACCTCTAATGTTTTACTGAAGTGTTGTGTCTACAGATTAGGTACAATTTTCACACACACACTTATACATCCTGATCATTTGCTTCAAGCCCCTTTAAACTTGATATCTGTCAACATTAATAATAAGCAACTTAGCTCTGACACCAATTGTTGATATGATTTAGAACAATAGAGAGGGGGGGTCAATCAGTTGTTCTCAGGTCCTGATGTATAAAACAATCTCATAAACTTATTCTTAAATCAGTTCCAAAACCAAAACAAACTCGGTCATCACTGATTCAATAGTAGAAACATCTAACAATGCAGTTCACTACCTAGCTCTAACTTAACTTGTAAAACATAGCAATGTTCAGATTTGAAGATTCACACAAGTATAAACATTAGGATTTATAGTGGAAACAGAATTTGAGAAAAACCACTTTGTAACATTCTACTATTATTTTCACTTTTCTAAAGTGAGCTCTGTAAAAAGCCAATCCTGTCAAAGGTTACAATACACACTATCAAATGTGACCCGGTTAAAGGATTTTAGTCACCTTGTTAAAAGTGAGCCTAGTCATAGGAGTTACATACACTCCATTAGAATGCAACCTTGTTCAAAGGATTTAACATATGACTGTTAGGGCAACCTCTGTTAAACGGATTTTGATTGTTACAATGGTTAGAAAGTAGCAGCAATATTATCTAAAAAATATACAACTTACTTTGCAAATATCAGATCTGACTCCGTACACTAATGCTGGTTTACTGACTTTGAAACTTTTCCATTTCCATCTCTGATATGCTCAAAATTTTTTCTTCAAGCAATCACCACCATTCTCCTTCAGCCTTTTTTGCTTATTCAGTCAATAAAACTTTTCTCTTCCAGCATTCTCTGTTCACCATGTACATACATATCACAATGTTCAGGTTCCCTTATATTTTCCTCAATTAGGTTAACTTATCTTTTTCCACTCAATCTCATTTGTAGATCTTAGGGTTAGATCAGATTCATTGAATCTACCCGCTTTATGTTCTTCAGCTCCTTTTCTAGAATCATCTCAAATCTCTTAAAGATTTACAATCAAATGTTTTACAATGCATTTAGTGCTTCCAAACAATCAATAAATAAAGTCAAAATGTTTTACATAATCCAAGAATTCAACAATGTCAGCTCCAAAATTAAATTATCTTCAATTATAAAATTTTTGATGCTTGGTCAATACTGTGATTGTTCACTCGGTCTCCATGTAGAACGCTCAATCAATACTAAAACTATTTCCTCAGCTTGCTTTCTTCCTCAGCAATTTACCGATGCTCGATCGACACTATAATTTTGTTCGGCATATACTAACTCAGTCAACAATAACATCACTCAGCTTAAACAAGATTTTTCCATTCTTTACTCGGTTAATCCTACCAGTTTAGTCTTTAGTCTTACTAAGATAAACAATACATTATCTCATCGTAGTGCAACATAGTCAAGTACACTTTGTAGTATCAAGATAACTCAACCTTTCCCTAGGTGCTATTGTTACCAGCCTTGCTTAGCACCTTAGAAATAATCAAATAGATATAGTACTTTCCTAAGTAGCAATAGTCTTACCAATTAAGGTTTGACATCAATGACAATAAAACAATTGTTTCAATTCAGTTTCAAATAATCTCCCTCTTTGGCATTGATGGCAACACCATATGATATCATCTGAATAACACATGGATTACCAACCAATCCAAAATCTTATTTGTCCATCAAAAACTTATTTATAATATTGTTAGCTTCATTCTAATTCAAAATCCTGTAAACCTCACTCCTATGACCATCAGAAGTATTCAGATCTCTCTCTATCTTGATTCTTTATTTCAGTTCATCATCCTCGTTTCTTTTAGTTCCATCAGCTCATCAACTCTTGGTTTTCAGTATCATGTGTTATCATATCTCATGTGTTATCATGTTAGTACATTCTCCCTCTTTGACAAAAATGCCAAAGCAACAACTAAAACTTACATCCATCAAATGTAGATAATATCTGTGTAGCTCAATGTTTCTCTCTCTGTCATCTTGCTTATGACTAATTCCTTGTCTTTGCTTCTCTTCACAACTCTAGGCCAGCCCTAAAGTGTGACAATCTTCTACATCAATTTGTCAAATGTTCTGCTGTAGCACATTTGATGTATTTCTCCTAGCTTGTCTAGGCAGCCTTAGTTAGGGGAAGAACCCCTAATTGACTTCTTAAATACTCATGAGCTTCTTTGGGTAAAGCTTTAGTGAATATGTTTGCTAGTTGTTCTTTTGTATTCACATATTCCATTTGGACTTCTTTGTCTTGTACTAATTCTTCCACGTAGTGATACTTGATTGCAATGTGTTTGGTCTTAGTGTGCATCACTGGATTCTTAGAAATATTGATAGCACTTGTGTTGCCATAGAAAATAATAACAAGTTCAATGATTTCTTCTTTCATGCCTATCAACAATTATTATATCCATATCAAGTTTGAACAGTTTACAGTAGCAGCAACATACTCGGCCTTGATGGTAGATTGGGAAATGCAATTTTGTTTTTTGCTTGTCTAGGTTACTAATCTCTATCCAAGAAAGAAAGCTCCACCACTTGTACTCTTTCTGTCATCTAAATTTCCTACCCAATCAGCATCTGTATAAACTCAGAGTTCAAATTTTTCATCCTTCTTATAATATAGAGCATAGTCAGCAGTTCCTTTCAAGTATCTCATAATTATTTCCATGGCCATCATATGTGTTTCCTTAGGAGTTGCAAAGAATCTTGCCATAATGCTAACAACTAATGCAATATTTGGTCTGCTGTGTAGAGCATACTGCAATTTTCCAATCATAGATTTGTACAAGGTCTGATTCACTTCTGCAGCATCATCATTCTTAGATAACTTTTGTCCAATAACCTTGGGACTTCCCACTGGTTTAGCATCTTCCATCCCAAAAGTTTTCAGTATTTCATTAACATACTTAGACTATGTAATGAAAATTCCATTCTTATTCTGATAAACTTGTAAACCAACAAAGAATTTGATCTCACCAAAGTCAAACTTACCTCTAAGATTCTCAACCTTTTCTTTCAGTACATTCAAGTCACCACCATAGATCCTTGCAAGAGTGTCCCACATATCCTTTGCAGTTGTGCAGTCCTTAATGTCCTCAAATTCTGGATAGCTTAGGGTAGATGCAATTTCCAGCATTCCATGATTAAGTTCTTGCTTAGCTCTCATTTCTTTGGCAGTCAAAGGTGCGACAGGTGAGACATAACTGTTCTCAATGTAGTACTTTGTAGAATCACCAATACCAGCCAGATGCAGCTTCATCAAGCTTTGCCATGTAGGGAAATTTTCTTTGTTCAACTTTGGTACCACTTTCTTATACATACCGATCATTTGCTTCAAGCCCCTTTAAACTTGATATCTGTCAACACTAATAATAAGCAACTTAGCTCTGATACCAATTGTTTATATGATTTAAAACAATAGAGAGGGGGGGTGAATTAGTTTTTCTCAGGCCCTGATGTGTAAAATAATCTCATAAACATATCCTTAAATCAGATCCAAAAATAAAACAAACTTGGTCATCACTGATTCAATAATAGAGACATCTAACAACACAGTTCACTACCCAGCTATAACTTAACTTGTAAAACATAGCAATGCTCAGATCTAAATATTCACAAAAGTATAAACACTAGGATTTATAGTGGAAACCCAATTTGGTAAAAACTGCTTTGTAACATGCTACTCTTATTTTCACTCTTCTAAAGTGAGCTCAGTGAAATGCCAACCATGTCAAAGATTACAATACACACTGTCAAATGTGACCCGGTTAAAGGATTTCAGTCACCCTGTTAAAAGTGAGCCTAGTCATAGGACTTACATATAGTCCATTAGAATGCAACCTTGTTCAAAAGATTTAACATATGACTGCTATTTCAACCTATGTTAAAAGGATTTTGACTATTACAATGGTTAGAAAGTAGCACCGGTATTATCTAAAAAATCTACAACTCACTTTGCAAATATCAGATTCGATTCTATACACTAATATTGGTTTCTTGACTTTGAAACTTTTCCATTTCCATCTCTAATCTGCTCAGAACTTTTTCTTCAAGCAATCACCACCATTCTCCTTCAGCCTTTTCTGCTTATTCAGTTAATAAAATTTTTCTCTTCCAGCATTCTCTGTTCACCATGTACATACATATCACAATGTTCAGGTTCCCTTATATTTTCCTCAATTAGGTTAACTTATCTTTTACCGCTCAATCTCATTCATAGATCTTAGGGTTAGGTCAGATTCATTCTATCCACTCACTTTATGTTCTTTGGCTCCTTTTCTAGAATCATCTCAAATCTCTTAAAGATTTACAATGAAATGTTTTACAATGCATTTAATGCTTCCAAACAATCAATAAACAAAGTCAAAACATTTTGCATAATCCAAGAATTCAACAATGTCAGCTCAAAAATTAAATTATCTTCAAATATAAAATTGCTGATGCTCGGTCAATACTGTGATTGTTCACTCGGTCTCCATGTAGAATGCTCGATCAATACTAAAACTGTTTCCTCGGCTTGCACTGTCTTCCTCAGCAATTTACAGATGCTCGGTCGACACTATAATTTTGCTCGGCATATACTAACTCAGTCAACACTAACATCACTCAGCTTAAACAAGATTTTTCTATTCTTTTCTCTGTTAGGCCTACCAGTTTAGTCTTCAGTCTTACTAAGATAAACAATACATTATCTCATCATAGTGCAACATAGTCAAGTACACTTTGTAGTATCAAGATAACTCAACCTTTCCCTAGGTGCTATTTTTACCAACCTTGCTTAGCCCCTTAGCAACACTCACATAGATATAGTTCTTTCCTAAGTAGCAACAGTCTTACCAATTAAGGTTTGACATCAATGACAATACAATAATTGTTTCAATTCAGTTTCCAACAATCTGCCTCTTTGGCATTTATGGCAACACCATATGATATCATCTGAATAGCACATGGATTACCAACCAATCCAAAATATTATCTGTCCATGAGAAACTTATTTATAATATTCTTAGCTTCATTCAGATTTAGAATCCTGTAAGTCTTAGTCCTATGACCATCATAAGTATTCAGATCTCCGTCTATCCTGATTCTTCATTTCAGTTCATCATCATCTTTTATTTTAGTTCCATCAGCTCATTTACTCTTGGTTTTCAGTATCATGTGTTATCATATCTAATATGTTATCATATTAGTACATTCTCCCTCTTTGACAAAAATGCCAAAGCGGCAACTAAAACTTACATCCATCAAATGTAGATAATATCTCTGTAGCTCAGTATTTCTCTCTCTGTCATCTTGCTTATGACTGATTCCTTGTCTTTGCTTCTCTTTACAACTCTAGGCTAGCCCTAAAGTGTGACAATCTTCTACATCAATTTGTCAAATGTTCTTCTCTAGCACATTTGATGCAGTGCTCCTAGCTTGTCTAGGCAGCCTCAATTAGGGGAAGAACCCCTAATTGACTTCTTAAATACTTATGAGCTTCTCTGGGTAAAGCTTTAGTGAATATGTCTACTAGTTGTTCTTTTATATTCACGTATTCCATTCAGACTTCTTTGTCTTGTAGTAATTCTCTCAAGTAGTGATACTTGATTGCAATGTGTTTGGTCTTAGTGTGCATCACGGGATTCTTAGAAATATTGATAGTGCTTGTGTTGTCACAAAAAATAACAACAGGTTTAGTGATTTCTTCTTTCATGCCTATCAACAATTATTTTATCCATACCAAGTTTGAACAGTTTACTATAGCAGCAACATACTCGGCCTCATCAGTAGATTGAGAAATACAATTTTGTTTCTTTCTTGTCCAGGAGACTAATCTCTATCCAAGAAAGAAATCTCCACCACTTGTACTTTTTCTATCATCTACATTTACTACCCAATCAGCACCTGTATAAACTCAGAGTTCAAATTTGTTATCCTTCTTATAATATAGACCATAGTTAGCATTTCCTTTCAAGTATCTCATAATTCTTTTCATGACCATCATATGTGTTTCCTTAGGATTTGTAGAGAATCTTGCCACAATCCCAATAGCTAATGCAAAATCTAGTCTTCTATGTAGAACATACTGCCTTTTTCCAATCATAGATATTTATAGAGTCTGATTCAGTTCTACAACATCATCATTCTTAGATAACTTTTGTTGAGTAACCATAGGAGTTCCCATTGGTTTAGCATCTTCCATCCGAAAAGTTTTCAGTATTTCATTAACATACTTATACTGTGTAATGAAAATTCCATTCTTCTTCTGATATACTTGTAAACCAACAAAGAATTTGATCTCACTAAACATACTCATTTCATCAAACTTACCTCAAAGACTCTTGGCCTTTTCTTTCAGTACATTCAAGTCATCACCATAGATCCTTGCAAGAGTGTCCCACATATCCTTTGCAATTGTGCAATCCTTAATGTCCTCAAATTTTGGATAGCTTAGGGCAGATGCAATTTCCAGCATTGCTTGATTAAGTTCTTGCTTAGCTCTCATTTCTTTGATAGTCAAAGGTGCGACAGGTGAGACATAACTGTTCTCAATGTAGTACTTTGCAGAGTCACCAATACCGGCCAGATGTAGCTTCATCAAGCTTTTCCATGCAGGGAATTTTTTTTTGTTCAGCTTCAATGTCTCATTCTTAAACATCCTGATCATTTGCTTCAAGCCCCTTTAAACTTGATATCTGTCAACACTAATAATAAGCAACTTAGCTCTGATACCAATTGTTAATATGATTTAGAACAATAGAGAGGGGGGGTTAATCATTTGTTCTCAGGTCTTGATGCATAAAACAATCTCATAAACTTATCCTTAAATTAGATCCAAAACCAAAACAAACTCGGTCATCATTGATTCAATAATAGAAACATCTAACAATGCAGTTCACTACCCAGCTGTAACTTAACTTGTAAAACATAGCAATGTTCAGATCTAAACATTCACACAAGTATAAACACTAGAATTTATAGTGGAAACCCAATTTGGGAAAAACCACTTTGTAACATGCTACTATTATTTTCACTCTTCTAAAGTGAGCTTGGTAAAAAGCCAACCTTGTTAAAGGTTACAATACACACTATCAAATGTGACCAGGTTAAAGGATTTCAGTCACCCTGGTAAAAGTGAGCCTAGTCATAGGACTTACATACACTCCATTAGAATGCAACCTTGTTCAAAGGATTTAACATATGAATGTTAGGTCAACCTCTGTTAAAATGATTTTGACTGTTACAATGGTTAGAAAGTAGCAGCAGTATTATTTGAAAAATATACAACTCACTTTGCAAATATTAGATCTGATTCTGTACACTAATGTTGGTTTAGTAACTTTGAAACTTTTCCATTTCCATCTTTGATTTGCTCGGAACTTTTTCTTTAAGCAATCACCACCATTCTCTTTTAGCCTTTTCTACTTATTCAGTCAATAAAACTTTTGTCTTCAAGGATTCTCTATTCACCATGTACACACATATCACAATGTTCAGGTTCCCTTATATTTTCCTCAATTAGGTTAACTTATCTTTTCCCTCTCAATCTCATTTTTTAGATCTTAGGGTTAGGTCAGATTCATTGAATCTACCCGCTTTATGTGCTTTGGCTCCTTTTCTAGAATCATCTCAAATCTCTTAAAGATTTACAATAAAATGTTTTACAATGCATTTAATGCTTCCAAACAATCAATAAATAAAGTCAAAATGTTTTACATAGTCCAAGAATTCAAAAATTTGGGCTCCAAAATTAAATTCTCTTGAAATCTAAAATTGCTGATGCTTGGTCAATACTCTGATTGTTCACTTGGTCTCCATGTAGATCCCTCGATCAATACTAAAACTGTTTCCTTGACTTGCACTGTCTTCTTCGACAATTTACTGATACTCGGTCGAGACTATAATTTTTCTCGGCATATACTAACTCAGTCGACACTAACATCACTCAGCTTAAAGAAGATTTTTCTATTCTTTGCTCGGTTAAGCCTACCAGTTTAGTCTTTAGTCTTACTAAGATAAACAATACATTATCTCATCATAGTACAACATAGTCAAGTACACTTTGTAGTGTCAAGATAACTCAACCTTTCCCTAGGTGCTATTGTTACCAACCTTGCTTAGCCCCTTAGCAACCCTCAAATAGATATAGTACTTTCCTAAGTAGCAACAGTCTAACCAATTAAGGTTTGAAATGAATGACAATAGAACAATTGTTTCAATTCAGTTTCCAACACATAATAATAATAATAATAATAATAAGATGAGAGATATCATTGTCGAGGTGTCTATTGCATTGAGGCAAATTGAGGAATATAGGCATCTAGATAAGTATATCTCTTGACACTTTATAGTAACACTTATCTTCATGATCACCACAAGACAAAAGGACACAGTTTTGATAGGCAGTGAAGTGAAAAATGCCAAAGTCCATAGTCAGTCATAGGCAGACAGATACAATATTGTGGATTGCAAAGATACTATAGGATGAATTATGGCATGCGAAGGTACAAGATGATTTCAAATCTTTATGTTGTTCTAAGACTTTGTTTTTCCTTTTAAGTTCATGAACGTTGTGATTGAGTACCTATTTTAAGTCATATTATTGAACAACCATGGTATTACTTGTGACCTTTTTAACAAATACCATGGATACTAATTGTATGCAATCTAAGTATGTTTTCATTGATAAATCATGAATAATGTTGTATTGTAAATAATGACCAATATGTTAGGATATCTCTTCTTTCTTCTTAAATTTTCCATGGATGTATAACCTGTGTTGACCATATTGCTCCTTTTAAAGTGGAGTTTAAAACATATGAGATCCAAAGTCTCTAAGGGCTTGGTGTTGTATTGTCATACTTGTATCTTGATTAATGTTACATTTTAGTTTTCCGAGAGTATGCATATAAGGTTAGGATCCCACTAAAGTGGCATCTAAGTGTATCTTTGTAAATTGTATCCTCTTACAATTTCATACTCACTTAGGGCTTACTTTTGTGCTTCTCTTTCCATGCTCCCAAATTCGACTAGTCTTTCTCAGCCATTGTTTGATTTTTTTATGTTTAGAATTTTTTTGGCTCTCTCAAACTAATTTCTAGGCTGCCAAGACTATATTAGAGAACCTAGCAATCTAGTCCCATTGATCTCTCTAGAGACTAGCTAAAATAGGCCCAAATATGAACACTCAAGAATTCAAAAATTGGTAAGTAGGAAACTTCTCCCTATGTTGTCCTTCTATTTTATCAAAATATTTCACAAGATTGAGTATAAAAGGAGTCATCACCCCTTCATTTACATGATTAAACATTTTGGAATTTATCTCTTTTCAAGTAATTGAACAACCATTTGAGTCGCTTTCAATGTAGCAAAGGGGAATGCATTCAAGGATTAAAGTATTGAAGATGACATCTATGATTAAGTTCATATGTTTTCTCCATTAATGAAGACATGCATGAGATCCCTTTTAGCATCATCGAGCTTTCATGTAGGATTTTTTTGAATGTATCGAACAAATGAGAGGGGGTGAATCAGTTTTAAATTAAAATTTTATCAAGTTCACAGATCCTGATCCAGAAAGTTAATTCTTTAACCACTTAACCAAATTAGATGTAAACATGAATAAGCACACACATGAATCATATATAATGAACACCATATTTTTACGTAGAAAACCTGAGATGAGAAAAACCATGGAGAAAATAATTCTCATAAATAAAAGTATTGGTTAAGGTGATAAATTTATGAAAGGTGGCGCCTGTGCATATTAGTTTTTTTCTTCACTGTGACTTTTATAGAGTATTGGTGCAAAATTTGTGTTCTTCGTAGATAAGTCAAAAGTTCAAATCTTAAAAGAGAGTATGATATGTATGTCTCATTTCTAGTATAGTTAGGTTCCTCCTACAAAGAGTACAAGGTAGTCCCATATTACTGTCACCATATGTTGACCCTTGAAAACAAAACCCTTCCTTTCCTTTCCTTGACCTTACAAGTGTGTGGTTAGTCACCACATTTCATTATTGTATTGGCCTTCATAAAAACTCAAATACTTAGGAAAAATTAAACTATGATAGGATCAACCATTACTCAAGGTCATATCTTAACAAGTAAAAATGGGATCATAAGAAGTCAACAAAGAATTATAGTGTAAAAACTCAAATACTTAAGAAAAATCAAACTATGATAAGACCAAGCATTAATCAAGGTCATAGTTTAACAAGTAAAAACCAAAGCATAACAAGTCAAACAAAAAATATATCACATTGTTTAGGACTTAAGGAAAGCCTTGCTAGGACTTTATTGTTTCCATACTTGGGAAAATTTTCAAGGTCTCAATAGACTGACACAACCTAATATTGTGGGGGTTCCACAACAATGAAAATATTATTTCATAGGAACATAAATACTCTCTGAAATACTTTAGTACAACTATTTTTCAAAATAATTAGCAATGCCTTCATTGAGTGCTATATTGATAAAATAAATAATAGAGACTATCCATTAATTTTTGAAACCCAAATGGAAGAGATTCTTGAATCAATAGATGCACAACACTCTTCCCTCCATGTATACCTCTTAGAGATTGACATGTTAAATAGTTTCTTTGATAAGGATGATTCATTAAATCATGCAAGGGTAGATAATGATCTTACAAATGAGCCTTGTATAAGTATTGAAAACACCAAAATACAATACATCCAAAGTCAAGGAGCCTAATCCTTGTAATGATTGAGATCTCAAAAATTACTATTTGGTTGAACCATTTTTATTTCTACAATGTAGATAATATTCAAACACTTTTAATTATGAATTTAAACTTTGTAACAAAGATGTTACCACATTCCTCATTACTCACATAAAAGTGGGCCTCCTCAAGTTCATGCTTATTTCTAAGAAAAAATAAAGACTAATTATATTAAAGAACCAATACATATTAATGTTTGTTAACCCTTTTAGTATAATAAAAATATTAAAATATGCAACACTATATTTTGGCAAGATTGAATTTTTACCATAATATAATTAAATACTAAAATGTTAATGTATGTAAATTAATACGAGTCACTAGATATATTATTCATATATTAGGTATTTGGGAGGAAAAAGAACTTGTATGCACTCAAGTAGCATTAGTGTACAAATTCACACATTTCGTATAATATCTCCAACATTAGCTATCTCAAAAATTGTAAATAACTATCTCATGATTAATATTTGACTCAATATTTTAAAATCAATGGAATGAACAACTAATCCATACATAACTTAACGTACAAATTGTCTTGTTACGTGTCATACATACTACACTAACTAGTGAGCTTGAATATTATTCACACTTTAGCAAAATCAGCAAGTGACTTTTTTCCATTGAGTCGCTTAGCCATGTAATAGCGAATATATTCTTGATGTTGGAACTTCTTGTATAAGGCAGGGTGTTCTTCATCCACAAGGTTGCTTGCGGGAGCTACTTCTTCATCTAAGCCTGGATGGTAAAACATAGCAATAGACAATCTTGCATTCTCCCTATTTGTGACTGCTCGATGTTCTATACTCTTGTACCTCCCATTTGTCATAACCTATAGTGCAATTGAAATGCCACATATTATGTTTCAAATATTATGTACATTCAGGTAAATTTGATCAATAACCAAACATACACAGCATTTACCTCCATTAGATCACCAATATTTACAACAAATGCATAAGGAATCGGTTGAATAGGAATCCATTCATTGTTCTTGCGAACATGAAGACCTTCCACTTGATCATCTTGAAGTAAAAGTGTTATAGCATCTCCATCTGAATGAGGACTTAACCCCAGCACTAAATCAGGCCTAGGACAAGATGGATATAGATTCATTCTCATAGTCATAAGTGGATCTTCTCCAAATTTCTCCTTAAAATAATCACTTTTTAAGTGTAAGTTTTCAGTGAATAGACCCAAGATTGCTTGTGCAACCCTTTCTACCTCAGCAGTGTACCTCTCTACAGTATTCCTAGAATTCCATATAAAAAATTCATTAAAGAGTCATAAAAATATTAGGCAAATAACTTATGGTAAATGCGTATGAATTGAATACCTGAAATCCGATGGTGTGGTTGGCCACAGAGATAAGTTCATAAGCTTTTTAGACATAACTGCTAAAGTCATCAGATCGCCCCAGTCCAACTTCTGATCTTCATCAACCACAAACAGATTACCATAGCCTTGAACATCTCCTCCTGGCTTGGCATACCTTTGCTTCTCATCTGAGGGAAGGCTAAAGAATTTACTGACCACTCCTCTCATTCGATCTATCAAAGAATGTGGAACACCATGGTTTACAATCTGAGGATCACTGCATCATCAGCACAACTACAAACCCTAATATCAAAAATCTATGTGGGATCTAACTATGCATTCTGAAAGAATTTCATGATACCTGAAAGAAACCCCATTCTGCGCAGGCCTTTGAAAGAACGTCCATCTCCTTTTGTCTTTCATAGTTGTCAGAGGGCAGGAGTAGCTTTTCCATGTCAATTACAGGAACTGTCAACGGAGAAGGGATTGGTGTTGACGATGGCCTCTCATTTTCTGATCTGATGTATCTCTGGGGAATGCCATTGGGTTTCTTTAGTGCAAGCTCTTGCACACTTTCCACAGGAACAAAATCATTCCGGAATGGAGTACTGAAAGATTCAGCGGCATCGATCGCAGAAGAAGCCATTTCTCTTCTAGATTTGTTCCCACCCGAAGGAAACCTATCAGAATTTTCTTGTGGGCACTGTAAACCATATATAGATTAATAAGCTGAATACGTAAGTGATTAACATAAAATTTGTAACCTAAATCATAAAATTTGTAACCTAAATCAAACTTGGGAAATTGTCCTTACAATCGACATTTGGGATCGGGCACATGTTTTGTAGAGTTACTTATGGTAAACAAGTTAGGTTTGAATGCGACACCCACTAGTGTATTGTCACATCTTACCCAACTCAGTTTGAATGGGCCACCTACTAGTTGGATTGTCGTATCTTTAACAAATGTAAGGACGCCTAGAACATCTCATCGTTTTCTAGGTTAAGTGGAGACGGGAGTGTGGGTTAAGTGAGAGTCTTTTCAGTGAAGTGAAGATTTGCAGTGAGAACAAGAACGAATATGTAAATGTCATCAAAGCATCAGCCATGAGTCATGTCATACAATCTTCTAACCATTCTTATTTTTGCATAAATGTTATGAGTTCTAGTGTAAAATATCATCACCGTGTTTTAATTTTTATCTTGTGGTATGAGATGGACTTAGAATATAAACATCACTATTTAGATACCAATATACATTTATATAAAAGTTTGTTTATTTGGTACAAATATAATGAGTCATTCAATATGTATATTCTTTTATTTGGTTGTTTGAGAATTTTGGTCTAAATCAAATTTAGTTAAAATCATACATAGGAAATCTTATTTCTTTTAGGAATGCATTATATGATTGCAAGTAGTCTAGACTCACGAGCACATAAACATGCCCAATAAGGGTATGAACCTTGTGAGTTCTTTGGCCTTGTGACAATTTGGGACATGAAGTCAATAGCTTTGAATATGAAGGGTTCAAACCTATAAGAACAATAGATTAATGAGGTCATAAAGCATGTCATCACAATAGTCTAGTTAGAGTTTGAACCTTTGTTGAAACAACAAAAATGTTAAATTTTAAACAAAGCACTTTGCTGTAAATGACCCCTCTCTCTCTCTCTCTCTCTCTCTCTCTCTCTCTCTATATATATATATATATATATATATATATATATATATATATATATATATATATATATATATATATTTGATTAGTCCATTCATTGTTAATATGGTAGGTTAGGTATAGCTTAGATTTAAAACATTCATTATTGGAAAATTTATATATATCAACACTTCATCCTACCTTTGATAATCTATATTTTTTATGCATGCTTTCACATGTATCAAAATAGAACATGTCAATGATAATTTTCAAGTCTAATTTATGATTTAAAATATAACATTCTTCCTAATCTTGTAATTAATTGATTTTTCTTGCAGATATGATTTTGAATACCATTTCATTTATATCCATAAGCTACTAAATTTATATATAATGGACAAATTTGCTTATAAAAATTTCAAACCAACACATAGATAAATCATTATACATGTATTATTCAAACTATAGATAAGTTTCTATATCCAAAAGATATATATTCAATATGTGCAAGGTGACAACCTACTACATTTATAATTTTCAAAATAAATAAGAAGAAATGCTTCAACCCTATAATATATAGAGTAGGAAAAAAAACTCTTAATAGATGATTGGGACAAATGAAAGAGTTGAGAAAAGTGCTAAATTCAAAGAAAATATTAGACATCTCAAACTCTAATTAGAATTGAAGAACTCTTGACCTATTGAGACAAATTAAAGGTCTAAGAAATTTATTTGAGTGGTGCTTCTGGATTTGATTGTGTGATTATTTTTTCATCAATGTTTTGGATCACACTTCGTAATCCATCATCATGATGAAGAGAGAAGGAAAAAGCAGAAAATGATCACATTTTCTTCTTTTTCTTTCTCTCTTCATCTTGATGATGGATCACAGAGTGTGATCTGAAATGTTGAGGAAAAAAATACACACACAATCAAATCAAAAACCAACACTCAAATATTTGTCATGGATTGTAGAAATATACTCACTCTCTAAGAAAATTGCTAAATTAAAATAATACACCAAATATCTCAAAATCTAATTATAATTGAAGAACTCTTGAGCTTGTATTAAAATTAATGTTGTATTATGGTTTGAATTTCTATTACTTTTAATGGGGAGGACATCCATCTTCTATAATGGTCCATTATCAATTATCATATAGCTTATGTCAAAGATGTAACCAATGAATTACAATGCAAAAGCCCATGCCATGTGAGGAGTTTGAAGACTTAGTAGGTTTTGCTACCAACTAGGCGTAACTAGGTAAATGAGATAAAAAGGAATAAAGGTTCAATCACCATAGCATTTGAAAATGATTAAGTCATAACTTAAGTAACCAAAAATTGTCTCTAACAATTCAATTAGAAGTTAAAAGAGGTGGAGCTCAAGAAATAATAGGTCTTTAAGCCTTAGGTTTTAGAGTTTTAAGACTACGACATGACACTTGTTTTTTTTTGTAGTAAACCCTACCCAATGAAGAAGCTAGCATGGAAAACCCTAACAAACATTAACAGTTCTGAAAAATACTATCTACACTAACACCCACCTTTGATAAAAACTTAGGAAGAAGTAACATAAAGATGATTTGGTGGTGATAAGCCTTGACTAAGACCCATTTTTAATTACTCATGTACAATGCAACTCTCCCATAAAGTGTAGATGCATAGAAAACCTTATGGAAAAAAATACCCCCCAAAAGAGAGATAATACATTTGAATTATGTATGAAATGTTTCCCTTAGAGGAGATATTCAAATTCTCTATGGATACTTTACTAGAAAGAGCCTCTGGATGCTCTCACTGAAGAATTTTTGAATTTTGATGGAGCAGGTTAACTCATAGAAACACTGAACTAATAATAAAAAATAAGATTGGCTCTAATATTATGTTTGTGAACATTCAAAGGTCTTTGCTTTTCAAATAATAGCATTGATTATTTTTTCTGTGTTTGGCCAAAATGAGTTGTTGCCTAAGTTACTTAGCTTGTCATTGATGTCAATATGTTGTCGTTGTTGTCATTAGTGATTGTTTCTTGTGCAGTGGTGTTGAGAGTTTTTCTTTTTATATTATTCATATTGAAAATATAATAGTGAGGTTTAGGTATGTTGCTGACTAATGTTCAAAGATGATGGATTCAATTTTTTGTGCCTTTGATTCTGATGTAGCCAAATTCTCATTAGCATTAACAGAAAATATTAAAAGAAAAGAAAATCATAGTAGATTTTAGAATTCCAAGTTTTCCTCATTATTCTCACCAATACTCTTCTATTACAAAGAGAAAACCCTCCATTTTAACTATAAGCCAAAAATAATCTCTTTTGGCAATTTTTTCACAAAAAATAATTTTTGCCATTTTTGTTAATTTTTAAAACAACTCCTATAAATATGGTTTTTTCCCTAAAGTTTCCCCAAACTAAGATAAAATGGATTTCCAACTAACCTTCAAATTTGGAAACATTATTTTAAAGTTATTAAAAAAAAAACTTTCTAAAATCTCAAGAAGAAAACACTAAAAGCTAAGTTTGGTGGCCCAAATAAAATTTTTGTTCTTTAAAAATATCAAAATAACTACCTACTTTAAATTGATGGTGATGATGATGAAGACCGACAGAGATCATAGGTATACAAGATTGTAGAATAATTAGATCAGTTATTATTTTTTCATTGATATCAAGCAATTGATTTCTGGTTTTTATAGAGTTGCCATATGATTCGGAGTATGATATAAGCTGAGTGAGTTAAAGAAAAAGAAGTGAAAAGTTGTGAAGTTGAAGAATTTAATTGGGCAACTAATAAACATTTGAAAATGATAAGGTTATATTGATTTAGTTGTTTTCTAATTTACATTTGATTATATCAATTCGATAAATGAGATTAGTCAAGTCGGTAAACAAAATAGTTTGGTTACCGAAGAGGAGAAATTAATCAGTAAAATGAAAGTAAGTTTTAGTATAGTGAAATGGAGACAAGACACTGAGTACACAAATTTAGTTAGTGAACAAAGTAAACTCAATTTGAGTTGAAAGAGAAGGAGTTAGCCACCAAGCAAGGAACGTAAATTAAATACAATTTGATTAGAACAATATTTAATGTTGATCTATGATGACCTAAAATATCATGAGGTTAAAGAAGAGTTAGTTAATGAGATCTATGATTAGAAAAATTCAAGGTGATGATCTACATTAAGATCTAAGTGGCAAAAAGTAAAGGTACAAGTTCCAAGAAATGTTCAAGTTCTGAGATGATAATAAAATGTTTTACTAAGTTACAAATTTATTGAACTAGTTTCTGAGGTTGATTTGACAACTATGATTAATCAGAGAAAAATGTAATAAAGGATATTAAGAGACAAAATAGAGTCTATATAAAGGATGAAATTTACTTAAAAATAAGTTGGCAAAGTTGAAAGGTGGAAGAGTAACTGAATGATGTAGTGAAGAAGAAAAATGTTGAAATATGAGTCAGTAAACATAGATTGATGAAGTGTTGAGGCCAGTAGAAAGTGAAGGAAAAAAGTGAAGACAAAGAGCGAACAAAGGATTTGACTAAGCAAGAGGTAGTTGCAGATTTATAAATCATTTCTATGTACTGTTTCTTTTTAACATTTGTAGCAAGAAAATCTCTTAACCAAGTGGACTTAATAGTCTTATTGTAAAATCTTTATCAAGGTGACATTCTAGAAGAGTGTTTGAAGACCTTTAACTAGGCCACTCCTAACAGATCTAATGGAAATCCCCTAATAGGGTCACATTTAACAATTTGTATTGTAATCTTTAACCAGATTGGCTTTTAACCGAGCATACTTTAGAAGAGTATTTTATTTAGTGGGTGATGATTCCCATAGTGGTTTTTCTGAAATTGGGTTTCCACATTAAATAATGGTTTTATATGTGTTGAATGTTTATTTTGAATGTTATTGCTGATTGACATGTTAATTTACTATTATTAGTTAATGTTGATGTTTTTTTGACTGATTTTCTACCGAGTTGAGTTAGATAGAAATTAGAATCACTGATTAGTGATCATCCCCCTCAGTAATATAACAATTGGTATCAGAGCTAAGTACTCTAAAAGGATAAGTTTGAAAGACTTGAGTAAAATAGCCAAAGATGTATAAGAGGGAGGCACCAAAGTTGAACAATGAAAACTTCTCTACATGTCAAAGAAGGATGTATAAGAGTATGCCTTATACTATCTTGACAATGAGTATTCATCACCACCATTTGGGCATATGACAGTTGAGCAAGTAAGAGAAAGGAGAAATCACACACAAGTTATGATTGAGATATAATCTACTCTCACCAACCTGAAATTCAATGATCTAAAAAGATGTGATACTGTTAAACAAATGTGGGACATGATTTTATTACTATATGGTGTAGATCAACATGTTTAGAAGGCTAAAGATGAAAGTATGAAAGGTAAATTTGACTCTATGAGAAAGGAAGAAAGAAGGTGAAGATGTTACTCAATATAGTACAAGATTGAAGGAAGTAGTGAGTTCTATCCAAGGTGCTGGAGGACATATAGAAGAAGATGTAACAAGTAAATTAATGAGGAAATTTCTACCTACTTATTCCATCTGAGTGTCTTCAATACAAGAACTATGATCCATTCCTCAAATGCCTTCTTCATTAGGTGCTACAATCAGTAAATAGATTTCTTTTGAGATGAATGATTTTGACAATAGTTTACCTTCCACTTCTAAGATCAAGTCTGCATTCAAGTCATCTTTAAATATTAGAAATTATAGAGAGTCTAGATTTAGTGATGGTTACACTAGTAGTGCAAGTGAAAGATTTTAGAGCTACAAGAGTGATCTAGAAAGTCTATTTGAAGAGGAAAGATAACAAGAAGAGTTTGAATCTTTACTAGCTAGGAGGCTAATGAGAGGAAAAGTCAAGTACTAAGGTAAGTTACACTTGAAATGTTTCAATTGCAATAATATTGGCCACATTGCATCTACATGCCCTGAAAACAACAATGATGAGAAGAGAGACAACCAAGATAATAAAAAGGAAAAAATAGATTCAAGAGATACCGAGATTTCAAGAACATAGGTAAGAAGTCATGCTATATTGCTGAAGAAGGACTAATTGATGATGATTCTGATAATGATGAAAGTGAAGAGGTTGTGTATATTTCTATCAAAGATGATTATGATGAAGAAAGGTATGGAGAGGAAAAATATTTAATTTCTCATGTTAGTAAGAATGATACATGGATAATTGATAGTGGATGTTCACATCATATGACTCATGACACACATAAGTTCATTACTATGAAAGATCATGATGGAGGTTATGTTAGATTTAGTAATGATGATCCATATCTCGTGAGAGGTAAAGGTTCAATTATTTTGATGGATAATACACAATGTGATGATGATGTTTATTAGGTTGAAGGACTAAAGTACAATCTGTTGAGTGTGGCACAACTGAATAACATAGGTATTTTGGAGTTTGTGTGCACTAATCTATGTGGACCTATGAGAATAAAAATCTATTATGGTGATAGATATTTCATTTTATTTGTTGATGATTATTAAAGAATGATGTCTATCATGTTTTTTAAAGAAAAATCTGATGCTTTTCAAATGTTTAAGTGGTACAACTTGAAAGAGTTGAAAATGAGACTGGAAGACAATTGAAGTGTCCAAGATCTGATAGAGGAGGCGAGTTTAAATCTGATGAGGTTACACTTTTCTGGAATGGAAATGGAATAAAGAGACAAATTTCTTCTTTGAGAACACCACAACAAAATGGTATAATAGAGAGAATGAATAGATCCATTATTGATTGTGCTAGGACACTAATGATTTAAAAGAGAGTGTCTCAAACATTTTGGAGAGAAGAAGTTAGTACTACTACATACACATTGAACCAAGTACAACTTAAGAAAGTTACACACAAGACTCCATATGAAATCTTGTATGGTCACAAATCAAATATAAGTTGTTTCAAAGTATTTGGAAGTAGGTGTTTTATTCTCAAGGATGATAGAAATGGAAAGTTTGATCATAAATGTGATGAATGAATATTATTCAAATATTCTACTAAGAGAAAGGCTTACAAGTTCTTAAACAAGGCTACTAACAAAATTGTAGAAAGTGAAAATGTAAGAATTGATAAATTTACAGAGAAAAATGATGAAAATGCCAAAAAGGAACCTACAGACTATCAAAGATTTGTATATGTTCAACTTGATATTCCTGACACCCTACTATAAGTACAAATCAAGGAGGAAGTTGAACAAAGTGAAAAACCACCAAATGCTAAAAATTAAGAACTACCATATTCTACTGAGCATGTTCTAGCCAAGTATTTGAGAAGACATCACTCACTGAGAAACATTATTGGAGACAAGAATGTTGGAGTAATGACAAGAAGTAAGTTGAGAGGTAACACATGTTTGATTTCTAAATTTGAGCCAAGAAAAGTAATTGATGAATTGTATAATGAAGATTAGGTTAAATCTATGAAAGAAGAGATAGACCAAACTGAAAAGAACAACACGCAAACTTTGGTACTGAGACCTAAAGATAAAAATATTATTGGTAGTAAGTGGATTTTTAGAAATAAATTGAAGGAACATGGAGATGTAATTAGAAACAAAGAAATACTAGTTTGCAAAGGGTATGCACAAGAAGAAGGTATTGATTATGGTGATAATTTTGCACCTATTGCTAGATTAGGAGTTATAATTATACTAGCATATGCTTCTTATAAAGGATTTAAAGTTTATCAAATGAATGTTAAGTCTGCATTTCTTAATGGTACTCTTGAAGAAGAATTTTATGTTGAACAACCTAAAGGATTTGTTGAGGATACTAAGAAGGATATAGTTTGAAAACTTCATAAGGCACTATATGGTTTGAAACAAGCACCCTGAGCATGGTATGAAAGATTACATTCATATTTGATCAAGATTTGATTTCAAAGAACTAGTGACAACCTCAATTTGTATGTGAAATGTGATAGTAATGATAAGACTTTGATTACTAAAATATTTGTTGATGACATTATCTTTGGAGGAAATAACACATTATGGAAATCTTTTGCTGAGGAGATGAGAAAGGAATTTGAGATGTCCATGATTAGAGAGATAAATTTTTTTATTGGACTATATATTCAACAAGTTAAAGATGGGATCTACATCACATAGTCAAAATACATTAAGGATGTCCTAAAGACATTTGGTATGGAAGAGTCAAAACCAGTTGGAACACCGATAGCTACTAGATGAAAATTATCAAAGGAATATGAAGCAAAGGAAGTGAATGAAATACTTTACTAATTAATGATTGGTAAGCTACAATATGTTGTACATAGAAAAATTGATATTGCTCATGCAATAGGTATTGTTGCAATATTTTCTACCGATCCAAAGGAATCACACATGTTTGCAGTCAAAATAATAACTAGATATTTGAAAGAGACTCAAGATTTTGGTCTACTTTACAAGAAAGGAGGATATTTTGATATAAAAGTTTACATTAATGGTGATTGGGCTGGAAATGTTGATGATAAGAAAAGTACAAATAGAGGAGCTTTCTTTTTAGGAGAAAGATTAGTGATATGGCTGAGTAAGAAACAAAGTTGTGCATCATAATCTAATGCCAAATAAGAGTATGTAGCAATAGCTACGAATTGTGAAAAAATGTATGGATCAAAGAAATACTTGAAGGTATGCAAGAGGAGATTACCAATCCAATTATTGTTTACTGTGATATAATACAAGTACTATCAACATATCAAAGAATCTGGTAATGAAATCCAAGACAAAGCACATTTCTATCAAGCAACATTACTTTAGAGAACAAGTTCAAGAAAAGCATGTGATATTGGAGTATGTGAATTCAAAGGAGAAAATAAAAGATATATTCACCAAGCCACTATCGAAGGATTCTTTTGAGTATCTCAAAGGTAAATTAGGGGTTCTTCCCTTATCCAATATTCACTAAAGCATAATGCATGTTGCATCAATTCAAGGATTCATTAGAATATCTATTTTGTGAGTTGATTCTAGTGTTCACTCTTTAGGTGAAGCCTGAAGTTGTGAAAATGTCTATATATGCAATGAGATATCAATACATCCTAGGTATGAACCACTGCTTGATAAATTTTTTAGGAGTATGTATCATTGGCATTGTTGTCAAATAGTCCAAGAATAAGTAATTGATTATAGAGAAAATGGAGAACTCAAATTGAAGAAGGATGATAAAGTTTAGAGGGAGAAAATCAGTAACCGAGAAGACTAAAATACAAAGAGTTAAAAGGAGATTGTTAACTGTAGTGTTGCCATCATCAATTAATATTACAATGAGTGTTGCCATCAATTCTAGAGAGGGAGATTGTTAACTGATGGTGATGAAGATGAAGAGAAACATAGATTAGAGGTATATATGTAATATTGTAGAATGATTAGGGGTATGTGCAAGATCATCAGGGGCCAAAAAGTGGCGATGTCAGTTCAAAACTTTGACAATGTAGCTGATGACTTTTTTTTCATCCGAATTTGATAAAATGAAAAGGGTATCTTAAGGAGATTATCAGCTTTCTATTGATATAATTTCTTTCAAATTTTGAATTCGGTAAGTAATTATTAGTTATTTTCTAATTGAGCTACTTCTAAAGTGTTGATTTATTTACTAATTGAAAAATGACTATAACTTTTAGACGGTATAATATTTTTGAAATCTGAAAAATGCGTCACATTCTATGCTTCGCCTACTATAAGGAAAAAATAAAAAATTTTGAATTTTGTAAAGTTTTGAATGAGTTAAGGTGGTCAGACACGGGAATTTTTTTTTTCTGAAAATGTTGTAGCAAAAAATTTATAATTAATTATTTTTTTTGGAATAAAATTACAAAAAAATATGTGTCACATCCAGGCATGAATCTACTACTTATATATAAAATCTTATAATAAAATATTATCATTTGATTATGATTAAGGTGGTCAGACATACACCTACTTCTTATTTTTTTCCTGAAATTTTTGTACTACTGCATTGAAATATATAATTTTCACCAATCATACTAACTTTTTCTCAAAAAAGGCCTAGTAGTTTAGAAACTAAATTCAATTTTCTATAGATTCTATTCTTACAACTTTTTGATATTAGGTTCATAGCTAGTTGAAATTTTTGCGTCAAGTTGACTAACCTTGATTTGCTGATTTTTCATTGCCACTTAAGGGCATAGTTTGGCCCCTCATGATCTTGCACATACCTTTAGATCAGTTATTAATTTTTCATTAATGTCAAACAATTGATTTTTTGGTTATATTGAGTTTCTATATCATTTAGAGTATGATATAAGTTGAGTGAGTTAAGGAAAAATGAGAGAAAAGTTGTGAAGTTGAAGAAATTAATTGGGCAACTAATACATATTAGATAATGATAAGGTTATATTGATTTAGTTATTTTCTACTTTACATTTGATTATATCAGTTTGGTAAATGAGATTAGTCAAGTTGATAAAAAAATAGTTTTGTTACTGACCAGGAAAAGTTAATCGGTAAAAGGAAAGTAAGTTTCAGTATAGTGAAATGAAGAAAATAAACCTAGTAGATAGATTTAATTACCGAGAATAGTAAACTGAATTTCAGTTGAAAGAGAAGGACTTAGCCATTGAGCAAGGAACAAAAATTAAATACAATGATCAGAATGACATTTAATGTTGATCCATGATGATCTGGAAGATCATAAGGTTGAGGAAGAGTTAGTTAATGAGATCTATGATAAAGAAAATTCAAGGTGATTATCTATGGTAAGATCTAAGCAGAAAAAAGTACAGGTACAAGTTCCACACAATGTTAAAGTTCTGAGGTGATGATAAAATGTTTTACCGAGTTCCAAATTTATTGAATTGGTTTATGAGGTTGATTTGATAGGTGATATTAATCAAAGGAAAACTTAATAAAGGAAGTTTAGAGGCAAAATAGAGTCTATATAAAGGATATAATTTACTGTAAAATAAGATGACAAAGTTAAAAGGTGGAAGAGTAACTGAGTGATGCAGTGAAGAAGAAAAAGGTTGAAATCTGAGCCAATAAATAGAGATTGATGAAGTGTTGAGGCTAGTGGAAAGTGAAGGAAAAATGAAGACAAAGAGTAAACAAGGGATCTAACTAAGAAAGTGGTGGCTGCAAATTTACAAATCATTTCTATATTGTTTCTTATTAGCATTTGTAGCAGGAAGATCTCTTAACTGATTGGACTTAACAGTCTTATTATAAAAACCTTTAGTGAGGTGACATTCTAGAAGAGTGTTTGAAGACCTTTAACTAGGCCACTCCTAATAGGGTGAAGATCCTAACATATCTAAGGAAAATCCCCTAACAGGGTCACATTTAGCAATGTGCATTGTGATATTTAACCAGATTAGCTTTTAACTAAGCATACTTTAGAAGAGTATTTTCTTTAGTGGGTGGAAATTCCCATAGTGGTTTTTTCCAAATTGGGTTTCCATGTTAAATACTAGTGTTATATGTGTTGAATGTTTATTGTGAATGTTCTTGCTAATTGATAAGGTAATTTAATATTATCGATTAATGTTGATGTTTGTCTGACCGAGTTGATAGCGAGTTGAATCAGAGAAAAATTATAAGGTTTAAAGAATCATTGATTACTGATTCATCTCCACTCAGTAATCCAACACCTACCAAGCTAAGCTCTGTCGCCAATCCAAATAGCTTCTCATAACGAAGCCACTTGTAAAATTTTAGTAAATTAATATCAGAGCTCTTGGTCCTCTTTGTGGTAAGCTTAATAGCTTGAGGGAAAGATCCAATGATGAAGAAGGAATGTCCTAAGTTTACAAGGGATAACTATAGAATATGGAGTGACCAAATGAAGATCTATCTAAAAGGTATGGGGCCACAATTGTGGAATTATGTTGTGATCAAATATGTTGTTCTTGTTGGGACTCTTAGTGTAGATTAATTAAAGGAGAAACATAAGAATATGAAAGAATTTGAGGCTATAATAAGTACCTTATATGATACTAAATATATTTATGTACATGGTTTAGAGACTGCTCATGAGGTTTGGGAAAAGCTTAAACAAATCTATGGCAGAGACAAAAACAAAATCTAGGGTAGATAGTCTGAAGGGAAAATATGGTGACATGAAAATGGTTGAAGGAGAAAACATTTGCCAATATGGGAAAAGGATAAAATAAGTTGTTGGTGCTATCAAGAGTGTCAGTGATACCATTGAAGAAGAAGATGTGCTAAGTAAAATGTGATGAACTATAACTGATTTGGAATCTAATTGAAGTATCTATGATTAAAGATCACCGAGGAGTTTCTAATTAGATATGTAATATGATTAAATCGGTATCATGTTGTCATTGATGTTAACTAATTTGAAAACACTTATCTTGTAAGTTACTATACCGAAACATCTGAAGAAAGGTGAAAGGGATGAATAACAGAGAAATCTACATGAGGAAGATGTATATGTCAGATGAGGATAAGGAACACATTGAGTAACTTTTTGATGAGTCTATGATGTTATGATATTGACTTGATTACGTTGCATTCATCTATGATGAAGAATAGAGCTAAAAGACACAAAGTAGTGTTGTTGGTAAATGAAGCATTTCAGTATACACCGATAGAGTGTAGTGTATACTGAGCACAGTGTAAACCAAGCTTGTGTTCACCAACACATTTCTTTGTTAATCGAGCAGAATAGAAAGGAATTAAATGATTAGTTTACCCAATAAGACTGATGAGCTGGAAAGTGTATGAAATCAAGGTAACATGTAATGTCTATTATGAAGATCGAAAACTAACATAATTCAAGGAAGATCTAATGGAGTAGATTGAAACGTGTTGTTGACACATCGGTCGAAGAGTTAAAGCAGAAAAATAAATGAAGATGATTAAGCAGAAAAATTTGATGGACAAGAAGAAAATGATTTACACATCTATATAAGAGACTAATGATTACATAATGAAACATCACCAGAAGAAGAAGATACTGCAGAGTTATCACGTGAACAAGTTTTCATGCATTCTGATCATACTGGTTAGTGAGAACCGAATTACAGAGCATTACCGAGTGATAGAGAGTAATTATCGACGGATAATAAGTTGATACATTATTGAATCTAAAGTGTTATATTGATAAGAAAGATTTGTATGAGCTAAATATTGATCTGTAATCTGCAATTGAAGTTGTATTAAGGTAGATCATCTACTGTTACATATTTAACCATTGTACACAATCAACCCCATAGTGAATGTTGGGTGGATGATAATGGTTGGTCTAAAATCCTCTAACAAGGTCACACCTAACAATGTGTTTGTAAACCTTTAATAGGGTTGGGTCTTCACCAACCTCACTTCAGAAGAGTGAATATTTTGGGTTGCCAGTCCTAGGTGGTTTTTCCCTTCATAGGGTTTCCATGTTAAATCTCTTGTGTTATGTGTTGATTGTGATATTTGTTTGTTATCATACTTTGCATATTACATGTTATATTTGATCGGTAACTGGTATATGTTTTAGACTGATAATCTGTAAAAGCACAGACAGTGAATGTATTTTATGTTTCCTGAGTAGCAGAAGTTGAAGTAATTGTTTTGGGTTATACATTTTGTTTTGGGACACTGGATAACTGATTCACCCCCCTCTTAGTTATTCTAACAAAATTTTGACAACTTTTCTTCCTGCTTATGCGATTAGAGTTTTTTCTATTCATGACTTGAGAATAATAGATAATATCTCTATTGATTGTTTGATTGGTAAGATTACTTATTTTGAGTTGATAAAATTTGATAATAGTGTTCCTAGAGTTGATGAAGCTTTTAATGCCTCTTTGTCATTAATTAGGATCATAAAAGAAAGGAAAAAAAATAAGTCATTAATTTTCCTATGTATCAATTTATTCCAGGGATTTTGAATCTATCCTAGAGGAAGAGAAGAAGCAAGTGGAACTTGAAGTATTACTTGCAAGGAGACTACCTAGAGGTACTGGTAAGTATAAAGGAAAGTTACCTTTGAAGTTTTTCTCATGAAATAAGATTGGACATATTGCTGCTAGGTGTGCTAATGGTGAGTATAAGGAAAAATTTAGAAGATTCAATGAAAAAGGAAAGAAACAATATTATGTTGCAATAGATGAAGGTGTGGCTGATGAGGAATCAAAAGATAATGAAAAAGAAGAGATAGTATTTTTTGCAGTGAAAGAGGATGTTGTAGAAGGTGAAAAGGCCTTAGTCTCTCACATGGACCAAGCCAATGAGTGGGTCATTGATAATGGTTTCTCTCATCACATGACTAGTGATAGAAGAAAGTTCATCAAGCTTGAAGAATTCGATGCTAGTGTCATTAGAATTGGTAAAAATACACCCTACTCGGTTAAAGGAAAAGGTACAATTTATTTGAATGGTAAGAGAAATGTTGATGATAATTAATTTGTAGAAGGTATAGTATATAGCTTGTTGACTGTGGGCTAGTTGAATGAAAAAGGTAATAGACTTGAGTTCAAAGGTGTATACATGATACTTGGAAGATTAAGTGATCTAATTGCCACTGATAGGAAGACTAGAGTTAATTTATTCCATTTGAATATTGCTTTTAATAGTTGTTTGGTTGCTAGAGTTGAGGATATTTGGATGTGACATAGAAGGTTATGTCATGTGAAATTTAATAGTTTGGTTAAATTTTGTAAGATGAATGCAGTTAGAGGTTTTCCACAATTAGTCAAACCAGACAACATGATATGTAAGGAATATCACTTAGGTATTTTAACTAGTTCTACTTTCAATAGAAATTCATTTTCATCAGTGCATATACTAGATTTAGTACATATTAATTTGTGTGGTTATATGCAGACTATAAGTTATCATGGTGACAAATATTTCATATTGTTTACTGATGACTACTCAAGGATGACGTGGATGCCTTTCTTGAAGGAAAAATAAGAATATTTCTACAAGTTCATAGATTTCAGAGAAATTTTTGAGAAACAAATAGGTAAGAGCTTAAAGTGCTTAAGATCAGACAGAGGAAGAGTGTTTACTTCATCATAATTTGCTCAATATTGTGAGCACAATGGAATCAAGAGATAAATGTTTGCATCTAGAACTCCACAACAAAATGGTGTTGTTGAAAGGAGTAACAAAGCTATAGTTGATGCTTCCTAGAGTATGATGATTCAAGGTGATGTACCCGATTTATATTGGATAGAAGACATTATCACTATAGTTTATACATTGAACATGGTATTAGTGATAAATGGAACTAGCAAGACACCTTATGAATTATGGTATGGTCATTCACCCAGTGTCAAATATTTCAAATTTTTGGTAGTACATATTATATAAAGAGAGATGATTTCAATGACAAGTTTGATCCTATGAGTGATGAAAGTATTTTATTGCCCGATATTATACTAAAAAAAAGGCATATAAGTGTTTTAATAAAAGGACTACCAAGATGATTGAAAGTGAAAATTTGAAGATAGATGAATATCCAAAGAAATATGATGAAACAAGAAAGAAAGAATAAGAGAATGATCAAGAATTTGTGTATGTGCAACTGCAAGAGAAAAAATTTGTTGATCAGAAGAATGAAGAAGTGGTTCAACTGGTGGACCAGGAAGAAGAAGTACCTAGACATGAACTATTTATTCCAAGGTATGTGAAGTTAAATCACTCTACTAATCATATTATAGGAGATAAATATGCTAGAATATAGACAAGAAGGAAGATCAGAGAAAGTACATGTCTGATTTCTAAATTTGAGCCTAAAACTATGAAGGAAGCATTGAAAAATGATAATTGGGTAAATGCCATGGAAGACAAACTTGAACAGATTGAGAAGAATGATACATGGACACTTGTTCCTAGATAAGTAGACAAGAATGTGATTGGTAAAAAGTGGGTTTTCAGGAACAAACTAAATGAAGATGGAGAAGTGGTATGTAATAAGGCAAGACTAATGTATAAGGAAAGACTAAACATATTGTAATCAAGTATCATTTCTTAAGAGAGAAAATAATGGAAAATGTAGTCAAGTTGGAATATGTTCCAACCAAGGAGAAGCTAGCAGATATATTCACTAAGTCACTACCTAAAGATACTTTTGAGTATTTGAGAGGTAAGTTATGGGTTATTCCCCTACCTACATAGAACTAAGATGTATTTTACATCAATGTAGTGGGCTCATTGAATATTTCTCATTGTGGATTGATGTGAATAGGACTACTCATTAGGGGGAACACTCTGAGATAAAGGAAGATGTTGCAGAAGTAGGTGACCTATGTGGAACCTTTGGATATGTTGTCAAAGGTAGAGAAGATTATCAAATGAAACTGAGAAAGAGAAAAGAAGTTAGGTATTGGGGAGAAGATCAGGAAGAACATAAGCTAAGGGGGAGCTATTATTATCAGACCAATGTGGTGTTGATATGGTTTTTCCATCAATGCCAAAGGTGGAGATTGTTGACATAACTGATGCAAAGATTTTGAAGAGATTATTGAGTATGTTGTGGTATAAGTTTGATGAAAAGGAGATCACTTATTGTGTTTTCATTGATGTCAACTTGGTTTTGTGTTATTTGATAGTGAGCTGATATATGTTTGTATGATGAATCTAGCGTGTGTTGAGTTTGCAAAGGAATTGGCATGTGATATTATTATGGGAGGCTCAAAGATGTCTCTAGATGCATTCTACATGATTTTATAATATTAGAAAAGTATGGAGTGATTTATGATCCATTGAAGAGAATAAGGATAGACTAAAGAACACACAGTGATGTAGGATGAATGTTTTGATTATTTTATCAAATCAGTATGGATATAAGTGTTGTAGTCATGATATGTTTATCTTAACTAGGATAGATTGTTGAGACTATGATCACAATTTGATAGGTTTACTAGGAGGCATTATTTTAGGGAACAAAAGATCACTTTGTGAAGGTAAGAAAAATATTTGAATAAGTGTGATCAATTGATGTTAGATCGGTGAGCAATGATGATGTAGTTAGTTATAGTTGATCTATTTGTGATCTAGGTGTCAATAGGACATGACATAATAGATTTGTAATGATTATTTGATGTTACATTGTTTGAGGTAATAAAATTTAATCAAGTGTTGGAAGCATGTTGAATAAGTCAAAAGGTTTGAGTATTCTTGATTTAAATCTAATGTGCGATGGATCTAAAGGATGACATGGACTTGAAATTTTAATTAATAGTTGGTAAAATGTTTTAGGGTTCAAGGATCAAGAAGGAATAATTTTAACTCAAGTATAATACATTTTGTAAGTTGACTAAGTCCCTAATGAGAATGTTGTTACTAAATTTATACACATGCTGAAATTTAGCTTAAACAGTCACATTGCATAAGAGTTCATAGAAGTTGTTCATTTCTCATACATTTGTATTCTATTCATTTCTTTTTCCAATCATTTTTATTTCGAGAAAAAATAAAGAAGAACAATGTTCATTGTATAAATCATTAACTAATCTGTACAATTTTCATTTACAACTGATGGAACAAATTGAAATGTTGAAGGTAAAGACCTCACACAAGCCATGAGTTTAACTATTGACTTTCATATATATTCAGAATATTTAAAAATAAGACATATGTGAAGGTAAGGTTAGAGGTAACTAGTCATTTCCTTTTCAACTTTTGACTGGTTAAATAATCCTTGATGTTGCTCTTGATCCAGCTCCCAATCTACCTAGTTTTGGTTTGTTTTTTTCCTACATAAGGAAAAGAGTGGGATTAGATCTTGAAAGATCTAAGCAATGACTGAATACCTACAACTGATTACCCCCACATATATACTATCTTTCCCTTATTTTGAATCTATATCAAAGATACTAAGAAACATATTCAGTGATGGAGTCAGGGAAAAAAGGAAAATCTATTACTAATGTGTTTGTGCAAGTGTGCAGGAAGATAACTATTCTAATACATATGTTCCCTTGACTAAGGCTCTCTTTGGGTATGAGCTCGACATGCGCATTGTAATAGTTATCTTGCAATTTTCAAGATCAAGTAGAAACATATTATATTAAAGGGACGTGTTATTCATAACATAGAAACCTTTTATAATAAAGCAAGTTGCACTGTGTTTTAAATTAGCATGAGATATTAAAGGGAAAATTTTGATGCTCAAAACCTTTTATTTCATATTATCGGATAATGCTGTAAAATTGTTTTTCCAGCCAGGTAGTTTCATGATGTATTCAAGTTTCCTATTTATGTTGCAAAAATCTCAATAAAACTGATCATCAACAAGTTTCATTGAAATGTTTGCAGTAGAAAGTTAAAATTGAAAACCTTTTTTAATTGGATATATTATCAGTTTCAGAACATATTCATAATAGCCTTGTGTAGATAGAGAATGATAGAGAAGGCAACAACAGAACAAGTGAAAACATGAGAAATAACAACAAATCAACATGTGGAAATCTATGTAAAGGGAGGATCCCAGAAATGTTCAAGAATCTTGTTTCATGTCATGATAGAAATTAGAAATAGAAATGGCAGCAGTGACTTCTTTTCATAGTAGCATGATGACATCTTTAAGAACCACAGATGCAAATTTTTTGAAGAAAGCAAGACAACAATAGTAGATCTCTTTTAGGCCAGGCTTTCTTTAGAAAGTAACAGTAGTAGATTCACATGTGGAAATGTTTGATGCATAGTAAAGAAGAGTCACGAAAGGTCAAAGAATCTAAAACATAATACAAAAATAGTGGCTTTGCTCTAAATTTTTCAAGGTAAACTCAAGGAGAATATACAATAGTAGTGAGCAAGAAAATGATAGCTCATGAAAATTTCCAACTCAAGCCAAATCCAGAAAGTACTTCATGAAATTGTAGCCACAGGAAAATCTATCTAAAAGAAGATGAAGCCCATAAATTTCCAAAATTATATTTTCATCATACCCGGGTGCAAATTTTTGAAGTACGCTAGACAACAGAAAGTGTTCTTTTCAAAACAATAGAAAATACATTAGAGATTGTGTTTTTGAAGCCAAGCAATGAGTAAAGCACTTCACAAAGAAATCATACTCTCAAACAGAAAAGGCAAGGCAAAGAAGGAAAAACCTATGATACAAAATAATATAAAAAACAAAAAAAAGAAGAGCAATAAACATTTTTCTCAGTCATATGGTGTTCTCATTCACACCCAGTTTTAGCTTTTCAAAGGCACCCAGAAGTGACAACAAATCATTTTCAAACTACATTTGTTTTCAATGGTGAATACAAAAGAAGCAACATCAGATTTAAAAGGAGACAGTGTATGTTTTCTTTCTTCAATGGTGGCTATGCAATGAGCAAAAATTTTTACAACATAAATCATTCTCCAAATACAATAGAGGTGACAGGAAATATTTGCAAAATGAGAAAAGAGAATGACAACATAACTTCATTAAATACTTTGCAACACAATATAGCTAAGTAAAAGTTGATATCTCTTTTGAAAGAAAAGGCGTAGCACTAGAAGAATGGAGATACCTCAGATCATGGTCTTCAAGAATTTTTTCTTGTAATCAAAGCTCAGTTTATCTCCCAGTGGTGGTCATGAAAGCTGAAATTTTCAAAGGACTCAGAGTCAAGACTAGCAATGGCGGCCAAAGCAGTGGTTTTTTCCTTCTTTCTTGGCATTTTATTAGGGTTTCAAAATCCTCTTCATGAGTAGTTGCTGTGTCTTCTCAAAGAATAACAAGATGCAAATAATAATAAACAAGTGCCTTGTTTCATTTTAGGCCATGAGTTTTCTAATTTTGGCATATTGTATTCCTTTTGAAATTCGCAGCCTTTTGGATTTGCATCGGGTTTGTTCTTTTTCAACCCATTTATATAATAGTAGCTCATAAAATGTAAATAAATATTTTAAGTAATATAGTGGTGTATTACTTATATATTACTACATTACTTAAAGTATTTAATAAAAGAGTTATTCTTGTATAAATTTTGCAAAGATGTAATTAAATATAATTAATTAACATGTTATAAATCAATTAATTATTATTTAAAAAATGCATAGTTAAGATAAAGAAAACTTGGATTTATTTATAAATCCATTTTCAGATTTGGAGAGATAAGGGGTTGAAAAGTCAAGTTGTGACTAGGTGGAAGGGAGAGAGGTGGCATTTTGACTTGCTATTGGTGTTTGTTGTAAAATTGGACTCTTTTATGAGTAATTTGAGTAATTTTAGGGGTTTTTATGGCCAGACTAAAGTGGCCATCATTGACACTTGGATAGATAGGTCTTTTAGGCTATTTGGACTCTATAGGTGGAGACTTTTAGTCCTTTTTTGGAGGGATTTTTCTCACAACTGACCCCTGCTTTTTAGGGGTTTTAGGTGGGAGTTTTCCCTTTATATTGGATCTTCTTTGTCATTTTGGGAGTTTAGTTTTGGGGAGAGCAGAGCCTTTGCATTTTTGTGGATTGTGCTTATTTCTTTCTAACTGTATTAGAGGACTTAGTTGTGGAGAAGCCTTTCAAAGCTTAATACATTGTAGTTTGGCCTACTTCTATCGTTTATCAGGTGTATTCTGTGTGATTGATGTTATTTTTTGTGTTCTTTTAAAGAGCCTTAATATTTAATGTCTCATTTCTGCATATTCCTTATCTTGCATAGGTTATATGTTGTGTTTTATTGAAGTTTTACTGATTGTGATTCAGTCCTTTCAGTTCTAGTTCATCTAGACTTTCATATAAAACATTTTTATGCATGTAGTTACCATTAGAAGCTGTGATCAAGAGCATGTTATAAGTTCTATAATTGTGCTTATCAAATATCAGGTCCTCCATCATTCTTTGGTGTATCACCTTCTTTTAACAGTTTTAGGAATTTCATTAAAGTCTTTCTATCTCTTTTCCTATCAATTTGTGAGTCTTTTTCAATAGTATAGGTGATCCATTTTCAAAGAATCTTATAGGAACTGGCCTAGAAACCAGAGGTTCAGTCACTCTGATAAGTTTCCCCACAAGCTTGTGATTGTTCCCATGTTCTCCAAAATTTCTAAGTGTTTAGGTGCTTAGTTTTAGGGTGCAAATTCTGGAGTTAACATTTTTGGCACGCCCAGTGGGACAAATTTCATAAAATTTTCATTTTTTGCTGGTTTTGATATGCTGCTAGCAAGTTTTCAAATTTGAGAAGGGGTTTTGTGTGCATATCTGGTGACTTTGTTAAGAGGTCAGTGCATTTTTTTATGTTTTATGAGAAGAATTTAGACTAGAAGTGCTGGTTCTTTTGAGTATTTACAACTTGAAGCCCCAAGAAGAAGAGGAAGAACTTTGAAAAGAGTTATGCCATCAACTCAAATTCATTTATCAGTCCCTGATATTCAAGTTTATAGAAGAAGGAACAAAAGTGATAGAGACAGAGGACACTCAACAAGTTCTACTTGTAGAATAGGGTTCTTTGAACCAGAAGTATCCATAGTTCCAAATCATAATATAATAAATTCAATTTTTGTGGCTACAAACTCGGCAAGTGTGTTTCAAATTTCAGTTGCAGCTGGTTCAAATTTTGTCCCAACATGTTCATTCATTCAAGGTGGTCAAATGGCTATACTAAGAGCCTTTACTTTTGTTCCTTTTGACCAAGGAAGTCCTTTGAATCTAGCACAACATAATGATATTCCTTTGGTAGCTCTTAAAGGATTACCAGATTTTACTAGAGAAGGCCAAACAATAGCTTTTGAACACATTAGAGATGTAGCCTCTCTTTGTAATGTTCATCACATCACAGAAGAAAATGTAGCAGCCAGATTATTGGCAGCTTCATTTAAGGGAAAAACATTAGAGTGGTTTAGGAGCTTGCATGTAGCTTCAATTAGTACATGGGATGAACTGGGTGATGCATTCACTAGGTTTTTTGAGGACAAATCTGATCATTTGTCACTTATAGAGAAATTGACAACAATTAAAAGGGCTCCACAAGAACAAATGATAGATTTTAACACCTATTTTTAGAAAACATGGAATAGGATACCTGTTGTAGTAAGGCCAAGTGCTAACCATGCCTTCTTGTATTATGTAAAAAGTTTTAACAATGACATATCTATCATGATCCAGTCTATGGGAGGTATCTCATTACCCCAAGCATTTAGTACAATAGTAAGGGCTGAGAACAATCTTATTCAAGAAGGAAAAATAGCCCCTAGGCCACCCATGCCAAATTTTCCAAATATTCAGTCTAATATACCCTTGCAAATACCACCTTTTAATCCCTTACCTATTGTTGCCAGTCAAGAGTTGACTCTTGTAGGCCCATCCTTAGAGTTGAAGGAAATTAAAAGCAACCAATAGAAAATAGAGGGGTTGTTACAAACCTTTAGTAATGAGATTTTCAACCTTAAAAAATAATAGTTTCAAGTTAGACAGCCTTACAAGCTCCAAAATTAGGCTACAAACCAGTATCAATAGCCTAGTCAAGGCCAATATCAGGGTAATAGACAGCCTTATCAAGGAAATTCTACTAGTAACATGCAGAATTTGAATCAAAGACCTTATAAGCCTTATGCTCCTATACCCTTGAATACTGTGACAGATTTAGTGCCTTCTCAAAATAATTATGTAGCTGATTATGAGTGGTGTTACCCTTTTAATCAACCTCACAATCAGGCCACATGTTCCAATGGTGTTATTAATCAAGCACTAATGGTACAAAATTCATCAACCTCACAGTTTGTACCTAAGGGTGATCTTGATCAACAACAAGATGCACCTCCTATTAATGCAACTTTGATGAATTGGCTAGGGGAGAAGTTCATTGCAATAGGTGGAGATGACCCTACACCTACCGTTTACACTAGAGCTAAAAAAATATCTCTAGATAGTGAAGATGTAGTAAAGAGAAAGAATGCAACAACTATAGGGACATCTACATCTCAAGTGCAAGCAAAACTACAAGGAAATTCTTCCATAGGTTCTCATGAGCAGCAGTAACAATAGGTACAACCTGTTGTTCCCAAGGTTCAACAAAAGGTACATGCTGTGTTGCCTTTTAATATTATTGAAAACATTAAAAAGATGAATTGTTCTATTAGTATGTGGGATTCTTTATCTCTTCTAGGTCAGATTGACCTTTGACAAACTGAGCTGATCAAGAAAAATAAATCTGTTTGCAATGGTGAGATTCTAGTAAGGACCGTCTTTTCAAATACTGATAAAGTTGATAGTAAACCAGCAACTAAAAATGTTAAGCCTCCCTTTTATGTATCATTAATCATAGGAGATACGCTGGTTCATAATTGTATGGTGGATAGTGGAGGAATAAGTTCAGTCATGCCCAAAAGGATTGTTGATCAGTTGGGTTTGAAATATCAATTATTAGAGAAGGGAGTGGTTCAGCTGGATGGGTCTACTGTTAATATTGTGGCCTAATTAAAGGTGCAAGTTTGACTCTTCATGCTTTTCCTAGTTTTTCCATACCTCAGGACATTTATGTGATTGATCTTCCACCCTATTTTGCTATATGCTTGTCTAGAGATTTCACAGCAAAGATTGGAGGTTATTTTTCTTCTGATTCATCCCACATGCTTTTTAGGACAAGATATGGCACTAAGGTCACAATAAAGTCTGACGTACTTTTTAAGGATCATATTGAGCCCTATATCCCTCCTGCTATTAATGCTAATATGATGTCTTTTGATGAAAATGAAAAATTTGATGTACATGACCCAAGTACTTACACTGATGAGATCCCTGATATCTTGTTAGATCAATGGGAAAATGAAAATACTTGTAATGATCAGAATTCTATTATTCAATAGACCGGTATAGGTATGTACATGATTCATGAACCTGATGCATTCATGCCTAACTTGGTTAAAGCTGCAAATCATGCTTTAGAATAGGAAAATGAGGTATGGGAGATGTTTTTTGATGGTTCTAAGAGTAAAAATGGTGCCCATGGAGGTGCAATGTTGATTTCCCCTAAAGGAGATAAGTATTATGCAACTTTTCATTTTAGTTTTCCTTGCTCAAATAATTCTATAGAATATGAAGGTTTAATTAATGGTTTGGAATGGGTAAGGAAAAGGGGAATCAAGTCTTTAAAAGTTCATGGTGATAGTGAGTTAATTCTCAATCAGGTTAGAGGGTTAAATGCTGCAAAAAATGATACTTTAAAAGGCTATATGCATAGAGTTCTAGATATAATAGAGAATTTTGAGGCTTTTAATCTAATTTTAGTTCCAAGAAGGCTTAATCAACATGCTGATAGGTTGGCAGCAATAGGGGCTCAGTCTGATATTCATAATAGTATTGCAAAAGGGTGTGACCAACAACATATTAAGATTATTGTCAGGCCCTCAATTCTTGACAACAATGTTAACTAGCAGGTTTTTGACACTGATAAGCAGATTCGTAATTTTCTGTTAGAGGAGGATGTTTTTTCTATGTCTAATCAAAGAAAACATGTGCAAAATTATGAGGAACAGGTTATCTAGCTCAAAACAAATAAGCTACCTAAAGGACTTGTCACATTAGAGTCTATTTTCAATTTTGATGATCAATTTAAAAAGAACAAATCTGGCATGCATGTTAGAGGTGATCATTATGAGGACATGGAGGTTGTTGCGGGTAAATTCCTGAAGGTTAGTGTATACACCTAAAAATGGCTTCATTAATTAATTAAATATTTATTATTTAATTACTATTGACTTGATAAATTAATTAAATATTTATTATTTAATTAATAATTAGTCCTCTATTTATTAAATAAATTATTCAATTTATTTAGTGAATTCACTATAGTCTATTCTTCTATCCTAAGTCTTCTAATTAGTCTTATTAAAGTGATTTAATTAAATATACAATCACCTAAATATGACTAAGTTTTCTAGTCCACCTCACCTACCTAGTCACCTGACACATCACTTTGGCTAAAATAAATAATTATTATTAATTATTTATTGATAATTATCCTCACCCACACATGTCCTATTCTTAAGGGCTATGTGGCCTCATAGGACTTGGTCTCATGACCACATGTCCTCTCTTAAACCAAGTCAAGAGACATTCCCTATTCCTAAGGGGCTTCTCAAGCCACCTCTAAGGGTCAAAGGTGACTCATAGGACACTTGTGCAAAGAGTCCTCATGAGGAAAATGTCTCTCCCTCTTTCTCTCTTTGGTCTTTGTGAGACACTTGACATGTGTCTTTCCCATCCCTATTCTTCCTCTCACATTCCAAATACATCCCCCTTTCTCTCAACTCCTTCAACCAAGTCAATCCTAGCCCTAGGATTTTCCACCTTTCACTCTCAACTGTAGGATTGTGCCACCTAGGCCTAGATCCTCCAAAACTCTATAAAAGGAGCCTCATTTTCCATTTGAGAGCTAATAGGTATTTTTGATAACAAGCATTCAAGTAATCAAGCATCCAAGCATTCAAGTAATCAAGCATCCAAGCATTCAAGCAATCAAGCATCCATACAATCACCATTTCATTTGCATTTCATCCATTAGTTTGCATAAGCTATTGTGCACTCATTTCATTCAATCTCCACACTTTGGTAGCATCTTGGGAGAAGGCTTCATTTTGGAAATCTGAGAGCTCAACATCTTCAAGAAATCATAGCTAGGAAGACAATGGAGATAAGCTGCATGGTAGGTGAAGGTAATTAAATTAATTTCATCATTTCATAGTTACTTTGCATTCTTTATTGTGTTTGCATTAGATAGATTCATTGGCTTTAATAGTTTAATTTATCATCTCTAGTTGTTAGACATCTAATTTGCATACATTTTTGGCACTAGAAGGAGGGCCAACCTCCATTTTTAACATTCTATTTTCTTAGTTTTTTGTGTGCAGACGTTTCCAGGTTGTTTCTGCGCATTCATTCATGATTACTGCGCATTCATTCACGATTACTGCGCATTCATTCATCTGTGCTGCACATTCATTTTTGATCACATCAGTCATTTTCTGTCTCTCCCATTTTCATTTTGATTAAAATCTACGCATTTGTTCCACTTTGTTGCGCATTTGTTCCATTTTCTACGCTTTTGTTACATTTTGATGTGCATTAATTATTCTGTTCTGCGCATCTGTTTAATAATTTTGCATATTGATTCACTGTTATTGTGCATTTGTTATTGATAGTATTTAGATTAAAATTTTTGATTTATTTTGATTTTAGCTAACCTTTAACAAGTTTCTATTTGTTCTGGTAGCTTTTAGGCCATTTTGCAAGACGTTTAGTAGAAGACCCTATTGCTAAAATTTCTAACATATTTCTTTGTAGGGATTCCTAAAGGGTTTTCAAAATAAACCTTAATCTCGTTTGGGCTCTAAAATAAGACATGCATTTGCTTTGTGTGTATTCTTTAGTATAGCTCAAGTGTCTATTGTGTTTTCTTAATAGCATATCTGTAATCCCCAAAATTATAACAACGTATCCTCTCCCCTCGCCATTCATGGACCTTGGGTGTAAGAGAAATTGTTATAATTTTTAGAGGGCGGTCTTTGGTGGGAAAAGAGGTACTCACCCCAAGGAACCACCCAACCGGTAATAGGCTAAAGCCAAGCCCTTCCAAACCGGTATATAAAAAATGCTAGTGTGATTAGTCTCACATTAGATAGGTGTGAATTTGTTGTGGCAACCAAAATCTCCTCCAGTACCCTAGTGGTGCATTAAAGTCCTACTTAGTAGAGGTGAAAGCCTTGCTTTGAAAGGATTGGGAGAGCCCCCTTAATTGAGAAAATGACTTGATTACAACCACCAGAATGGATGTCCTTACTAAAAAATTTTGTTTAGTGGCCAAAAACCTTCTATCTACTGGCTCAAGGAGTCACCCAAGCTCGTGAAGACACCCCACATTACTCATGGTTCATACTAGAGATAGCAGTTCTTTGGGAAGTAATGACCCATTGAATTTAGAACTTGGTGTGCCTGAGAAGTGAGTGCACTATAAGGAGGAGCCCATGCCTCCAAGTTCCTAGGCTGTCCGCTATGAATTTGCATGGCTGGATTTTATTATCCTAGTGGGGATTCAGCAGATATCATCCTTGCCAACCATAGGATTGTAAGCGTGTTTGTGCATTCATATTAGCATAGTTAGATTAACATCATTTCTATCTTGTGTGCATGTGTTTATGCATTTTTCACTTTGCCAAAAAAAAAGAAAACTAGCCAACACCAGGAAAATCCAAAACATTTCAATTCAGATCAGAACTTAAAAACCTACACATATATCACATCTTTCTACGCATTTTATCAAAGTTGTTGCACATTTATCAAAATTTGTTGCGCATCTGTTCAGACTATCTACACTTTTGATTATTACGAGTTGCATCTGTTACATATTGCTGCGCTTCTGTGTCATTTTGTTGCGCATTTATCAATCTGTCCTGCGCATTTGTTGTTGCACATTTACAACAGTGAGCATTTCCACAAACTTTGTAATTTTCAAAATCACTTTTTCAGATACCCATTTTCATCCTTAGTAAGATTTTGGGGAAACAGTCAAGTTACATAGACCTTTGATCTTTAGTTTGACCATTCATCACCTTTCATCATTCCTTCATCATTCCTTCATCAAATCATCTTCTTCCAAATCTTTGAAATTCTCAATTTTGTCTTGAAACATTATCTTATCCATTAGATTTTGAACTTTGTGAGTTTACCATATCAGGATATATCATCCTTAATCATCAAACTTGCTTAGGTTATTATCTCTTGATTTCTCTTTGTCATATCATAGTGAGATCTATACCTCCTATTGACTTAGAGTTTATCAAGTTGTCTTGTCACATTTCAACACATTTCAATATCTTTTCTGTCAATCACTTTCCATATCTTCTCATCAAAAATATTTCATCCCACAATCAATTCTTTCAATTTTATGGTTCAAACTCAATCTCAGAAACTTAAACAAGCCGTCAATCCAGAATCCCTAGGCAAAATGGAAGGAAATACTAGCAACGAAGAAAATCCTTGGCCTGAAGCTCCTAAGAAAACTTCACTTTTTACATCCACTGATGAACCCACTGATGACGAACTTAGGGAAGCTTCACAAGATCCTCAATTTTATCATGTCATGGAAAGACTCTTAGGCTTGGATAAATAAATGTATTTCCTCATGCTTGCTCAACAAGGAGCTAAGTTACCAAGTGATTTTGATGTTTCTTATCTTAGAGAACCAGCTCACACAAACAATCAACAAATTCCTAAAAATTCTCAAGATACTTATGGAGCAAAGGAAACCAATCAATAATCCAATGCTTCTCATAGTCATGAACAACACACTATTTCTCAAAATGATCAGCCAAATCATGCTTCACAAAACAATGCTTCTCACAACAATGTTTCCCAAAACACTCAAGGAAACACACCATTTCTTGGATCCCATCCTACAACAAATCTCTGACATCCAAACTGGATCATCAACAAAGAAGTATTCCTTGGATTATATATGTCCTTATCCTTTTGATAAGAATTTAGCAATGATTCCATTCCCTCCTCATTTTGAGGTACCAAAATTTGACAAATACAAAGGGAATTCGGATCCACAAGACCACATTCATGAGTTTTGAGCTGCTTGTATTGAAGTCGCTCACAATGACACTTATCTTATGTGACTATTTCCATGAAGTTTAGGAGGACAAGCCATGGAATGGTTCTCTAAACTACCCCCCGACATCAAATCTTTCAATGAGCTTCTTGACAAATTTGTGACTCATTATTCATATAACATCAAACATGAGGTCACTATGCTTGATCTTTGCAATGCACATCAAAATAATGGAGAACCTTTCCTTACTTTTTTGCAAAGATGGCGTTAATTGTTTTCCAAATATCCACGAATGATTCCTGAACAAGAAAAGATGGATATTTTTGTGCATAACCTTACACCAGAAATGAGTTATAGGTTACAATTGCAATGTCCACCAAATTTCAATAAGCTCATAGAAAATGGTATCAAGATTGAGGAAGCTATGGTCAGAAAAGGCAAGATCAAACTTTATTCTAAAGACAATGTTGGATCCTCAAATTCCAATTCCAACAACTACAACAATGACAAATCAAAGTTTTGGAATGAAAACAAAAACATTGTCAATGATGGGATTGTTGATAATCATAATGTCAAACCAACACAACCCCTTATCAATCTCACCAGTCAAGCCAATGCTACTCAAGGAATCTACAACAATCAATCATCAATTTAAAATACCAACAAAGATTCATCCAAACCAAGATTACCTTTTATGTCACCTCGAAGAAACTTTACTCCTTTGGGGGAATCTCTCGAATCAGCATTACGGAAGTTAATCACAAAGAAACTCATTACGCTTCCTGAAACAAAAGATTTTGAACCTAGGGTGAAGCCTTCTTGGTGGAATGAGAATGATTATTGTGAATTTCATAGAGGCAGAGGACATAAAACAAATGATTGAAAAAGACTCAAAAATGTAATTCAAGACTTAATCGAAAGTGGTGAAATTGGTGTTGACGGACATGTTTCGAATGAATCACATACAACTTTCAAAGATCCACTTCTTGAGCATGAAAAAGGAGGTTCTTCCAACAATAAGAGTGACAATCAAGCCAATTATAATTCCACTCCCTATCGATATGTTGGTAACATTTCTGAATGTCATCCTTCTATGTATTATGCCAATGTTATTACAATCAAAGAAAAATCAAAGAGTCAACCAATCCAAGCTACTACTCGTGCTCAAGCCAAAGTTACTCTCCAAGGAGTCTAGTCTAAACCAAGCACTACACAAAATAAGTCCGTTTATGTCCCAAAGTCTATCCCAAATACTTCCAACTAGTACAATCTTTTGGAACAACTTAAGAAAACACCTACCCAAATATCCATCTTAGAGCTTTTGCATCTTTCCCCATCTCACAAAGATATCCTTGAAAAAGCTCTCTTAGAGACCCAGGTTCCCACAACTCTAGATCATGATCAATTTCAAGCTATGGTGGGCCATTTAACAACCCCACACTATTTGTCCTTCACTGAAAATGATGATTTAGCCATTACCCAACCTCATAATGCTCCCTTACATATTGAAGTCCTTGTCCAGAATCACAAGATTAAAAGAGTATTAATAGATGGGGGAGCTGGCTTGAATATTTGCACGTTAAAGTTAGTCCTTGCATTGGGATTTTCTGCGAATGCCATTGATCCAAAAAATAAAATCACAATAAAAGCCTATGATGAGGAAGATAGATCATCCAAGGGGTCCGTTGTTCTTCCAATTAGAATTGGTCCTCTTGTCAAAGATATATCTTGTCAAGTTCTGGACATGGATCTTGCTTATAATATCCTTTTGGCAAGACCATGGATTCATTCCATGTAAGCTATGCCATCAACTTATCACCAATGTATAAAATTCCCTCATAATGGTCAGGAGATCACTATCAAAGGAGATTCTAATCCTTTTCAATATTGTAGCAATGTGAAGATTTCAGATTCTTTGGTTCCCTATAATCATACTGGATCTTCTGCAACTACACCTAATGATCCTAGTAATATAGCATCAACTTCTAAATCAGATGGGATCAAGATAGACATCAAAGAAAGCAGTATGGGAGAATATACTTCAGGTCAAGCTCTTTGTATCACTGAGTTACCTTTATCTCCCAAATCATATGGTAGATCTTTGATCACTAAACAACAATCAGAACCTCCTTCCACACTTGTTTATAACACATTTATAAGTGGGGGCACAATATCCAAAGAGGTAGCTGAGCATAATGCAAATTATTGGCTTAAGACATAGAAGATTGAAGAGGATACTAAACATGAATGTATATCACCTGATGTCTATGGAAAAGGGTATACTTTGCTACAAAAGATGGGATATCAAGGTGCTGGACCTCTAGGGTTACAAAGAGAAGGTGTTATAAAGCCAATTTTGCAAAATCCCAATTATCAAAGAGACACTACAGGATTAGGATATAAAGGTGAAGGACCACAAGAACCAAAAGGAAAAGAAAAAATCTCACCTTTTCATGAGACATCTAAAGCTCCTACCTTACAATTTAGAAAGCATGGTATGTATGTAGATCTAGAGAAACAAAGGATAGCTCAAAGAATCATTGATAGACTTGAAGATAATGATGATTCTGATTCTAGTGATTATGAATGGGATTCCTTATCTGATTATACTGAAGAAATAGGAGTCGATGTTGTCCATCAATATAGTAACGATTACCATGAGGGTGAGAGTTTAATGAGTGACTCACTAGGATTGGTCCCATGTAATACTACTTGTGTTGATTGTGAGCGAAGTGAGAGTTATCTTGTGACAGATGATTTGGATGAGAGTATGGAAATAGACCTCGCTAATACTATCATAAACCTTGACAACTTTTCCATTAATACCATCTCTGCTTTTGAAACTGATCCAAATGATCCAATGCCCCTTGTCCATCCTAACCTTATCAATTGGGATTCTCCTGATAACCCAGAACTTGATGTCTTCCATAATGATGATGCAATCATTGACTATCTTGGCATTAGGGATCATTTACCACTAGGGGATCACAAGTCAAGATTTCTGATAGAACTCAATGACATGGCCTATTTTGGAGAGAGTGCCAATCCTTTCAGTCATAAAAATATAAAAATAATCAATAGATCTAATGGTGAAAACCACTCAGTGGCAGTATTAGATCCAAAATAGTAAAAAGAAAAGACACATCTGATGGTGAAAACCTCTTTGAGGCACCTGACGATGGAAGGATTGACACTCTTCCCAATTATTTGTATCAAGAACAATCTACCATTCTTATAGAACCAATAGTACCACTTAACATTGGAACAGTGGAGTCTCCACGCATCCTCAAAGTAGTAGCATCCTTGATAGAATCAGAGAAAGAAGCTTCTGCAAAATTCTTCAGAGAAAGACAAATCAACTTTGCTTGGTCCTATGCTAATATGCTTGGTCTAGACCCCAATCTCATTATGCATCATTTATCTATCAAACCAGGTGTAAAACTAGTTAAGCAGAAGCTCCGCAAAATGCATCCTCACATTGCTCTAATGGTGAAAGCAGAATTGAAGAAGCTCCTAGATGTTGGATTCATTCGGGCTATTGATTATGCTGAGTGGATTTCAAATATTGTTTTGGTTTCAGAACCAGACAAGTCTATCAGGATTTGTATTGATTTTTGAGATCTTAATAAAGCTTATCCGAAAGATGACTTCCCTTTGCCAAATATTGATATGATTGTTGACCTAACAGCTGGGCATGAGATTTTATCATTAATGGATGGATTTTTTGGCTATAACCAAATCAAGATTGTGCCAGAAGACTAGGAAAAAACTGCTTTTACTTGTCCATGGGGTACATACTGCTGGAATGTGATGCCATTTGGCCTCAAAAATGCTAGAGCAACTTATCAAAGAGCCATGACCATGATCTTTCATGACATGATGCATACCATCATGGAAGATTATGTTGATGACATTTTAGCAAAATCCAAAGATAGAGCTGGTCATTTGAGAGTGTTGGATAGAATATTCACCTAGATGGAAAAATATCAGATTCGACTCAATCCAAAGAGCTGTGCATTCGGGGTCACATCCGGCAAACTATTAGGATACATTGTCTCAGCTAAAGGAATCAAAGTAGATCTAGCAAAGGTTCAAGCAATATTGGAGATGGCTTCCCCCACTAATATTAGTCAGCTAAGATCTTTACAAGGGCATCTACAATCCAGCCAAAGATTTGTTTCTCAACTAGCAGATCACAGTCATCCCTTTCAACATTTGCTGCATAAAAATATCTTATTCCAATGGGATGATAAGTGTGAGGAAGCTTTCAAAAAAATCAAGCAGTATCTAGTGAATCCTACAACTTTGATGTCACCAATTCTGGGCAAGCCACTCTTGCTCTACATTTCAGCCACGACAGCTTCACTAGGTGCTCTTCTTGCTCAGCAAGATCATGAAGGAAAAAAAAAAGCCATCTACTACATCAGTCGCACTTTAGTGGGATATGAGTTAAACTATTCCCCTATTGAAAGAGCATGTCTAGCTGTTGTCTTTACTTCATAGAAGTGGTGACATTACATGTTGTCACATTCTACTCAGCTTATTGCAAAGGTTGATCCTTTAAAGTATTTCTTAAGCAAGACAACATTGACAGGTAGGTTGGCTAAGTGGGTCATGCTACTTAGTGAGTTTGATATTGAATATGTAGATAGGAAGGCTATCAAAGGTCAAGTGATCACAGATCAACTAGCTAATGCTCCCTTAACAGATGACCAACCTATACACACAGAGTTTCCTGATGCTCATATCTTAGCTTTGTCTACACAAGCATGAAAATTATACTTCGATGGCTCATACATTCAACAGGGTTCAAGAGCTGGCATTCTTTTTATCATGCCACAAGGATACACTATTCTGAAATCTTTCAAGTTGTTATTTCCTTGCACCAATAATGTAGCAGAATATGAGGCTTTGCTAATTGGGTTAAAAATGGCTTTACAATGGAATGTGTCTGAAATAAATGTCTATGGAGATTCTCAGTTGATTGTCAACCAGGTTAATGATGCTTATCAGACCAAAGATGATAAGTTATTGCCATATAAATGTATGGTTGATGACTTTAAAAAGTATTTCTCTATCATCACTTTTGAGTAGATTCCTCGGCATGAAAACAAGGCTACCAATGCCATGGAAATGATTGCTTCTTTATTTGATATAGAAGATACCAAGGCCCATTTTGAGTTCTTGGTGGAATCCCTGACTTGTCCTGCATATGATGAGCTTGATACGAGTATTATATGTCATGTGATTGGACATGACTCCCCAACCTACAGAAAGATCTATTCTTACCTCAAAGATAACACCTTACCTCTTGACTTATCCCAAAATAAAAAATGAACTTTTCTCTGCCAAACCTCCTGCTATGTCCTAATATCCGACACCCTTTATCGGTGAGGTTTTGACGGTACTCTTCTGCGATGTCTCAAACATGACGAAGCTCAACTTTCCTTACGTGATGTACATGAGGGTATTTGTGGGACACATTCGAGTGGTCCCTCCTTGGCTAAGAAACTCATGCATATGGGTTATTATTGGCCTACCATGGAAGCAGACTCCTTTCATTTTACTAGGGCATGCAAGAAATGTCAGATACATGGAAACCTTATCCATGCTCCAGCTCAAGAGTTACTCCTTTTACAACTACTTTTCCATTTAGTCGATGGGGACTTGACCTCATGGGCGCTATCAACCCTCCATCTTCTAACAACCACAAATGGATTCTTACTGCCACAAAGTATTTTACTAAGTGGATTGAGGCTGTTCCATTAATTAACGCCACAGGGAAACAAATATCCATGTTTATCTTAAACTATATCATTTGCACATGTGGTATACCTATGTATCTTATCATTGATCATGGGAAACAATTTCAAAACTAGGACATGGATGATTTGTATGCCAAATTCCACATCACCCACAACTATTCCACCATCTACTATCCCCAAGGAAATGGTCAAGCTGAGGCATCAAACAAAACAATTGTTAAAATCCTACAAAAGACTGTCAATGACGCTGGTCATGACTGGCATCTCCAACTTAATCCATCCTTATGGGCTTACCACACCTCCATCCATACTCTTACTGGAGGCACTCCAAACTCCCTTGTCTATGGATCTAAAGTAGTCCTGCCCCTCGAGGTCGAGTTGCCTTCACTTCATGTTACTCTTAAAGATTTAATTCCTGATGAAGAGTATAGAGTTGCATGCTTGACTGAGTTGGAACTCCTAGATGAATGCCGTCAGTGAGCCTATGATCATTTGAAAGTTTATCAGTAGCGTATGTCTCATTAGTACAATAGCAAGGTAAAGATCAGAGACTTTTAGTTGGATGACTTAGTCCTTCGAGAAAATCCAAAGAATCAACAACACTGTGAAAAGAAGGGCAAGTTTGAACCAAATTGGTTAGGACCTTTTGTGATTACAGCGGTTTATGGTTTTGGGGCCTATCAGTTATCTACACCTGAAGGGGATCCCTTGGCTGAACCTCTTAACAACATCCATCTCAAGAAGTTCTATCCCTGAAATCCCAATGCAAGGGGCATGTATATAGTCTGTATACATTCTATAAATTAAAAAAATCAAAAATACAAAAAAATCACAAAATTAAAAGAAAAATGCAATAAAAGCATATGGTGAAAACCTAGAAATAGGTGCTATGTGTGACAAGTTAGCTCCTCTATCTATTAGGATTCTTCTAGTGTGTCTGTTCATTGTATATATCCACAATAAAATGGTTACTTAGTCCTTGTCCCCACCATGTATATATCATAATAAAATGGCCAGTTCATACACCATCCATTGTATCTATCTGTAATAAAATCCCATCATAGATTGATCTTTTGTCATGGTCTTCATCCTAGTCTTGTTGCATCTTTCTTCATCCATAATAAATTAGTCCATCACCTAGCTGGGGGCATGTCCTTGACCTAGTTTGGGAAGTGGATCTATGATAGTCATGACTCTTAGAGGACATAATGGAGTTATTTTCACTAGGCAAGGAAAATGCAATCAAATGTTCTTTCACAATGGTATCTTCATGTTGAATCAAAATCTATGATCTATCCTTCGAATTGTGACTACTTATCTGTACATCTTGACTATACATCATAATTTGAACTAATTAACATATCCTAAATCTATCTTTTTGGCAAAAGAAATGTATATTCATGGCAGGCATGTTAGAATGATTTGTTATAAATTATGCATTCATATCTAGATTTCATTGTTATCATGTTTCCTATGCTATTCTAGGATATCTTTGACATGAGTTTGAAACTCCCATATGTCATTGATTATAATAGCTGAGATGGGGCATGATATTTTCTTTGGTTGCTGTTTGTGGGGTATTTTTTGATGAAATTGAAGGAACAAGTAAATTGGGGTGTCTGTGTGTAAGTGCCTTCATCCATTTCATAGTATTGACAACATACAAATCATGTTGTTCTGTAGATACTATTTATGGTGATACGCCATCGCATACCTCGACTCCAAATATTTGTTCCCCGATGGAGGGGGGAAATATTCCTTTTCTATTATGCAAACAAAACTCAGGTCATCTCGATTCAATTATACCTAGATGCTTGTCAAGTTTGCAATATTAAACTCCATTCACAAAATGCTCAAGTCATCCTGGTTTCATTATACCATGATGCTTGCATTTTCTTGCAACATAATGAGCTCAATGATGAAAATCAAATTCTAGTTATTATGAAGTTCTAAGATGTTACATGAAGTTGTGGAGATACTCATTTCATATTTCATTTTCCATTGCATTTTACCATCTCATGACTTGCATAACAATGCTTCTTTTATAAGGTTTTGTGGGTTATCTTTCTCATTAGGTTATTTGTTTTTCCTTAGTCTATTCTTCTTGTGGCAAGAATATTGTTATTTTAGTTGAGGACATTTGGACAACCAAAAATACTTTGCACTTAATAATTTTAAGACATGCATAATTATTATTAGGTGTGTTCATTGGATATTTGTTATAGTTATCATTTCATCTTATTTCATTTTATCATGTTGTCAATTAGCTTAGGTACAATTTTATTTATTACTTTAGATCTCATTTGCATTACAATATCATTTATTGTTCATTACATGTATTTATTATCATCATACATTTCATATCCATTCATTTTACATTATTCACATTGTTTTTATATCATTGCATTTATCATCACATAGCATTAGTGACTATCATTTTGATGAAGGGTGCTCCCCTTAATACCACAAACACATAACAGAAATAGAGAAACAAAAACAATAATATGCAAGAACAGAAAATTGGCTTCTTATTATCTCCATAAATGTGGAATTACAAACTTTCAGAATTACAATATGCAAAGCCACATGGGCATTCCCTTACAATATTCTGTAGGACAAAGCCTCGAATCAATACCCAGATCTACTACCCAAAACTGCCCTATACAACACTACGGGCCTTCTTTATATAGGCAATTTCACCGCCCGAGAAGGTTCTAGAAATTTAGCCCTAAGGGTCGACCCAACTTAGAATTTTTTTTTTTTTCAATTTATTACATCAAAGTCGGCTCAAAATAACTTTTGAAACTTGAACATAAATTTTGAAGGAAAATTATTTTCTGCCATTTCAGGTGGCCTGACTTCCGGAGTCCATAAGTCACCACCAGTTGACCCGATTGACTATTATAACCCCATTTCAAAAATGCCACGAAGCCCTCTACAAGCTTGACTAGTGCAAAGCACTTGTCACCCAATTTTTTGACCTCATCCAGGGCCTCTAAAGCCTTCAAAACTGAGTTCAAAGTTTCTGTACCCTGCTACCAATACCGAAAATCTTCAATATCTTCAAAACTAGACCTGATCTAGCCATGAAACTTTGCTGGCAGGCTGATATGACTGAGATGAACCTCCACATGTAAAATCAGAACATTTCAAGATCGTAAGGCCAACTTACTAAAAATAGAAAGTTTCCATAAATAGCAACTCTGCACAAGATAGCCCTTATTGAATACAAAAATAGAAATATTTTTTTTGGGTGATGCAAGATTGCTCTTACACCCAGGATGCTCCTACATCACATTTAGAACATGCATTTATATGATCATATGTATTAGATTATTTATCTATTAGCATCATATAGAAACTTAATCATTTTGCATTTTAAAGACATCCATTCTATGCATATAAAAGTAAATCATCACATCCTGCATATGTTAGTACGCACATGTATATAAACATCATAGCCAATCATGATAGAACTGCATCAATCATATAGAGTCAATCATATAAAGTCCATAAATACAAACAAAATTGTCCAAATGTCCCATGATATATAATCAATAACAATGTGTCTACAGTCAATGTCTATCAAGTCAATATATAATGATACAATGATAATATGATTAAAAAAATGTATACAAGTGGTATCTATGACCCACTGCCTCTTGAATCTGTCTGTCGCTATCTGCGAGCTACAATAAGGCCTTGTGCTACTAAACCACTTGCTCCTGAGGATCCACCCTAGTCTCTTGAACCTGTGGGTACTCTCGGAGGACGTAATGATACACCTCCACTACCAGCTGGTGCCTATACTACTATCCTCATCGCTACTGAGCTCTCTCTCAAGCTCCCAATCCACTGATCCCTCGAAACTACCTGTCTGTATGCCTCTCACTAGTAGGATATCTCCTTCCCAGCTTGTATCATGGCTCTCAGGCTATCTCCATGGGGACCTAGGTCCTCTATCCTCTGTAACTCATCTAGTAGCATCTCAGACTCCCTGAGTCTCTCAATCGCTGCATCCCACTCATGTCTCAGGACATCCATTTGATGCTCTAGTCTCTCAATCTGTCTCTCTAGACCTGGCACCCCGGTCTACCTATACCTATGTAACTGCTAGTCTGACTAGTAGTGTATCAATATCTGGCTCCTCCTCTACATCATCTCTCTGTAAGTAGGGATCCTGTCCCCCAATGTCCATATTAGCTAGCTCATCCTGTGCTTGTACATCTGGCATCTCAGCGTTAGGCTCATCTTTTCTACCATCCTACACCTAACCACCCTGTACCACACCACCTTGGGCCAATAAAACATCTACCTCATCCTATACCTGTACCTGTACCTATGGCACCTATACCTATGCAGCTGGTCCCTGTACTAGGGCAACTAGAATCTATGCCAGAGGGACTGGTACCTGTAGTGGCACTCCTGCCACTAGCTATGCTGGAGGCTATCTCCATCCCTGTCTAGCTGGAGGTGGTATCAATCCCCTCTGCCTCACACCACCTCCTCTCATCTGAGGTCCTGCCCTATCCCCTCTCCCTCCATCTCCTCCTCCATCTCCTCCACCTCATCTCCGTCACCCCTATCTATCTCTCCCTCAGAGTCTCCCCCATCGTCTCTCTACCAGATCTCTCTCTGGAGGCCTCGCTATTGGATTTGTAATTCACAGAACCAGAAAATCCCTCAAAAAGTACTCCAAATAAATAGTCATCCCTGGGTCTACCATCTTCGGTCTCATCAAGCATGACTAAAATGGGGCATCCAAAAACTCTGCCAAGAAACATCGAATGATGCCATGGGTCCCTAGTCTCGTCTCTCCTAATGTGTGCAAGCATGCTCTATCACTCCTTGCGGCATGCCCTGTATCCTACCAAACTTTCTCAGGACCTGAGTAACTAGCTGTCGCTCAATGATAAAGGGCATCCACCCTATCAACCACCGTGACTCAAAGCAAAAACCAAGCTGCCGCTCATCATCCCATGGCTCACAACCTAGGTAGGGTCTCCATGTCACCATGTCTAATGTGTCAAAGGTATATCGCCAAAACTCTAAATGGCCCAGTTTTGCCTGAGACAAAACTAAGGAGTATAATTGAATATAGGGCTGACCTACGCCCCAAAATCTAATCGCCACTAGTCAAGTCACTACAATATGCTCCCATGCGCAAACATGAAGCAGTGTCACACCTGCTGATAATGATGCACCCCTATGGTACACCACCTGATGCATATCATGATAAAGATGTGCTAATAAACACACCCCCAAAGCATATCGGGTCCCCTCCATCATCTACTGTAATGTGTGGCCCCATCCAACTGAAAATCCACGTGATCTATGATCAGGGCATACAAATCTCCCAATCACTCCTGCTAGCACTACTGGGAAAGGATCATACAAGTCAACCATATCCTCCCAACTGATCTCTCCATCCTCTATATCATCATCACCGAAGATGGCTCTGCACTCAGTAACTCTACCATGCTGATCATACTGTACCAGCTTGTCTGTGATGGGAAGATGGAGGATGTGATATACGTCCTCTAATGTAACTATCATCTCCCCTGTCAGAAGATGGAAGGTACTCATCTCCGAGTGCCATCGCTCTACTAATGCTATCATCATACTCAGATTCACCCAAATTTTAGGCATGTAAATCACATAATATAATCCAGACACTCCAACCAACAGTCTATCTATCTCCAACAATGCCGGTCTCAGATTCTAAGTCATAGGGTATCTCTCCCGTGACATCAGACTATTTGTAATATCCTCCTATTTAAGTCAACAATAATCAACCTATTAGATTTTGATAAACTGATCTATCAATCTATCTATCCTATCATATCAAATATAAACATGTTCTTATCACGTGTTTCAACAGATGATTCTATCAATTATCTATGTTCAAGACTGGTTAACTAGCAAACATGCTACAATGTTGCTTATCTTGATCAAATTGATCAAAATCAAACACCGACAAATCCAATCGGCTTATCGACATCAAGTTTGACCTAATTGACTATCTTGTTTGACCACATTCTATCACTTCAAACACATGCGCAACATTGAAATTTGTATCAGTAGCATTCTTTAACATTTGCATAGGTTTTCACCTATGCATAGTTTTTTTTCACATTTGCACAATAATTCTGCACAAATGCGTAGGTTTTGACACAAGCGCCATTTTATTGAACATTTGTGCCACAAATATGCACAAATGCACCTTTTTATTTAACACTTGCGCAACTCTAACACTCCTCTAGTATGAATGTGCAGTTTTCCTACACGCATGCGCAGACTATTGTATTTTTCTATGCAAACGTTCCTAATTTCTATGCATTAGTGCACCAAAACTGCGCATTCATTCCACGCCTCAAAAAAAAAAATTCCTACCCTAATTCCATCATTCAATCTATCCTAAAATGCTAAAATTCTACTCTAACATGCATCAAATCATGAAATTACCAAGGAGGATTGAGTCACCTACCAGTTCACCTGAATCAGGTGGTATCTGGAAGCGTCTGACTCTCTCGAAGTGGTGATCTGACAATGGGAATGGCATCCTGGCAGCTCTACTCTTCTCTCTCTCACACTCTGATCTCCCAATGACAAGTATGCATAATGAGCCTATTGTGGACCCCTAAGCCCTATTTATAGCCTGTGGACCCTATGTGCTTGGTGTGTGGACCCTCTATCTCATTTTTCTTCCATTTCCCCCTATTTTCACCCAGCTTTTCATCTATCTCTTTCGTGAGATTGATTAATCAAAATAACTAAAAAAATAAAAAAATAAAAAAAAATTTCAAACAAAAATTCTTAATAAATCTCTCAAGGGGGCATGCTTCTGTCATTTTAGACATTGTCTGGGGCAGGGGCAAAATACTTGAAATCTTGTTTGAAACAATGTGACCAGCACATTATTTCAAAGAGGGGCAAAATGTATATACCTAAAAATGGCTTCATTAATTAATTAAATATTTATTATTTAATTACTATTGACTTGATAAATTAATTAAATATTTATTATTTAATTAATAATTAGTCCTCTATTTATTAAATAAATTATTCAATTTATTTAGTGAATTCACTATAGTCTATTCTTCTATCCTAAGTCTTCTAATTAGTCTTACTAAAGTGATTTAATTAAATATACAATCACCTAAATATGACTAAGTTTCCTAGTCCACCTCACCTACCTAGTCACCTAACACATCACTTTGGCTAAAATAATAAAATAAATAATTATTATTAATTATTTATTGATAATTATCCTCACCCACACATGTCCTATTCTTAAGGGCTATGTGGCCTCATATGACTTGGTCTCATGACCACATGTCCTCTCTTAAACCAAGTCAAGAGACATTCCCTATTCCTAAGGGGCTTCTCAAGCCACCTCTAAGGGTCAAAGGTGACTCATAGGACACTTGTACAAAGAGTCCTCATGAGGAAAAGGTCTCTCCCTCTTTCTCTCTTTGGTCTTTGTGAGACACTTGACATGTGTCTTTCCCATCCCTATTCTTCCTCTCACATTCCAACTACATCCCCCTTTCTCTCAACTCCTTTAACCAAGTCAATCCTAGCCCTAGGATTTTCCACCTTTCACTCTCAACCATAGGATTGTGCCACCTAGGCCTAGATCCTCCAAAACTCTATAAAAGGAGCCTCATTTCCCATTTGAGAGCTAATAGGTATTTTTGATAACAAGCATTCAAGTAATCAAGCATCCAAGCATTCAAGTAATCAAGCATCCAAGCATTCAAGCAATCAAGCATCCATACAATCACGATTTCATTTGCATTTCATCCATTAGTTTTGATGCAGTGCAAGGTAGGAGGATCCCCGATGGAGATGTCCTAGCCCCTAGCAAATAACCACACAATATAATATAATAACAATACAAAGATTTAGAACCACACAATGCCAAAACTCATTATAGAATTATCATATTTTCATCCAACATGCCTGGCTGTAAGGCCTTCCGGGTTACGGCCAAATACAATGTAATTCGAATAGTACTTTGAAAGATCCCTCAAGATCCAATCCAAACCCTAGCCACACTATGGTAGAAAACCCCAGGAAGATCTAAACTTGTGCCCACAAGCCCTCCAAGCAATCTCCTTGTTTCCCAAGCCACAGCTACTAGTTCTCCTCAAAATTTTCTCCTCTATCTCTTCCTCTTCTCCAAGATGGATGAATGATGCCTCAAGACTTCCCCCACAACCTCTACTTATACAAATCTAAGCCACAGGTCGGCCCTGAACATAAATTAAATACAAATACCAAAATTAAATGCCACAAGTCAGCCAACAACAATAATTAAATTCCCAAAATTGATGTCTTAGTAAAATTGCGATATCTCCTAGCTCAGAATGAATTAGAACTCATGCTTCAAACCATAGGTAGAAATATAGGCCCTCTTCAATCTTTGAAATTTTCATCCTCTAAATCTTTGTGGAAAATTACTTATAAGGCCTATAATAGGCACAAAATTCCTAAACAAGGCTGAACTCCTCCTAGGCCACGCTGAGCAACTAAGACCATGCCAAGTTCCATTAAATACATCAAAACCAATTACCCATGACCTGAGTAGGTTTATCCAACTCTACCAAACCCCTCACATATGAAAATAAGTCCACATGACTCCATCAAATTTCCCAAACATGCAGGATAGCCAACTACCCTGGGATGCTCCTGCATCAGACTCCCCAGGTGTGAAAAGATGTTCTCAATAGCTGGAAGAACATCATCTGGGATTCAACACATAAATCCCATAATGGTTCTTCACATACATTTCCTCCAAGTCTTCAACTTGCACATTCTTTCCCTTGTTCCACTGCTGCTTCTTCATATCCATCCTTGATGTCTCACAGGTTTGTTGTCCATGCTAATCTCTAACCCTTTCAGAATCTGCCAACTCAACTCGGCTACCAATGCTCAGGTTTCTTCTACCAACCTCTTCATTTTGCAAGGGAATTAGGGAATAATTCCTACCATCTTTCACAATTGTAAACACATTCTTGACACAATCATGCATAGCCCTACAATCATATTGCCAAGGTCTACCAAGCAACAAATGACAATTGTTCATGTCCACAATATCACACAACACTTGATCCTTATACTTCCCAATCTGGATACCAACAAGGCACTGCTCCCTTACTTCCAAAGCATGCTCACCTTGCAATCAACCAATCCTATAAGGATAAGGATGTCTTGTTCTTTTCAAACCAAGTTTCTGAACCATCTCCTCAGCAACAAGGTTATCAGTGCTACCACCATCCACAATCACATTACAGACTTTGCCACCAGACTTGCAATGAGTCCTAAACAAATTAGTCCTTTGACAAGATTCCCATGTCCTTTGACCCATCAGTACTCACCGAGCTAGCAAACTCTCTCCTTGCTTAGGTTCTTGGTCTTCAACCTCATCCACAATAATAGCTCTTTTGTCACCATCCTTCCGCGGACACTGATAAGCTCTATGCCCTTCTTCATGACATTTGAAGCAAGTACCCTTAAATTCACCTTAACCTGTCCGTTGCTTTTGATCAACAAGTTTTGGTTCAGCTTATGCATTTGGTTTTGCCAAATAATCCTACTTCTCCTTCCCTCAGCAACCACCTTGATTCTTCCTCTTCAACTTTTCTTTGGCCCTCAAAGCATACTGATAGGCATCCTCAACTGAAGAAATATTCAACATACCAACCTCATCCTGAATATTGAATCTCAAACCATTAATGTATCTAGCCACCTTCTCTATGTCTAGAATGAATAGTCAACTTGTAAAACTCCTCTGTATAATCTTCCACAGTCATATCCTTTTGTTTTAAATTTTGCAACCTCTTAAACAACTCAAGTTCATAATCAGCAGGAATGAACTTAGCCTTCATTTTAGTCACCATCAATCTCCATCTAGTGATCTTCATTTCACCCTCCTCTTCTCTATCTCACTGTAACTCTTTCCACCAAAGAGCAGCATGTCCCTTTATCTTGGTCTGTGCTATCCTCACTCTGAGCGGATCTTCAATATCCTTGAGTTCAAAATAGTCTTCCAATTCACCAATCCAATCAATCAGGTCTTCAGGATTCAAAGTACCTGAGAAATTAGAAACCTCCATCTTATGCTTTAGCTTCAACTGAGGTCCAGATCTATCAAACTAAACAATCCTATTTCCTCTAGGTCTCTCATCTTGCTCAGCTCTACCATTAGATCTAGTAGTCTCAAAGTCTTCAATAGCTTCCTCATAACCATGTTCAGTACCCACATGCCTAGGTATACCACCCAAGGCACTTACAATCTCATCAATCATATTACTCTTCATCAGCTCCATCTCAGATCTAAGACTGGCTTTAACCTCCTCTATTTGAGCCTTAATATTCTCTGAGATTCTTTCTTCCACAGTATCAGTAAGATCATCAATTGCCCTAGGGTCCAATCTTCTTGGAGGCATCTTCCAAGATCTTCGCAAACCCTCTGCAGCAAATCACCAACTAGGTCCAAATTTGCTCTGATACCACTTGATGTAGTTCAAGGTAGGAGGATCCCCGATGGAGATGTCCTAGCCCCCAGCAAATAACCACACAATATAATATAATAACAATACAAAGATTTAGAACCACACAATGCCAAAACTTATTATAGAATTATCATATTTTCATCCAACATGCCCGACTGTAAGGCCTTCCGGGTTATGGCCAAATACAATGCAATTCCAATAGTACTTTGAAAGATCCCTCAAGATCTAATCCAAACCCTAGCCACACTATGGTAGAAAACCCCAGGAAGATCTAAACTTGTGCCTGCAAGCCCTCCAAGCAATCTCCTTGTTTCCCAAGCCACAGGTACTAGTTCTCCTCAAAATTTGCTCCTCTAGCTCTTCCTCTCCTCCAAGATGGATGAATGATGCCTCAAGACTTCCCCCACAACCTCTACTTATACCAATCTAAGCCACAGGTCGGCCCTGAACATAAATTAAATACAAATACCGAAAGTAAATGCCACAAGTTGGCCAACAACAACAATTAAATTCCCAAAATTGATGTCTTAGTAAAATCACGATATCTCCTAGCTCTAGATGAATTAGAACTTGTGCTTCAAACCGTAGGTAGAAATATAGGCCCTCTTCAATCTCTGAAATTTTCATCCTCTAAATCTTTGTGGAAAATTACTTATAAGGCCTGTAATAGGCATAGAATTCCTAATCAAGGCCGAGCTCCTCCTAGGCCACGCTGAGCAACCAAGACCATGCCAAGTTCCATTAAATACATCAAAACCAATTACCCATGACCCAAGTAGGTTTATCCAACTCTACCAAACCCCTCACATATGAAAATAAGTCCACAGGACTCCATCAAATTTCCCAAACATGCAGGATAGCCAACTACCCTGGGATGCTCCTGCATCAAGTTTGCATAAGCTATTGTGCACTCATTTCATTCAATCTCCACACTTTGGTAGAATCTTGGGAGAAGGCTTCATTTTGGAAATCTAAGAGCTCAACATCTTCCAAAAATCAAAGCTAGGCGGACAATGGAGATAAGCTACATGGTAGGTGAAGGTAATTAAATTAATTTCATCATTTCATAGTTACTTTGCATTCTTCATTGTGTTTGCATTAGATAGATTCATTGGCTTTAATAGTTTAATTTATCATCTCTAGTTGTTAGACATCTAATTTGCATACAATTGGTAAAATCTCTACTGAACAAGAAAAGGCTGATTTTGTTAAGTTATGTCAACAATTTCTTGATGCTTTTGCTTGGGAGTATTCTGATCTTAAAGGGTTTGACCTTGAGATTTCTCAACACACTATTGAAATACTACCTAATGCTAAGACTGTTAAGCAAAAATAGAGACCCCTCAATCCTAAATTAGAAACCCTAATGGTTAAAGAGTTGACTAAGTTGATTGAGGGAGGAATCATTTATGAGATCAAGCACACTAGTTGGGTTTCAAATCTAGTTCCTATTAGGAAAAAGAATGGGGAAATTAGGCTTTGTGTTGATTTCAGAGATTTAAATAGGGCCTCGTTAAAAGACCACTACCCACTACCCTCCATGGAACAAATCTTGCAATTTGTAGCTAGTTTAGAAAGATTCTCCCTATTAGATGGTTATTCAGGTTATAATCAAGTTCTAGTTAAGAATGAGGATCAATACAAAACTACTTTAACTACTAAGTGGGGCACTATAGCCTATAAAAGAATGTCTTTTGGCTTATCTAATGCTGGTGCCACTTTTCAGAGGGAAATGGACATGGCCTTCAAGGGGATGTTATATAAAATGGTTTTGGTTTATCTTGATAATATAACTATCTTTTCAAAGGATACTGATCAACATTTAAGTCATTAAAAATAGGTATTTGAGAGATGCAGGGAGTTTGGGATATCCCTAAATCCTAAAAAATGTATTTTGCAGTCCATGAAGGTAAGTTGCTGGGGCACATAGTGTCTAAGGATGGGATTATAATTGATGCTGAAAGAGTCAGAGCTATTTTAGAGCTTCCCTTACCCAGCCACAAAAAAGGGCTACAAAGTTTCATTGGTAAGATTAATTTTGTTAGAAGGTTCATGCCTAATATTGCTACACTATTGAAGCCTCTAACTACTATGCTGAAAAAGAATACTATTTTTAATTGGACAAGAGAGGCTAAAGATAGTTTCTAGTTATTAAAAGAGGCATTATCATCTGCTCCTACTTTGGTTAATCCTGATTTCTCTAAAGACTTTATTCTGTATGCTGATGGAAGTTTGGATACTATCTCTACTGTTCTAGTGCAAAAGAATACTAAAGGTTTTGAGCAACCTATTGCTTTTTATAGCAGAGGTCTGGAAAGTTATGAAAAATGTTACACATTTGTGGAAAAGCATGCGTATTATATTGTGAAAATCCTTAAAAAATTCAAGCATATGATGTCAAATAATAAGGTTCATCTTATGGTTTCTCACCCAAGTGTTAAAGAATATTTTCTCAGCAGGGATCTCAATGAGAAACATGCAGGATGGATTACCAAGGTGATGGAGTATGATGCTGATATTAAAATCACCAAATTGGTAAGAGGAAAAGGTCTATGTGAGTATTTGGATGATGAGCCCATCAAGGAAGTCATGCTGGTTAATGATGTGGCAGCTGCAAATGATCAGCTAGCAAGTTGGTTAAAGGAGATGGTTCACTTTCTCAAGACTGGTGAGTGCCCTCTAGGTCTTGAAAGATCCAAAATAAGGTATCTTAGGTTGCAATCCATACCTTATGTCTTGTTTAATGACACTTTATTTAGAAAAGATAACAATGGTGTGCTTTTGAGATGTATTGACACTAATGAAACCAACAGGGTTTTAGAACAATTTCATGATTCAGGAGGTCATTTTAATCCTAAGATAACAACTTATAAGATCATGAGGGCTAGGTATTATTGGTCTAATTTGGTTAAAGATGCTCATGCATGGGCAAGAAAATGCTAGAAATGTGCCTTATTTGCAGGTAAAGAAAGGCTTGTAGCCTTACCTCTTCAACTTATTATTGTTGATCAGCCTTTGATGAGGTGGGGAATTGATTTTGTGGGTCCCATTAATCCAAGTTCTAGTGCTGGTCACAAGTGGATATTGACTGGAATAGATTATTTTACCTGATGGACTGAGGTAGTGGCTTTGAGAAAGGCAACTAAGATTTTAGTTCTGAACTTCTACCAAGATCTCATTACTAGGTTTGGTGTTCCTGAATCAATAATTTATGATAATACTTTGTCATTTGTGGGATCTAGAGTTACTGAATGGGCTTTATAGAATGGTATCTACTTGAATACATCCTCTAATTAATACCCTCAAGGTCATGGGTTGGCTGAGTCAACTAATAAGAACTTAATTACGATCATAAAGAGGATTTTGCAAAAAAATCAAAGAGACTAGCACTCAAAGCTGAAATCTACACTATGGCTAGATATAATTAGTCCTAAGTAGATTATAGGTAATTCCCCTTATGTTCTAGTATATGGGAAGGAAGCTACATTTCCTATCTCAATAGAATTACCAACACTAGATCTTTCTAATAAGCTTGTCTTGTTTGAAGAGGATGACCCACTGAGTTTAACGTATGCTCAACTGCTGGAATTAGAGGGAAAAAAAATTAGGCTCTTAAAATAATGGAATATCAATAGATTCTAACTAAGAAGGTGTTTGATAAAATGGAAAATCTAAGGAGTTTTAAAGAGGGAGACCTGGTTCCAAAGTGGGATGTCCTTAAGAGTAGGCTAAGGTACCATAACAAGTTTGATCATATGTGGCCTGGTCCATTTCTAATAGTTGAATGCAAGGAGCACAATGAATTTCAGCTTGCTACCATGGAGGGAGATGTTCTACCTATCCCTATAAATGTGATATACCTCAAGCCATGCTTTGAGGTATGATCTATCAGTCCTATCTTGTATATATTAGGTTAGGTTTCATGTTTTCAAATAAATGTTTTTGCATAATAGTTTAGGTTTTCCTTAAGTGTTGTCAAAGCACAAGTTTGTGTGTTTCCTTTCTTAGTTTAGTTTTCCCATTTTCCCTAGGTTTAGTGTGTTTTTTCAAGTTGCTAGTTTAGGTTTCATGTTTCACCTTCATATCAGTGTATGTTCTCCATACATGCATAAATATGTTTGTTAAGCATGCACATCCTTAGTACTTGCATATAGGCACATATGACTAGTTATGTAGTATTTTCTACTCAAGTCCTACAGATTCATATTCGTAGACCCACTAGACTCCACTCACATGTGTCTATATGAGTCCATCATCCTATGCATTCATCTAGCAAACATATTTATGCATGTATGACCAACATACATAGATATTTGGCAACTCAACTCCTAAAGTTGTTACTTAGGCCTGGTCATGGACATAAATCAGTCCATTAAGTGTCATAGGTGAATAGGCTCATTTACATGCATATCAAAACTAACCAACAACTTTAGGATCAGGTTGAGTCAAGTCTAGGGCTTAGGTTGCAAGTTTTCAGACTCTGTGCCTAATGAATAACGAAGGAAAACTGGTCTCAAATGTTTAGCAGGCAAACAAACAACAAAAGTCACCAAAAATGTTACTAAATTTCTACACATGCTAAAATTTAGCTTAAATAATCACATTGCATAAGAGTTCATAGAAGTTTTTCATTTATCATACATTTGTATTCTGTTCATTTCTTTTTCCAATCATTTTTATTTTAAACAAAAAGAAAGAAGAACAATGTTCATTGTATAAATCATTAACTGATATGTACAATTTTCATTTACAACTGATCAAATGAGTTGAAATGCAGAAGGTAAAGACCTCACAAAAGCTATGAGTTTAACTGTTGCCTTTCATATATATTCAAAATATTTAAAAATAAGACATATTTGAAGGTAAGGTTAAAGATAACCAGTCATTGCCTTTTTAGCTTTTGACTGGCTAAATAATCCTTGATGTTGCTCTTGGTCCAACTCCCAATCTACCTAGTTCTGGTTTATTTCCTGCATAAGGAAAAGAGTGGGGTTAGATCTTGAAAGATCTAAGAAATGATTGAATACCTATAACTGATTACCCCCACATATACTATCTTTCCCTTATTCTGAATCTATATCAAAGATAGTAATAAACATATTCAGTGTTCGAGTGAGGGAAAAAAGGAAAATCTATTGATAATGTGTTTATGCAAGTGTCCAGGAAGATAACTATTCTAATGCGTATGTGCCCCTAACTGAGGCTCCCTTTGGGTATGAGCTCGACATGTGCATTGGAATAGTTATCTTATAGTTTTCAAGATCAAGTAGAAACAAATTATATTAAAGGGATGTGTTATTCATAACATAGAAACCTTTTATAATAAAGCAAGTTGCAATGTGTTTTAAATCAGTATGAGATATTAAAGGGATAGTTTTGATACTCGAAACCTTTTATTTCATATTACCGGATAATGCTATAAGAAAAATTTTTCTAGCCAGGTAGTTTCATGATCTATTCAAGTTTCATACTTATGTTGCAAAAATCTCAATAAAATTGATCACAACAAGTTTCATTGAAATGTTTGCAGCAAAAAGTTAAATTTGAAAACCTTTTTTAATTGGATATATTATCAGTTTTAGAATATATTTATAGCAACCTTGTGTAGATAGATAGATAACGACAGAGAAGGAAACAATAGAGAAAGCGAAAACATGAGAAATAATAACAAATCAGCATGTGGAAATCTACGTAAAGGGAGGAGCCTAGAAATGTTCAGGAAGCTTGTTTCATGTCATGATAGACATTAGAAAATAGAAATGGCAGCAATGAATTCTTTTAATAGTAGCATGATGAAATCTTTTAGAACCTCAGATCCAAATTTTTTGAAGAAAGCAAGACAACAACAATAGATCTCTTTTAGGCCATGTTTTCTTCAGAAAGTCACAATAGTAGATTTACATCTAGAAATGTTTGACACACAGTAAAGAAGAGTCATGAAAGGTCAAAGAATCTAAAACATAATACATAAATAGTGGCTTTGATCTCAATTTTTCAAGGTAAACTCAAGGAGAATATACAACAGTCGTGAGCAAGAAAATGATAGCTCATGAAAATTTCTAGCTCAAGCCAAATCCAAAAAGTACTTCATGAAATTGCAGCCACATGAAAATTTGTCTAAAAGAAGATGAAGCCTAGAAATTTCTAGAATTGTATTTTCATCATACCTAGGTGCAAATTTTTGAAGTAAGCTAGAAAACAACAAGTGTTCTTTTCAAAACAATAGAAAATACATCAGAGATTGTGTTTTTTAAGCCATGTAATGAGTAAAGCACTTCGCAAAGAAATCATACTCTCAAACAGAAAAGGCATGGCAAAGAAGGAAAAATATATGATGCAAAATAATATAAAAAACAATAAAAGAAGAGCAATAAACATTTTTCTCAGTTATATGGTGTTGTCATTCACACCCAGTTTCAACTTTTTGAAGGCACCCATAAGTGACAACAAATCATTTTCAAGCTACATTTGTTTTCAATGGTGGATACAAAAGAATCAACAAAAGATTTAAAAGGAGATAGTGTATGTTTTCTTTCTTAAATGGCGGCTATGCAAAGAGGAAAACTTTTTACAACATAAATCATTCTCCTAATAGAGCAGAGGTGACAATAAATATTTATAAAATGAGAAAAGAGAATGACAACATAACTTCATTAAATGCTTTGCAACACAATATAACTAAGTAAAAGTTGATATCTCTTTTGAAAACAAAGGCATAGCACTAGAAGAATGGAGATACCTCAGATCATGGTCTTCAACCATTTTTTCTTGCAGTCAAAGCTCAGTTTATCTCCCAGTGGCAGTCATGAAAGCTGAAATTTCCAAAGGACTCAGAGTCAAGACCAGCAATGGCGGCCCATGCAGTTTCTTTTTCCTTCTTTCTTGGAATTTTCTTAGGGTTTCAAAATACTCTTCATGAGTAGTTGTCATGTCTTCTCAAAGAATAGCAAGATGCAAATAATAATAAACAAGTGCCTTGTTTCTTTTTCAGGGAATGAGTTTTCTAATTTCAACATATTGTATTCTTTTGAAATCCATAGCTTTTTGGATTTGCATCGGGTTTTTTCTTTTTCAACCCATTTATATAATAGTAACTCATAAAATGTAAATAAATATTTTAAGTAATATAATGGTGTATTACTTATATTACTACATTACTTAAAGTATTTAATAAAAGAGTTATTTTTGTATAAATTTTGTAAAGATGTAATTAAATAATAATTAATTGATGTGTTATAAATTAATTAATTATTAGTTAAAAAATGCAAAGTTAAGATAAAGCAAACTTGGATTTATTTATAAATCCATTTTCGGATTTGGAGAGATAAGGGGTTGAAAAGTCAAGTTGTGACTAGGTGGAAGGGAGAGAGGTGGCATTTTGACTTGCTGTTGGTGTTTGTTGCAAAATTGGACTCTTTTATGAGTCATTTGAGTCATTTTAGGGGCTGTTATGGCCAGACTGAAGTGGTCATCATTGACACTTGGACAGATAGGTCTTTTAGGCTATTTGGACTCTATAGGTGGAGGCTTTTAGTCCTTTTTTGGAGGGATTTTTCTCACAACCAACCCCTGCTTTTTAGGGGTTTTAGGTGGGAGTTTTTCCTTTATATTGGATCTCCTTTGTCATTTTGGGAGTTCAGTTTTGGGGAGAGTAGAGCCTTTGTATTTTTGTGGATTGTGCTTATTTCTTTCTAGCTGTATCAGAGGACTTAGTTGTGGAGAAGCCTTTCAGAACTTAATACATTGGAGTTTGGCCTACTTTTGTTGTTTATCAGGTGTATTCTGTGTGATTAATGTTATTTTTTGTGTTCTTTTAAAGAACCTTAAGATTTAATGTCTCATTTATGCATATTCCTTATCTTGCATAGGTTATATGTTGTGTTTTATTGAAGTTTTACTGATTGTGATTTAGTCCTTTCAGTTCCAATTCATCTAGACCTTCATATGAAACATTTTTATGCATGTAGTTATCATTAGAAGCTATGAACAACAACATGTTATAAGTTTTTTAATTGTGTTTATCAAATATCAGGTCCTCCATCATTCTTTGGTGTATCACCTTCTTTTAACAGTTTTAAGAATTTCATTAAAGTCTTTCTATCTCTTTCCCTATCAATTTGTGAGTCTTTTTCAATAGTATAGGTGATCCATTTTCAAAGAATCTTATAGGAACCGGCCTAGAACCCAGAGGTTTAGTCACTCTGATAAGTTTCCCCACAAGCTTGTGATTGTTCCAATGTTCTCCAAAATTTCTAAGTGTTCAGGTGCTTAGTTTTAGGGTGCAAATTTTGGAGTTAAGAAATGTAATGTATATATAAGTAAATTGACAATTTATGCAAGTGTAGATCATGGTTGCAAAGGTCCAGTTGAGTAATGATTGGATATCATTTACAGGAGAAATAATTTTTGAGCTTAATTAGATCTAAACAAGAAAAGGAGAAGTGCTACACCCAGATAACTTTACTTGTTGTATCCTGATAGGTTTTGTTAGAAAATCCCTTAACTAGGTAGACTTTAACATATCTTATTTTTAATTTCTCTAATAGGGTGAATATTTAACTAGGGTGTTAAATCCTTAAATTTTTTTATTCCTAACAAGGTAAATCTCCTAACAGGGCTAGAGTTAAATCCCTTAAGCAGGTGACTCCTAAAAGGGTTTTCTCTTAATCAGGCATCATTATATGATCCTAACAGGGCTAGTCATTTAGCGAAGCACATTTTAGAAGAGTGAAAATGATTAGTGGGTGGTTAGTCCCACCATGATTTTTACCCTTTATCAAGATTTCTTACATATTTTTTATGGTTGTATGGTTACTTTGTTTATTGAATGCATTAAATTTAAAAATTAATGAATGTGGTTAATGTTGGCAAATGTCTTATGAAAATTTTGAGATATATTACTGATTCACCCCCCTCTTTGTAATCTTGAACCTTATACTATTAACATAAGTTATTTACAAAAGATAAATTATGTTATGAATGAGATCATAGGTCTGTTGGAAATATTCAAGAATTAACCAAGTTATTGAGAGGGGAGGGGTGAATCAGTAACTCCAAATTTTCCTTCAATAACAGATGTATTAACATATAATTCACTTTATCCTTTTGCATATAGAAAGCATGAAACTTAAAAGCATTCACAACAATGACACATAGGTTTGGTTACCCAGAAACCTTCCAAAAGAAAGTAAAACTGGGGTGGGGATGAAACCCACAAAGTTTTAGTACTGCAGTATAAAGTTGGCCGGTTAAGGCTTACAATTGATCACTTCTGATGATCTGCCCTGCTAGGAGCAATAAGGACTACTAGGTCCACCTTGTTAGAGGATTTTTACAAACTTACAAAAGAAGTATGTACTCGGTAAAGAGATTTTACAAAGACTGTTAAGTCTACCCGGTTAAAGTATTTCAAGCTGATTCACCTGTTAGGATGAAACAGTAGATCTCTTACTTTGCAACTGGATTGTTGAATGAGATTCGCTAATGTATTGATCACCTTCTCTGATGGATTTATCTTTGCTACTTCTTATACTGCTGTAGCCCTTTGTAATTCGCTTATCTCTACTTTTCTCTTCTATTTCATATTCATACTCATTATAATACATCTTGGTATTTTACAACATTGTTTATATAAAAGTCTAAACAATTAATTACAATTACAATTATAAAGTTGGCTTGACAAATAAACATAAGTGCTATTAAGTCAGCCCAAGTATGGTTACTCGGTTCCTGCAAACTAACTCGGTGACTTTTTGATACTCAGCGTCCACTACATTACTTGGCATTGTCATGCACTTGGTAGAAGTGAAGGCACGGTTCATACTAACCACTCGATAGGTTTTGAACTCGGTAAATACTAGTGACTCAGTAGACATAATGTTACTCAGTTTACACTGTCCTACTCGGTTTGCACTATCCTGCTCGGTTTGCACTGTTCTGCTCAGTTTGCACTGTTCTGCTCAGTTTGCACTGTTCTGCTCAGTTTGCACTATTCTTCTCGATTTGCACTATTCTACTTGGTTTGCACTATTCTGCTCGGTTTGCACTCAGAATGCAAATAAGTTTTGTCACTAGTGGCAATCCTGCTTAATGCCAACAATCTCCCCCTTTGGCATTAGTGACAAAAACACTTATTGCCCAAAACTTATATACATGAACCATGCTGAGATTTATTTTGATTTTTCAAAATTTGTCTTTGTTATAGGGCTTTATAAATTGTCTCCCCCTTTCAATGTGCTAACTTTTTCTTCTTTTCTCCTATACATATCTTCTTCTATACATATTTCCTTCTATACATATCTTCTTCTATACATATCTCCCCCTTTTTGACGATAATGCCAAAGGTGTATATACAAGTGATTTACAGAGAGAATCCATAATTTGATAGAAAAATAGAATGTACCTTCATTATCAGTGCCAGGGTTCTGTCCCAATTTTCTTGCAGAATCTTGCATGTTTGGATTGCAATTTGGACTTCTACAAAGAGTTCAATCATGTGATCTGCTATTGAGAACTGATTGTCATGAATCAATGTTTTGGATTGTTCAATGTGCTTATACATTGTATTCATGATGGGAAGGATCATGTTCTAAATGTCTAGCAGTGTGGACCGGATCCTTGTGTCTTCTTTCAGTAGTTCTGACTGCGTATTTGATAGGTATGAGATTTTCATGTGATGAGAAGAGTTTGAACTTGGTTCAAGTTGCAGCTTCTGTATGCTAATCTTCAAATCCTCATCAATTTTATTCATTTTATCCTTGACATCCTTGGTGAACTCGGCAACATTGCACAGTCTGGCCAAAAGAGAGGTACCATTTGAATAGGAAGATTCAATGTTTGACAAAACTGAAGATAATTTGACTTGATTAATAGCTATGTGCTGAGCAATGTGCTCAAGAACTTTATTGTTGAATCTCTTCTCAGCTCTTTCAACTAAATTTTCTATCCTAGATGAATCCTCATTGTACTTATTTACTACTTCTGCTAATTGTAACAAAACATGTTGAGAGGAGTCTACTTTAATACCTAATGCTTCTGACAAAATGTCCTTAGCATCCTTAATGATTTTATATTCCTTGTCTCTCTCATCTTTAAGTTTCTTTTGTTTTGCTTTCCTTTGGTGGATTTCACCTATATTTTGCATTTGGTCCGCTGATAGATTTGCAAAATCTAATGTTGGAATTTCTATTTCCTCATCTAGGTCTATATCCTCTACTATATTCTTGCCGAAAAATCTTATACTCGGTTGAGCCTTAGGCTTATCTGTACTTAATGCCTTAGTAGTAGTGATAGTAGACATAGTAGGACTGGCTATAGAGACTGGTATACTGTCTACTGGAGAACTTGAAGTATTTACACATGTAGAATAAAAAACTGGAATACTTACTACTGGAAAACTTGATGAAGTAGGAGACTGCAACTCGGTAGAAGAAATGGTAGTTGCTTCTGTTGTTGCAATAGGTGATTGGACTATTGGAAACAATTATCTAAAGGAAATTGCTACTCAAATTATGTATTGTCTCTGATGTCACACAATGTCATAGTCCGCAACATTCAGTACCTACCAAGCTCAGTCGGTCTACCTGTCAGTAAATTTAGTGCCTACCGAGTTCACTCGGTTATCAAAGAAAATTTAGTGTTTACCGAGTTCACTCGATTATCAAAGAAAATTCAGTGTTTACCGAGTTTAGTTGGTTGTTGAAGAAAAGATAGCATCTACCAAGTTCATTTAGTTTTTGAAGAAAAAGGATTATCAGTGTTTACCAAGTTCCCTCGGTCTCCGAAAGATTGTAGAAAGTTATGGTCACCGAGCACTGTCGGCCCTTGAAGGATTTTTGCAAATAAAGTTTGCTTAATTCAGCTGATTGTTATACTAAGTAATGTTGATTTGACAAATCTAAAATCATATAAATAAAAGGTCAAATGTGAAAAATAAAAAAGAATATAGCAGAAGATATATAGAAGAGAAGCAGGAAAGGTGTGTGCGAAATTGTGAAGGATGATCAGATATCCTTGAGGAGTAGTAGAGATATATTCAATCAGGAAGGATCACACTTATGTAGAACAGAGATCTATAATTAGCAAGGCAGTTGCATTATTATACAGGTCATTTTCATTGTTACCTTCTTATCATTGTAACAGTGAATTGTAAATCTCTTAACCGAGTTGGTTTAACAGCCATATTGTAAATCCTCTAACAAGGTGACAATTCCATTGAATTGTTTTCAAGACCTCTTACTAGGCCACTCCTAGCAGGGTGATTAAATCCTCTAACAAGGTCACACCTAACAGTGTGTTTTGTAACCTTTTACTGGGTTGGCTTCTAACCGGGCATCACTTCAGAAAAGTGAAAATCAGTATCTAGATACATTGGTGGTTTTTCCCATATTGGGTTTCCACGTTAAATCTTGTGTCTCTTGTGTTCTTAATTGCTATCTTAATCACATACAAGTGCTGATAAATATCTAAAGATAATTTACTAATACTTTCTGCATCTACAAAGTTACTGCAATCTATTTACCGAGTGTTAAACAGATAATATTCAGTAAGATATCCTAAGGGATCTGGAAAGAAATAATTGTTAAGTGTTTTATGGTTGACTGATTCGCCCCCCCCCCCTCTCAGTCACTTCATCCATATTCCATCAATTGGTATCAGAGCTTGTGGTGCTTGCAGGAAGGGTTTCAAGGACCTAAGCTAAAGATCAGGATGTCTTACAAGAGGGAAATTCTGAAGCTCAACAGAGATAACTTTTCAGCTTGGCAAGGTCTCATGCAACTTCATCTGGCTTCCATTGGTGATTCAGGATGCAAATACATTGATGAAGAATACATAGTTCCTACTAGCGCATTAACTGTTGAAGACATTATAGAGAAAAAGACTCACAATACCATGATGATAGACATTGCATCAGCTCTCAGCTATGAAGAATTTGATGATATTAAAGAATGCACTACTACATATGAAATGTGGATCGCACTGAAGAAAATATATGGTGGTGATGCAAATGTGAAAAGAGCCAAAGTAGAAAGCCTAAGAGGATAGTTTGACAAGATGAATATGAAAGAAGATGAAAATATTGCAAAATATGTTGAAAGAATCAAAGCAAGTGTAAGTGCAATTAGAGCTTTTGGAGGAACAATCTCTGATGAAACTGTTATAAGTAAGGTACTTAGAACATTACTCCCTATCTATGCAATTAGAGTATTAGCTATTCAAGAAAGAAGATGTGAAACAAACCACACTATAACTTTGGATGCTTTAGTTGGAAGATTGACAGCCTTTGAATTAGACAACTATGAAAACTATTTTCCAAATTCCAAAAATATTGAGTCAACATTTGAGGCCAAGGTTTCACTAAAGAAGAACACGAAAATAAAAGAAGTTCAGTCAGAAAGTGAAGATGTATCAGAAGAAAGTTCTGATAGTGATCTTGAAATTGTAGAAGCATTACTTGCAAAGAGGTACTCTAAAGGGAAAGGTAAATATAAAGGTAAAACTCCTTTAATCTATTTTTCATGTGAAGAAGTTGGACATATTGTAGCTAGGTGCCCAAACAAGCAGGTAAAGGAAGAGAAGAGAAGTCACAAGTACTATGGCAAAAAGAATTTCAAATCATTCAAGGATAAAGGTAAGAAAACATGTTTTATAGCTAAAGATTCTGATGATAGTGAAGAAGAAATTATCTTTATTGCTATAAAAGATGAATCTGATGATGATGAAGATAAGATGGCACTTATTTCTCATCTAAGCAAAGATGATATATGGATAATAGACAGTGGATGTTCACACCACATGACTGGTGACAAGACAAAATTTGAATACCTAGAAGACTGTGATAGTGGCAATGTAAGATTTGGAAACAATGATCCTTGTTGTATAAAAGGAAAAGGAAGAATCTCATTAACCAAAGAACTCATATGTGATAATGCCTATTGGGTTGAATGACTAAAACATAATCTTCTAAGTGTAGCACAGCTAATCAACACTGGTTTCAAGGTTGAATTCATGAATGGTCAAGCAAGACTGCTGGATGAAAAAGGAAAACTCATTGGATCAGGCAAACAAATAAAAGGTAACTTATTTTATCTTGATCTCAGTGAATATTCATGTTTTATTGCTCAAATTGAATAAAGTTGGCTATGGCACAAAAGGTTATGTCATGTGAATTTTGATAACATGATAAAAATAAGCAAATTCAAGAAGGTTAGAGGCATTCCTACTTTGAAGAAACCTGATACTGGTCTATGTAAGAATTGTTAGATTGGCAAAATGAGTAAAACTAGTTTTAAGAGTAAGAACTATCAGTCTATAGAAATTTTGGAAATTGTGCATACTGATTTATGTGGACCTATTGGAATACAAAGCTATACTGGAGATAAATTCTTTATTCTTTTCGTTGATGATTATTCTAGAATGATGACTGTTATGTATTTAAGAGAAAAGTCAGAAGCATTTGAAAAGTTCAAATGGTACTTGGCAAGAGTGGAAAAGGAAACAGGGAAAAGATTGAAATGCTTAAGATCAGACAGAGGTGGTGAATTCATCTCCCATGATTTTAACAACTTCTACATTGAAAGAGGAATCAAAAGGCAGGTATCAGCTCCTAGAACTCCTGAGCAGAATGGAATAGCAAAAAGAAAAATAGATCTATTATGGATTGTGCAAGGACTTTAATGATAGAAAAAAACATCGCTATAAAGTACTGGAAGGAAGCTATCAGCACTGCAGTTCATACCTTGAACCGAGTACAATTGAAGAAAGACACATTCAAAAATCCTTATGAATTATGGTATGGCTATAAACCCAATGTAAGTTACATGAAAGTATTTGGTAGCAAATGTTATATCTTAAAAGAATCCAGAAGAAATAAATTTGATGTGAAAAGTGATGAAGGAATATTCTTAGGATATTCTAGTAAAAGCAAGGCATACAAATGTCTGAACTTATCTACTCACAAAGTCATAGAAAGTATACATGTAAAATTTGATGAGTTTGCAGAAAAGACTGAAGAAGAAAGCAAAAGGGAACTTGAAAACTACAGAAGATTCATTTACATTGAACCTGAAACATTGGCAGACACATCTATTAATGAGGAAACTATATCTACCAAGCCGAGCATAGTTACCGAGTCACAGGAAGAAGTTCAAACTGAGTCACAAGAAGAAACTGAGTCACAGGAAGAAATTCAAACCGAGTCTCAGCCTAAAGCTACCGAGAAAATATCTACCGAGCCCGAGCAACCTGAAGAAGAGATCCTAGAAGACAACAACATGAATCATTCAAAAAGCAAGGAGCCTATACTAGCCAAATATGTCAGAAGGAATCATACACCAGATCAAATTATTGGAAACAAATCAGATGGTACTATGACAAGAAGCAAGCTAAAAGGTACATGTCTGCTTACTGATTTTGAACCTAGAAATATCAAAGATGCATTGAAAAATGAAAGTTGGATTGAAGCAATGAATGAAGAATTAGAACAAATACAAAAGAACAAAACATGGACTCTTGTACCTAGACCTAAAGATAAGAATGTAATTGGAACAAAATGGGTATTTAGGAATAAGCTGAATGAAGATGGTCAAGTATCTAGAAATAAAGCTAGATTGGTATGTAAAGGTTATTCTCAAGAAGAAGGTATAGATTATGGAGAAAATTTTGCTCCTATTGCAAGATTAGAAGGTGTAAGAACTCTACTTGCCTATGTAGCACATAAAGGATTTAAGGTATATCAGATGGATATAAAATCTGCATTTCTCAATGGAATTCTTGATGAAGAAGTCTACATTGAACAACCTAAAGGTTTTGTTGATCCAGATAAAAAGGACATGGTCTGTAGGTTACACAAAGCATTGTATGGTTTGAAACAAGCTCCTAAAGCATGGTATGAAAGACTCCATAACTATTTGATTCAAATTAATTTCAAAAGAGCAGATGATAACAGCAATCTGTATATTAAAGAAGGACCGGATGACAAAATTGTATTGGCAGAAATATTTGTAGATGATACTATATTTACAGGGAATGAGGATCAGTGCAAAGAATTCTTAGAGTAAATGAACAAAGAATTTGAAATGTCTATGTTTGGTTTAATAAAATTCTTTGTTGGTCTTCAAATTCAGCAAAGCAAGAATGGTATATACATTACTCAATCTAAATACATTAAGGAAATACTTAAGAAGTTTGGTATGGAAGATTCAAAACCAGTTGGGACACCCATGTGTACTGGACTGAAACTTACCAAAAATGATGATTCAAAAGATGTAGATCAGACCTTATACCGATCTATGATTGGAAAATTGTAGTATGTAGTACACACAAGACTTGATATTGCCTTAGCAGTCGGTATAGTCGCAAGATTCTCAGCAAAACCTAACAAAAATCATATGATGGCAATCAAAAGAATCTTAAGATACTTAAGAGGAACTGAAGAATATGGTTTTTGGTATAAATTTGGAGGCAATCTAGATTTAAAATTATTTACTGATGCTGATTGGGCAGGGAACATTGATGACAGAAAAAGTACAAGTGGTGGAGCATTTTTTCTTGGAAAAAGACTGGTATCTTGGACCAGTAAAAAGTAAAATTGCACATCTCAATCCACAGCTGAAGTAGAATATGTTGCTGCTGCAGTAAATTGTTCAAATATTGTTTGGTTTAAACAGTTATTACAAGGTATGAAGGTTGAAATCAAAGAACCAGTTGTTATATTTTGTGACAATACCAGTGCAATAAACATTTCAAAGAATCCAATGATGCATTCCAAAACCAAGCACATTGCTATTAAATATCACTTTGTCAGAGAATTGGTGCAGGACAAGGAAATCAGATTAGAATATATTCATACAAAAGAGCAGATTACAGACATTTTCACCAAACCATTACCTAAGGATGCATTTATGTATCTAAGAGGTAAGTTAGGGGTCATTCCCCTACCCGAGGCTCATTAAATATAGTTTTAGTGATGCATCAACCAGAACATGATTGAAAATCAACCAGTTGATGTAGCATATTCAAGGAATCATTGCATATGAATCAATACTTGAGGTACATTAGTTTACACCGGTAATATGTGAATTGTCTTTGGCATGTGTTGTCAAAGAGGGAGTGTTTGCTATGTCTTTGCTATTACTTCAAGAAATTTTCAATAGACAGAGGAAGAGTTTTCAAGAAACAAGAAGTTTGCTGATAGAGGGAGATTTGAATCTGAACCGAGCTAATTCTTTCAAATTTCTTATGCTATGACATATTGTGTTGCCATCAATGCCAAAGAGGGAGATTGTTGGAAACAATTGTCTGAAGGAAATTGCTACTCAAATTATGTATTGTCTCTGATGTCACACAATGTCATAGTCCGCAACATTCAGTACCTACCAAGCTCAGTCGGTCTACCTGTCAGTAAATTTAGTGCCTACCGAGTTCACTCGGTTATCAAAGAAAATTTAGTGTTTACCGAGTTCACTCGATTATCAAAGAAAATTCAGTGTTTACCGAGTTTAGTTGGTTGTTGAAGAAAAGATAGCATCTACCAAGTTCATTTAGTTTTTGAAGAAAAAGGATTATCAGTGTTTACCAAGTTCCCTCGGTCTCCGAAAGATTGTAGAAAGTTATGGTCACCGAGCACTGTCGGCCCTTGAAGGATTTTTGCAAATAAAGTTTTCTTAATTCAGCCGACTATTATACTAAGTAATGTCGATTTGACAAATCTAAAATCATATAAATAAAAGGTCAAATGTGAAAAATAAAAAAGAATATAGCATAAGATATATAGAAGAGAAGCAGGAAAGGTGTGTGCGAAATTGTGAAGGATGATTAGATATCCTTGAGGAGTAGCAGAGATATATTCGATCAGGAAGGATCACACTTATGCAGAACATAGATCTGTAATTAGCAAGGCAGTTGCATTATTATACAGGTCATTTTCATTGTTACCTTCTTATCATTGTAACAATGAATTGTAAATCTCTTAACCGAGTTGGTTTAACAGCCATATTGTAAATCCTCTAACAAGGTGACAATTCCATTGAATTATTTTCAAGACCTCTTACCAAGCCACTCCTAGCAGGGTGATTAAATCCTCTAACAAGGTCACACCTAACAGTGTGTTATGTAACCTTTTACCAGGTTGGCTTCTAACTGGGCATCACTTCAGAAAAGTGAAAATCAGTATTTAGATACATTGGTGGTTTTTCCCATATTGGGTTTCCACGTTAAATCTTGTGTCTCTTGTGTTCTTAATTGCTATCTTAATCACATACAAGTGCTGATAAATATCTAAAGATAATTTACTAATACTTTCTGCATCTACAAAGTTACTGCAATCTATTTACCGAGTGTTAAACAGATAATATTCATTAAGATATCCTAAGGGATCTAGAAAGAAATAATTGTTAAGTGTTTTATGGTTGACTGATTCACCCCCCCCCTCTCAGTCACTTCATCCATATTCCATCATGGACAAATGTTGAAGTTGTCACAACCATGCTTGAAGGTGTCTCCGGGCTAGATGTAGAAACTTTTACTGGAGAGGTAGGAAGTGATGCAATGACTTTTGCCGCTATCCTCACAGTATCATCTACCTCAGTGGCTTCTTCCTGTTCATCACTGTCATCTTCAATGTCTTTTATTATAACTGTTTCAATACTCGGTTGGTGAAGATGGTATATGTTCTTCCATGTGGCATTTGCAGCCTTCACAACTGATTCAATATTGTTAATCAGAATCAAACAAGTATTGAACTTCAGTGTCATCTTATTTTCATTCTCCTTCAATGCCTTCTTTATTTCATCATTTTTCAAGCTCAGCATTAACTGTCTCAGGGTTTGATCAAATATGTCTTTTACAGTTTGCTTTGCATTGGTCCATCTCATTTTTATTGGATTTAATAATGCTGCTGGAACCTGTGGGGCTATTTCATCAGGAGAGTATTTCCACTGTCCGATCTTTTCAATGACAGCATCTTCTATTTCCTTTTGTTCTGTTTCCATTCTTGTTTCATATTTAAAAGATTTTATATTACTTACTCCAGATCCCGATCCTTCTCTAAAAAGTTTGATCTTCTCTTGAAGGGTTAGAGGAGGCCTTTTGAATATTATATCTTTGTCTGCCTTGTCTGCCTTACCTCTTGCACTTCTCCTTGTGAATACAGTTGTGGGAGGCTTAGGTGCCTTAGTGATGAATACCTTTCCTTTCTTCTTTGTAGGTTCTGGTTCCTCTATTTTCTCATCCTTTTCCTTTTCTTCTTCAGTGTCTTCTCCTTTGTCCTCGGTTAGCATTTGCATTTTGGCTATCCTCTTCTTTCCTTTATTTACCACCTGTGGAAGTTTTATGCTTAATTCAATTCTCACCTTTGCTTCTTCATATGTTCCAAAATATGGAGCTTTGGGATTAACAGGCTGATTAAGAAGGGCTTCAATGATATTCTTGGTTTCATCAATGTTTACCTCATAAGGAAGAGGTTTTACATTTACAATCCTCAGTTTAGCTACTTGAATGTATACTCTGTCACAGTCCACCATGAAACAAATATCATCCTTATAATCCTCAACCAACTTCTGTGGAATCCGGAATTTGTCATTCATTTTCTCCTTGAAAGACTCAAAATAACTATCCATGATGCTCTCAAAATTTTCACCCATTTCTGAAATATATTCATTTATCTCATAAAGAACTGGCACATCTTTTCTCCATACTACTTTTCCTTTAGAAGGGAAGAATTTCTGAACATAGAAAAATAAACAGACCAGTAGAGATCCAAACTTACATGGATTATTTTTGGAAGTTTGAATGCTTTCCATGTTCTTGTTAAACTGTTTTAACAATAAATCTGCAAGGTCAAATGCTAGATTATTCTTGACCACTTTGTATGCTAGGTCTATGGCTTCACAGGAGACACTATTCTGTCGACTTGAACTGTATATTTTATGGGCAATGATGTGTGTTCCAAACTTTAGTTTAGCATCAGTAATGCTGCTTACTTTCATGCCTCTACCGTCCCACTCGGCTAGGGTTTTCTTCTCCAGTTTCGGACGACCTAGGGTTTTGGTAGATTTAGCTTTGTTTAACATGGGAGGACCAGTGATTTGATGAATCATCTTCTTAGTGATCTCTATGGGTTGCTCAAGCCAAATCTTGCCTTCATGTACATGGCTAAGAATGTATCTAACCCATTTCTCCTGCAAGTTTCAAGGTAAATGTGCAATGTGAACTAATCCCTTGCCTTCCAGATGTTTGTGCTCGGGTTTTAGAATACCATCCACACATAGTTCCTCATGCACAATATCTAGCTCTAGGTTTCCCATTTCTTGAATTGCACAATTGAAATGATTGCAAATATCATTAACAAGTAGTACCTTAGGAGGAATTTGAGATTGAGCTCCGTTCGGATCTAAGGCTGCTACAATTGTGGGCATGAGCTTGAAATCTAGTGCGCTCCATTCCCCTTTGATTATCATTTCTATTCCTTTTGTCGTTGAAGTGCTGGATGATGCCATGGTAGCTCACAGAAAATTCTTTTCGCAAAAGTATTTGAATCACTGGATTGCTCTTGAAATTTTCTGCTCTCAAAGTGCTAAAGTTCACGGTGAAGAATGAGTTTGATTTCTTGCCTTTTATTTACAACTCTGTCATTAATGCTCAGTAAAAATTAGGGTATGAATTCTGACAGACTGTCACCCACTATGAATTAATTTCTCGGTAAAGACTTTGCAACTCGGTGAACTCGAGAATTCATATTGCTCCGACCTCGCTTGGTAAAGACTGGTACTGACCTTGCTCAATGAAAACTGATACCGACCTTCCTGTGATCTTATTGCATCTTGTATGCTGATTTAGATCTTTCTTTTAATTCAGTTCTGGAACTGCTTGAAATTTGTTTATGAGAATACAGTTCCAGTGCTCTCTTGGGAATTTAGTTTGAGTCGGTAGAGCCACCCATTCCATTACTTGGACTGGTTTGCTCGGTAGATTTAGGAATCCACTTTTGTCTTACCTGTTTCCTAACCTTAGTTGCTTCATTCTTCTTTCCATCTTCAACTTCGCTAGCATTCATGCAATTTCTGGCTATGTGACCAAGTTTAGTGCATTTGAAACATCTTATGGTAGTCTCTCTTTTCCTTAGATGATGTTTTATGCAGTTCATGCCGATGTGTCCATATTCTCCATAGTATTGACATCTGCACCAGGTGTTGTAATCCCATCCAAACATTGCTTTCATAATTTGTTATGTTGGATTGAATGTTTTGGATCTGCACTTGGATGCCTTGTGACCTTGTTTGTTGCATTTGTGACAATTACCTTTGAATCTTGGTTTTTCCCTACATTCATTTGATTTGTGACCGTGCTGATTGCAGTTGTAGCATTTTCCATTGAATTCTGCTTTTTCATTGCTCCAACATTTATTTGAAGTATGTCCTATTTTGCCACAATGATTACAAGTAGGTTTCTGATTTCTTTGAGTACCTTGCTTAGAAGATTCACCTTCTATTTTGTATCCAAGTCCTGCTTTTCCTTTTTGCCTATGAAGATTTTGATTATACAGCTGATCTAAGTCTTCTTGGCTTTTCAGCATTCTTTCATTGATTTGTTTTTCGGTGTTTAGGTCATCCACCAATCTTTGATTGATTTCCTTTTCAGATCTTAGTTCTTCTCTTGTGCTTTCTATTTCTGAACTTAGAGTCAGAATTTCCTCATTTGTATGGGAGATCTGATCAATTAGGTTTTCTAGCTGAAGGGTTTTATTTTGGACTTCATTGTTCCTTCCATCTAATTCATCTTTCAACTTGTTTCTTTGTTCTAAGATCTCACAAAATCTTGTTGAGTGTAGCTCTTGTTCTCTTTTTAATTTTCTCACTTCTTCCTACAGAGACCCATTCTTTTCTAGGAGTTCTTTGACAACATTGTTTGCTTCATCTGAGCTATCTGAGGAAAAAAGATCTTCAATCTTTTCTTCAATGTAATTCTGATCATTCATCTGATTTGCAAGTTCCTTCCTTCTTCTTAGGGATTGGGAAAGATGTTCTTTTGCTTCTTTAAGTTTAGCTACGGCCACTTCCAGATCTAGCTTTTCATTTTCAATCACCTTGTTTAGTTTGAATACCTCCATTGTCCTGGATCTTTGCTCAAGCTAGTTAAGCTTTATCTTGAGAACCAATACTGCTCTGATACCAATTTTTGGAAATATTCAAGAATTAACCAAGTTACTGTGAGGGGAGGGGTGAATCAGTAACTCCAAATTTTCTTTCAATAACAGATGTATTAACATATAATTCACTTTATCCTTTTGCATATAGAAAGCATGAAACTTAAAAGCATTCACAACAATGACACATAGGTTTGGTTACCCAGAAACCTTCCAAAAGAAAGTAAAACTAGGGTGGGGATGAAACCCACAAAGCTTTAGTACTGCAGTATAAAGTTGGCCAGTTAAGGCTTACAATTGATCACTTCTGATGATCTACCCTGCTAGAAGCAATAAGGACTGCTAGGTCCACTTTGTTAGAGGATTTTTACAAACTTACAAAAGAAGTATGTACTCGGTAAAGAGATTTTACAAAGATTGTTAAGTCTACCCGGTTAAAGGATTTCAAGGTGATTCACCTGTTAGGATGAAACAGTAGATCTCTTACTTTGCAACTGGATTGCTGAATGAGATTCGCTGATGTACTAATCACCTTCTGTGATGGATTTATCTTTGCTGCTTCTTATACTGCTGTAGCCCTTTGTAATTCGCTTATCTCTGCTTTTCTCTTCTCTTTCATATTCATACTCATTATAATACATCTTGGTATTTTACAACATTGTTTATATACAAGTCTAAACAATTAATTACAATTATAATTACAAAGTCGGCTTGACAAATAAACATAAGTGCTATTAAGTCAGCCCAAGTATGGTTACTCGGTTCCTGCAAACTAACTCAGTGACTTTCTGATACTCGACGTCCACTGCATTACTCAGCATTGTCATGCACTCAGTAGAAGTGAAGGCACGGTTCATACTAACCACTCGGTAGGTTTTGAACTTGATAAATACTGGTGACTCGGTGGACATAATGTTACTCAGTTTACACTGTCCTGCTCAGTTTGCACTGTTCTGCTCAGTTTGCACTGTTCTGCTCGGTTTGCACTGTTCTGCTCGGTTTGCACTGTTCTGCTCAGTTTGCACTGTTCTGCTCGATTTGCACTGTTCTACTCAATTTGCACTATTCTACTCGGTTTGCACTCAGAATGCAAATAAGTGTTGTCACTAGTGGCAATCCTGCTTAATGCCAACAAGGTCTTGGTGATGAGTTGGAAGAAAATGATAATATACAAAAGGTACTTTGAACTCTTACTAAACACTACAATTCTAAGGTCTTTTTCATAGAAAAATCTCAAAATTTGAATAATTATATGAAAGAACATATGTATGGCCCCTTAATTTCTCTCAAGATGAGGTAATTTGGTGCTATCAATGCAAGGAAAAAAATGCATTTACAACTACTAAATCAACAAAAGAAGAGGAATCTAATGAGGAAGAATTTCATGAGATTCAACAAAAATTTGTGAGAAAAATGAATAAGGGAACTAGAAAGAACAATGGTAAGTTTCCCTTTAAATGTTCCAATTTTGGGAAGCTAGGTCATTATGCTTATATATGTTTATAGATTATCATAAACAGAAAAAATAGAGAAAGGAAAGGAAAGTTTAGTAAGACAGCCTATTATGTTAGAAAGGGTGCTAGTATTTCTAATGATGAATATAATTATGAAGAAGATGATGAATTTTTTATCTTATTTGTTAAAGAGGAATCATGTGCTACTAACATTATAAAAATATTGAAAAAAAATCTTGAGTAGTTGATACTAAAATTGCACATATCGTAGCTTCTACTTTTCATGTTAGAAGAGATAGATATGAATGGCTTAGGAGCATCATATGTTCTAATCACATGATTGGTGAAGATTGAGTAAACTTGTAAATCTTGAAAAGTATGATCATGGAGGTGTTATTAGATTTGGAGATGATCAAATTTCTCAGATAGTTGGAATATGTTCTATCAATTTTGATGGAAAGCATAATGTATTAGTAATGTTTACTATGTTAAAGCCTTGAATCATATCCTTTTGAGTATTGGTAAGATGTGCAAAAATGGATATAATATTTTTCTTTTAGGATGATGGTTGTGAGATTAGGAAAGTATCTGAAACTTTGATTATTGCTAGAAAGAAGGCATATACAAATATTTATTAGTTGAATATTACTAGTGGATATTGTCTGATGTCCCAAATCAATGAGAGTTAGCTATGGAATTGGAGGATGTGTCGCATTCATTTTGATAATCTAGTGAGGATTAGTTTAATTAAAGTTTTTAGAGATTTTCCAAAGCTTGCAAAGATTTGTAATAATGTTTGAAAATAATGTCAAGTTGGGAAACAAACAAGGACTTTCAAAGGTGAGGAAATTTTTTCTTTATAGTCTAGCCAAAATAAGTTAGTGCACATTGATCTTTATAGTCTAGCCAAAATAATTTTAGTCAATAAGGTTTTAGGTAGATTAAGCCTTTAATTCAATTATAACTCTAAAATTACTTGGAATACTTTCTTAATAAAAAAAGTCAAAAGCTCTAAAAAAGTTCAAGATATTTAAGGTTATGGTTGAGAATGAAATAGATAGAAGAATCAAATGCTTAAGGTTTGACAGAGGAAGACTACTTTTTTTTAGATAATGTAACATCTTCTTTGAGAATCATTGAATAAGGAGGCACTTTTCTGATCCTAATAGAACAATTTAGGAAACTACTAGGTATGGATAAGGACAAAGTACACTAACTTAGAGATTGGTTAAAGTCTCAAGGGATGGACTATTGCCTTGTTCCACCTCACTTTTCTAGCTAGGAGTTCTAGGTAGATCAAGATGTGGTTATTGTAAGTAAATTACTTATTTTATTTAAGATGTTCAAATGCGAGTGTTTAAATAATGATTATTTAATTAAGTGCAAACAAATGAATCTAACTAAAATAAATGTAAAACTAAACATGTTTGGACCATTAGAAATAGAAGATATAATTATGAGGAAAACACACTAGACTCCATGAGATCACTTTCTCAGATAACAACATGAACCTATGACTATAGTAAAAAGGTAAGAGACCAACGAGATCCATTGGAATCTTGTACAAATAAAGTACAAACAAAAAGAAAAATAAATTATAGAATGCTAGTTTAATATGAAAAGCAAAAAGAACAAAATGTTAGAATAACAAATGTGTTATAACTGGATGAAAATAAAAAGAAGGGTTTAGAGAGAGCTAGATTCAATGATAGGTAAATCAATCATTTTGAAATTTTCCCTTCTATAAAACCTTCACACAAGAAGGAAAATAAATAGTTGGGTGGGTGTTTGGATACTTGCCTCGATCAGGTCCATATTTTCATGTCTCCACCTCCACAATAGCTAGATATATGAGATAATTAGTGATGGATAAATGAATGGACAAAATGGATAATGTAAGAAAAAGAAATGGATAAGAAGGATTATATGCTATGAAGACACAAGTGAGACATGATAAAACTCCCCTAAATGAGGTAGGATCCCAAGTAAGAATGAAAAAGACAATATGTGAGCTTGAGAGATTTGATGATGGTGAAAAAATACAAATAAAATTAGCTATGGAAATGGATGGAGAGTCAAAAAATGTTTGAGAAATGAAAGGATGAATGAAGAAGTTGAGGTAGAGTAGATGAATAGCCAAGAAGACCAAATGAAGGAAAAATGGGGGGTATAAAATAAAACCATATAGAATCTATGTAGGTGAGCCCATTAGTTTAGTGTTATGAACATAGGTTGGCATTTTGTAATGCTCCAATATAAAACTATATGTCTGCAGATTCATAGATGCAAGTGCATTGAGTAGATGTCTTTATGAAGAACACTTGTCCAAAGCTATCAAGGGTCCTTGTCAAAAATCTCAGAGAGGGTGGTGAGTTGGACAATGTTAGTACATGATAGTGATTTGAAGGTTTTGAGTCTTAGGATAACATAGGGGAAATGAAAAAAATGGAAATTTATTAAGCAGTGTAAAATTTAATCCATTACACTAGGACAATGATAAAAGAAGAAAACCTACCATAAATCTATTGGAAATAAGAAATACAAACTTTAGTATGTACTATTGTCACTAAGGATTGCACCCAATTTGCTAAGTGTTAAAACCCAACAATCTTGTGAAACTTGGGATTACTCTCAGGTTGTGGGTAACCTATCCGAGAGTAGCTCTCTGGATTAGGGGTCGGCTTCCCCTTGGATCACTTAAAACTGACTAACTTTTTGAGGAAAGGGAGAGAATGCATGAAATAAATAATTGAAACTAATTTAAAACTAGGTGATCCACTGAATTGATAGAAGATCCACAATTGATGTGAGCTTACAAAATAGTTGAAAAGAAACTATAACCCACAACTTGATCCTATCACTTTGAACTTCTTAGAACTAGTAAGGTAGTTGGAAAATGTAAAAGGGAAGATATTTCCAAGATTTCGATTCCAATTTGTACACAAACCAACACCTCAAAGCCAAAATAGATTTCTAAATTCTTAATTAAATCAACATAAAGGCTAAGGATATAACCATATCACAATAACCTTAGCATAGAAAACTTAATGAAAAGATCAAAAATCACATAAGACAAGAAGGACCTATTTTTTTATTACTGAAAGAAGCCAAGTACAAAATTGTGTTTCTTAGAGCTAAAAAACCCTCGATCTATGGGAGAGAGAATGAAGAACTAACCTCAATCACACAAGTGAGAGGTATATAAAATGAAGTAAAAGAGTCAGCATTGAAGCCCCCTCAACCTCCTAAAAATGGAAAATCCCTCAAAATAGGCCCATGAGGCTGCCTCATAAACTCGGATGCCAGATTCCCAAGTTTATAGGGGTAGTGGAAAAATAGACTTCTAGAATAGGTGGTCAAAAGGAGACCACTCTAACTCCTGCAAGTCATGCACTAATAGTATTCTGACGATGATTTATAAAATATCATTGCCAGAATTTACAATAAGATTCTTGTGTTGACTTTTACATTAAAACCATACCCCTACTATGACCAAAAGAATGTGGATTTCGACTAAATTCTAAAATAGTTTTCAACCCAACAATGGGGAAAACAAAGTTTAAAACATTTACATTTTTTAACAAAATAAAAACCCACTTATAACAAAAAGCACCCAAAAGAAACATGATTAATGAAACTCAAACCTAAAAAGGGAGAGATGAAATCAATTAATCATTCATGTCAAAGAATCCATTGAGGATGAGGAAGCTATCGACATTCACACTTAAGTCAATAATCCCACTATATTTAGGTTTCCAACATGTTTATATGTATAATTTTAAGCATGCTTAAGTCAATTCATTTGGAAGTGTTGTTTGTAATTAGTTATAGGGCTGACCTAATTGTTTTGTTTGGATGAGCGTATAAATATGAGATGCACCCATTGTATTCGGTATGGAAGTTGAAATAGAGTTGTGATAAGAAAAGAAGAAGTATGCAAAGAGAGCATAAGATGTATTAGAGCTTTGCAAGAGGTCAAAGCATCAACACATCAAAGGAACTGATCAGACAAGTTGTGTCACAGTGAAAGTTCACCTGCGGATATAGTGTGTATCTGAAATTAGAAGGTTGTAGTCTTTATCATTTGAGTAGTGAGCTCTAGGATAGTGAGTCCACTCCCTTAATAGGGATCATTGTAAAAAACTCCTAATAGGGTCTGATCCTTAAAAAGGTCTACTGTACTTAAAGCATTGTAAAGCTACTCCTAATAGGGTAAATGATCTTCTAGCAAGGATCACAAAACACTAGTGCAGAATATTAGTGGGTCTTAATTCCCACTAGGGTTTTTACCTATTTGGGTTTCCCTATAACCATATTGGTGTCATGTGTTGATTTCATGTTTCATGTTTATGTGAATGTTTAATTCAGTACTTAAGCATTTAAAGTTTAGTATAAAGATTAAAGTGAAAAGTTAAAAGACAATGAACACTGATTCACCCCCCCTCTCAGTGTTCCCATTCCTAACAATTGGTATCAGAGCTTTGGTCCTTAGCAGAGAAGTTTAACCACTTGAGGAGATCATGGAGAAAGTAGAAATGAAACATCTGAAGAAGAATATTGAAGCTGCTCTTGAAGACCTAGACAGTTTAGAAAGAGAAATTGAAGAACTAAAAGAAAAAGTCAGTTATGCTCAATTAGTTATCAAAAGACTAAGAAAGGATTTGAAAGAATGCTCTAATAGTGATCTTGAAGAAAAAGTCAAGAAGTTGAATGAAGAAAATGCATCCTTATTAAGTCATCTTGAAGAATTTGATGAAAAACTGATTAAAAATCAAGATGTCTACAATGAACAAGTCAAGTAGAACCTTCAACTCAAAGAGGAATTGAGGGAAGCCAATTTGGAAATCTTGGATCTAAGGAATTGGAAAGAAAGATTGGAATCTGAATTGAAAGAAGCAAAGAATCACATTGAAAAATTGCACACCAGTTCTGATTTGATAGAATCTTAGTTGTATGCAAGAAGAGTCAAAGGAGACACTAGCTGTATTGGATACAATGAAGCACAAAATCAGATTGATAATATGTGAGCAAGAAAGGAGACACAAAAAGACTCTACTAATACTGAAAAGACTAAAAATCAATCCAAAAACAATGATGGACCACCTAAGAATGAGCGCAAGCCTAGAGAACGCACTTTTTTTGGATGTAACAAGCATGGACACATTCCAAGGAACTATACAGAGGTAAGACCTTTTAATGGTTACTGTTATTCATGTGATAGATTTGGTCATAAAGCTATGGATTGCAAGACTAGTAAGAAGAACAAGACTCAACATGATCAAAGGAATAAGAATTAGACAAATGTAATAAGTTCGTAGAATGTTACATGTCAGATATGCAACTATAATGGTCACTCAGCCACAACATGTAAAATGGTGACTCATGTCAATGCACCGAGGAATAATAGACCTCCAGTCATTTGTCTCTCCTATAACAAGGATGGACATATCTCAAAGTTTTGTAGATCAAGGATGCAAGGTCAAGAAAGCCCTAAAAAGACCGAAGAACTAGTTTTGGATCCTGAAGGAGAAGTCAAGTTTGTGAAAGCCTCAGAAGATGGAAGCTTGATTTGGTCAAAAGGAAAGAAGGACAAAGCTGATGGGAATATATTGGATGCATCCGTAGTGGACGCACCCTCTACATCTGAATGAATGTTCCTCAGGGTCATAGGGGGAGCTAATTTAGCTCTAGATCCTTGCATGGTTGGTATACTCATCCTCAGAGTATGCACCTTTGGACTTAAGATTTTGGAGTGTATAGGAACCTTTGTGCAAGAGCACACATGTTGATTGTTAGTGGAGCTCGAGTTTGAAATTTTGAAGTGACGACCTAGTTTAGCCGACTTGCATTAATGGTAGAATTCTCACTTTAAGTACATAGAAAATTGTTTCATTACTCATTGCATTTTAATTCAGAGCGATTGAAGAGTAGATTGAGCCTTAGAAGTTGTTGTGAAGATTTGGAGATTGAACTATCAGTGTTTGTAGTGCATTTGATTTGTTGTAGAAACCCTAGTTCATTGCATCGATTCAAAAGTCATCAAATTATTTTAGAGATCAATTGGAAAGTATTTATCAAGTCATGGCCAGTCCCATTGTTTATGATGTCATTGAGAAGAAAAGATATGTTTTCAAGAAGCACCCATTTAATAAACCCTAGATGATTTAGAGGGAGCTTTCTCCTGCACGCCTATGGGCATCATGCATGTGGAAGACATAAGGGCTTACAACTACTATAAGAAAGAACCTGTTGGACTAGATAGATTAAGGGCACACATGGATACCATGTTGAAACAAGATAAAACATTCATGGATGAATACACCAAATGAAATGATCACCATATTGTTGAGTATGCTATGGCATATGAATTCTATGAGACAAAATGGATAAAGATATTGTTGAGCATAATTCATGATGATCTCTTTTGGATTGGTGATGTGCTGGTAAGAATCACAAGTAATCTTATACATGAGATGATAGGCCTTTCTAGGATAGGTGATGTCCTTCCTATGGGCAAGGATGTTAGGAAAATGGTAGAACAAGTATGTAAGTCAAGGAGTGATAGGCACGACATGACTATTGAGCCGAGTGAGAAAGAAGACATCAAATTGATGTCAATGATACTAGGTTACAAGTTTCATCACACCAGCAAGGTGAATAGTGTGTATGCAGGCACTATTCTAGCTGCCATTAGACTAGTAAAGGAAGATGGAAAGGTCAACTTGTGTGAGATCTTGCATGCATAGTTGATAGATAACATCAAAGCTATCAAACATGACAAGACAAAGATATTCAGGTTTGGGTCCCTAATCATCTATATGTACCTTCATATAGTTGGAAGAGTTTCAAATTTGTATTTGGACAAGTCCATTCCAACAATGCCTCAGATATCCAACAAAGCATCCATAGAAAGCACACTAAGAGATTACATCACATTGGAATTGAAGACCTTTAGAGATAAAATGCAAATGAGATATAGGATTCCTATGAATATTATAGAAAAGTATAAGGATAAAATATGCTTTATGGTTGAAACTGATACTACTTGTATGGAAGCTATTGAGCCAAGGACTAAGTGGATTCATCCACTTGGGTATGAGGTAGAAGAACAAGTTCTTGAAGCATATGCATAGGTATTGCTATCAGCTCCCAAAGATCCTAATGAACCTAGATGGGGAACCTATGAGGAAAAGACAAGAGAAGTTGATGCTAAGTTAAACAGTGTTGCAACTAAAAGAAAGGTTGCTAAGGTCACATCTGAGATCTTGAGAATACATGGTGTGTCTCAAGAAAACCTTGATAAAGAAAGGGATGAAAAGATTTACTTAGAATTGAAAGGTGCTATAGCAGAGGAAGAACATGAAGATCCTAAGCTAAATAAGATGAAAACTAAATCAGATGATAGTCAGAAGGGTAAATAACATAATACTCCTTCTGTGCCCAAAGATACTATTGGCCTTACCACTCCTCTAGAGTATAAGCCAATAGTCAAGAGAAAGAAAGAAGCTAGCACTAGTCATCCATCCTCATGAGCAGCAAGGAGAAAGAAAAACATTCAAGCACCTCCTAAGGTAGGATTTAGACCAATCCTTAAAGTTTTGAATACAAGAAATATTGATGAGGGTAGAATTGATCAAGTAGGGAAGTATTATGGAACATATAGTGAGATTGAAAAATCATAAATACATAGTATGATTATCAAACATATGATCAAGTTCAAGAAGATAGTCCTTGAATTGAAGACCTCTATTCTAGATAAAGTATGGGATATTTTAGAATTCCAAAAGAGATAAGAAAATGAAGAGGATCTAAGGATAAGAGAAAAGATATTAGAAGATATTTTGCCAATATGTTCTAATGATGAAAAGACATTGATATTAAATTTAGTGAAGCCACACTTAAGGACAAAGACAAGGACTCTACATATTATGAACAAATACTATGAGCTGATAATAAAGGAAACAGAGGAGGCCTTTGAGAAAGTGTTCTTAGAACAATGCATGAGACCTCCTTCTGCACCCATCACTCATGCACCTAGTAAGCAAGACAACATGGTAGAGACCTCCAATATACCAGTGACAAGTCCATAGGACTCAACACCCACAAATGGAACTCAATTAGAGGCAGATAATTCTGCACCCATTCCAAAATCACACAAGGACAACAACATTGTCATTGCCAATGTAGAGATAGCCATGGCGGCCACTGACACATAATTGGATAAGTTTGAGGAAGCTTTTGTGAGCACAAAAGAAGCTGAAATCTTATGCAACAACTCACCTCCCACTCATCAAGAAGAAATACACATTGAAGACATATCTGATGAGAAAGAAGAAAAAAAAGAAAATGAACATAAGGATGAAACATCAGATAAATTGGTCAAGGTGAAACAAGAGGTGATGGATAGCACTCCCATCACTCCCTCCTCAGCATTGTTGTCAAGTTTGACACCTGACACATACAGTTTAGATTCCTGGAAAGAAGAAGACCTAATTAAGTTCAACATCCTAGCTATGGAGAAGGCAAAGGAGAAGCAAGTCATGAGAAATCCTCTCCTTGTGGAATCAGTGAACATTCTAAACAATTCATTTCCTGTGGATAAGAAAGTGTTAAAATTACACTCGGATGATGATGTGAGTATAGTCATCTCATAGTTCAAAAGAAATTTTTCTAGCCTAGAAGAATTTGTGTCTATAGTGGTAGAAGAGAAGTACTTAAAGAAGAGACTAAATGAACTAATGAGCAATTTTGCACTGGACTTGAATTCACTTAAGACTGGTCAAGCATCCTTGAAATAATTTGTAGATGAAGGAAGGAAAATCATTATAGAATGCATGGAACAAGATAAGCTTACCAATGCTCATTTCAGAATAAAAGAGGTAGAAGCTATGATTGAGTAAGTGAAGAACTCAGTGAAAGACAAATCCACTGATGTGAACATGTGCAACAATATCTACCAAGGCTAGTTGGACAAGATTGAAAAGGAAGAGAAAGAGATGGAAAAGATAAGGTCTAGACAAACTCAGTTGAGGAATGCTCTTGTGCCCTCACTAGACATTCTAAATTAGAATATAAAGGAGATTGATGCCACCATGATAAACTATGATCAAGGTCCAAGCATAGATTTGGAGAATATGGAGAAGCTACAATATGCTTTATGCGCCCATCTCCAGATAGTCAATTCACTAATCACCTTTTGGAAGAAGGAGATCCAGAACCTCAAGATTGCATATCTAGATGTTTTCCCTTAGTGAGTATGTGTAGATACAATTTTTTGATGCACCTTTGTCATTAATGTCAAATGGGGAGTTGTGTATATAATATGGAGTATGATATGTATAGGGAGATATAAGTTTATGTATAAAAAATGTATAGAAGATAAAAAGTTTTTGTGTTAAGGGACAGTTAGAGACTTGGCCATATTCCATTGTTACCATTAATGAAAAAGGGGGAGATTGTTGGCAAGTTCTCTATACTGAGGTATATGACTAGATATAGTTTTTTCATTATGGCAAAAAAGACATATAATAGTTTGGAGTCAGTGCACCCAATGAGAAGATTAGAAATCAGCTAAGTGTTGAAGACTGGAGAGTGTACAGAGTTCCTGCAGCTCAAAGCATTAGCACACATGTGTACGGATGAATTATGGAATGTACCCTAGAAGTTAAGTTTGTTAGACTATACTTATGCTTAGTCTATGAGTGCATAAGTAGATATGCAAAGATGTGAAGGTTAGAGTCAGTTGAATTTGCACATCTAGTGTGTGCCAACAGAGAACATAGCATGGACCTCACAATTAGCATTTTGGTTTGCAATTAAAATATAATGTTGTAAATGGCATGCACCCATTGTATTTAGGTTTCCAACATGTTTATATGTATAATTTTAAGCACGCTTAAGCCAATTCATTTGGAAGCATTGTTTGTAATTAGTTATAGGCTGACCTAATTGTTTTGTTTGTATGAGCGTATAAATATAAGATGCGCCCATTGTATTTGGTATGGAAGTTGAAATAGAGTTGTGATAAGTAAAGTATAAGTCTACAAAGAGAGCATAAGATGTATTATAGCTTTGCAAGAGGTCAAAGCATTAGCCCATCAAAGGAACTGATCAGACAAGCAGTGTCAGAGTGAGAGTTCACCTGCACATATAGTGTGTATCTAAAATCAAAAGGTTGTAGCCTTCACCATTTGAGTAGTGAGCTCTAGGATAGTGAGTTCACTCCCCTAACAAGAATCATTGTAAAATACTCCTAACAGGGTCTAACCCTTAACAAGGTCTACTATACTTAAAGTATTGTAAAGCTACTCCTAATAGGGTAAATGATCTTCTAGCAAGGATCAAAAAACACTAGTGTAGAATATTAGTGGGTGTCAATTCCCACCAGGGTTTTTACCTATTTGGGTTTCCCCATAACCATATTGGTGTCATGTGTTGATTTCATGTTTCATGTTTATGTGAATGTTTAATTCAGTACTTAAGCATTTAAAGTTCAGTATAAAGATTAAAGTGTAAAGTTAAAATACAGTGAACAATGATTCACCCCCCCCCTCTTAGTGTTCCCATTCTTAATAGCATGTTAATTATTTTTTTGGCTGCACATAAGCCTGGCATCATATTCATGTATTCATGCTCAGTCAATGCCTTGATTCATAGGACTGTGAGCTTGGTAATAAGATGTTTACACATTATGTTTGATGTCCCCCATATTTATATGAACTCGCTATTTTGTCTTACTTTGAGAACCCATGAGACATCAATTTGTTTGTTCACATATTTGTTTGGCTTTAAAAAACATTGCCACTATTTCTAACCCATGAGCTCTTGGGATATAGCATCACTGCTTTGCCATTGACATGGGACATAGGCATTCAATAATCAATACTTATGAGACTGTGGGTTTTGTGAATGGCACCATGCCCTTAATCTATCTTGTAACCTCTTGATATAGCCCATGATCTTGGAGGCACTATGAACTATGTTGTTGATTTCACTATACCAAATGATACTATGGTATCATGCTCTCATTATCATGCCCTTAATCTATTTTAGGAACATCAACTCATTGCTCTGCTATTTGATCCTATTTGTTGGCATGATTTGAAAGCCTATGTGCTAGAAGCACTATGTTTGTTTGATCAGCTCCCTGTTGTTGTGAACATATATATACACCATTGATTGATTTGTGTTCATATAAGATTCCACTATTGATATGATAATTGCATTTGATCCCTGATTGTAACTCGAGGGCACATGCATATGTACTCACTTTATATTGGTAGCTTGTTGAGATGTATTCTCCAAGGCCTGAGTTAGCCCCTTTGTATTTGGTTCATTATGTAGATTTACATATGCATGTGCTCTAACATCAATGTAATGAATGCATATCTAAAGTACACTTATGCTATAATGTACCTTTCCCTAGTATACAGATTTGTGTACCCTTCCTGACATGTTGATGATGTATCCCCCTTGAATCTACCAGTGCCTTTTGACTATGCTTCATTTGATTTGTCTTTATGATTCTTGAGTGTCACACCAATACTACATCATCTGATTGTTTCCTTGTTGATCATGGGTTTTCTTGGCTTGTGATACCGTCAATACCAAGGAAATTTTAGGTTTTCCTAGCATGGCTTGCATGACAAGTCAAGGTCATTCATCTGGATTCCAGCACCCTACTATTATTGTTGTTTAGATGATCATGGAGCTTCAAAGATGGTCTCTATTAGGAGTACCATCCTCTAAGCCCCTCAATTATTTGGATGTTGAAAACAAAAATGAATCAACTTCTTCTATATCTACAAATGAAACAAATAAGTTAGTGAAAACAATGGTATCTCTTTTATTTCTGTAGCTTCTTTAGATTACATGCCCTAAGCACAACCCTTCCTAGAGGTGTATGCCTAAGTGCATATATGCATGCTTGTAAATATTATGGCACCATTCATTTTTTATATCCATTGGATCTAACCCCCATCTCCTCCTCTCTTCTCTATAGTTTTTGGATCTCAGGAGCACCTAGAAACACTGTGGATCAAGACTTCATTAACAGGAAATGGATGGTACCCTTGTATTTATGTTCCTCATTTCATGTATATCTGCACTCATTTATGGAATTTTGATAATGGCTATGCTCACGGCCTATGTGAGCTTAGATAAATGGTCTTCTCAGTTATTTTCCTTTTTTATAGCACACTTAAGACATTGGTACATATACATGAAATGGTTAGATGTAGATCATGTATTTTTCTTTTCAAGTACCTTACAATGAAATGAACACAAATTTAAGAAAGATCACTAATAATTCAAACTAGGGTACAGTAGTCTCACTTAGTAATTAGGCCTCCAAAGATGACTGAAAATAATGATAACATTCTGGTGACCTCAACTGAGTGCTTGCCTGCTAAGCACCTTGACTAGTTGCCTTTAAATCCATTGGGCATAGAGTCTTATAATCTAGAACTCAACTTAGCCTTAAATCAAACAACTCTTTCGTACTAACAAAAACAAACTAACTATCGGAGAAGAGTGCTCTAGCTTATTGCTAACCCAAACCAAACTGAAAGCAAACTAAGAGCAAAAATTGGAAGCCAACTTGTGCTGAGGCACTTAGGAAACACATAACATAGAAAATTCTAATACTACTAATATATAGGGCAGAATTTAACCTCAAAAACAAGCTTTGAGGTGAATCCCATTCATTGGAATGGGAAAATCCTTTCCATCCATATTAGCTAGCTGGAAGGCATTATGGGCCTTGCATTTAACAACCATGAAGGGTCCACTCCATATGGCATAAAATTTAGTATGCCTTCATAGTTTATGTCTCATCAAAGGTCCTCTTCATCTAAGAATGATGAGCTTCCATATTTTCTAGTGCTAGTCTCCTTGTTTCTTCAAGTTCAACTAACTCAACAAGCCTAACTTGCATAGTATCTTCTTCCATCAGTTTAACTTCCTTAATTAAGCTCCAAGTAGGAAACTTAGTAGAAATAGGAATCCTAGCTTCTTTCCCATAAACAAGTGCATAAGGAGAGTTACCCATAGATCTCTTAGGTTTTATTCTATCTGCCCATAAGGCCAGATTCAACTTGATGTGCTAGTCCCTCTAGTTTCCTTCTATAGTCCTTTTGATGATCCTCGGCAAGTTTTTGTTTGTTGATTCCACCTGGGCATTATCTTGTGGGTAATAGTTGGATGAGGTTCTTAGGAAGACATTGTGCCTTAATGTCCATTCTGAGATTCTCATTCCAAGAAATGCCATGGCATTGTTTGAAATGATGGAGTCTGGAGTGCCAAACCTTGACACAATATCTTGATAAAAGTTTAGGACAGAGGTTTCATTTGCTTCTTTCAACACTACAGCCTCTATCCATTTGGTAAAATAATATGTAGAAGTAAGTATCCATTTGTGGCCAGCACTAGATGGAGGATTAATAGGTCCCATGAAGTCCAACCCCCATTTGGAGAAGGGCTACTCCATTTTGATGGGATGTAGTGGAAGGGTTGCCAACTTCTATTTTCTAGCAAATAGGGCACACTTCTCACACTTCCTTATCTAATAAAATTTATCCTTGTACATGCTAGGCCAATAGTAGCCTGCTCTCATCACTTTTAGAGAAGTGGTTCTGACTGCAAAGTATCCTCCAGAACCTCCATTAAGAAACTCCTTTAATATTCTACCCACTTGGCTGGTTTCAACACATCTCAACAAGACACCACTATAATAATCCCTTCTATACAAAACATCATACAAAATGATGAATGGTATGGCTTGGAGGCTAAAGTACCTCCTTTTTCTCCTATCAAGGCCTTGAGGGAATTGACCAGTTGAGAGATAGTGTTTCATCTCTACTCTCCAACTTGCACTCTATTCTGAATCCTGGCTCATTAAGACATCCTCCCTTTCTTGTTGACCTTTGTCCATTCTACCTTTTTTCATCTTCTCACATAGCCCTTTTCCCCTTATCAATTTAGTCACCTTGATTTGGATGTCATATTCCATGACTTTGGTGACCCAACTAGCCCTCTTGTTGCTTGGGTCCTTGTTTAGAAGGAAGTATTTTATGCAAGGGTGAGAAACCATTAGGTGCATTATGTTGTTGGACAACAAGTGCCTAAATTTCTTCAAGCTCCTTACTATTTCTAAGACATGTTTCTCTACATGAGTGTAATTTAGTTCATAACCATCTAGACCTTGGCTGTAAAAAGCCATTGACTGCTCCTATTTCTCAGTATTCTATTGGACTAACATGGAAGAGATACTATCGATGTCCCCAAAAGCATATAGAATAAAATCTCTAGAAAAGTCAGGGTTTTACTAGAGTAGGAGTAGAAGCAATTGCTTCCTTTATCTCTTCAAAACACTTCTTTCCTTCATTTGTCTAATGGAAAGTCAAATTCTTCTTTAGCATCTGGGTCATAGGCTTCAATAGTGCTGCAACATTAGGGATGAACCTTCTCAAGAAGTTGATTCTCCCAAGGAAACTCTACAGTCCCTTCTTGTGTACTGACAAGGGTAGCGCTATGATGGCTTTTATCCTCTTATGATCAATTTTTGTTCCTTTCTCAGAGACATTGTGCCCTAGTAGCTTGCCTTCATGGACAACAAATATACATTTTTAAGGATTCAACAAAACTCAAAATTATTTGCACCTTTCAAAAATTATCTTAGATGAACCAGGTGATCATTAGTATTTCTTGAAAAGATAGTTATATGATCCAAGTAGACTAGGAAAAACTTATTCATCAAACCAGAAAATGCCATTTCCATGGCTTTCTAAAATGTAGCACCAACATTAGGTAGCCAAAAAGGCATTTTCCTGTATGCCATGGTACCCCATTTGGTTGTGAAGGCTATCTTATACTAGTTTTCCTCCCTTACTAGGACTTGGTTATAGCCAAAAAAGCCATCTAGCAAGGAAAATATGTCAGACCCTGAGATGAACTGCAATATCTATTCCATGGTGGGCAATAGATGGTGGTCTTTGAGTGAGGCTCTATTGAGGTGTCTAAAATCCACACATAGATGGATTTCACCATTCTTTTTTCTGATAGGCACAAGATTGGAGACCTAAGAGGTGTGTTTGATGGGAATGATAATATTGGCCTCAATCATTTTCCTTAACCCTATTTTCATTAACACTTCTAGTTTAGGATTGATAGGTCTCTATTTCTGTCTCACTGGTTTGGCATGGGGTCCAAGCTCAATGGTATGCTTGACTAAGTGGGTGTCAAATCCTTTCAGATCATAATATTTCCATGCAAAAACATCATTAAACTCTTGACATAATGAGATAAAGGCTTGCCTTTCTGGCTGAGTGCATACCTTTCCTAGCTTGAGGGACTTGTCCTTGAAAATCTCAATAGGCTGGTAATGTTCCTCTTTGACTATCATGATAGCCTTGTCTCCTCTAAGCTAAATCAAGGGTGACCAATCCCTTGGGTAACTTGTTAGTTTTCAAGTGTAACATCTAGTCATTATACTGGTGAACAAGCTTATTCTAATTAACTTTAGAGAATTTAGCTTCTTCTATCAAAAAATTTAAAATCTATTCATCATTTTCAAAGACCTCCCAGCTCACCTCATTGTCTGGTATTGAGGGTCTCACAAGGACTCTCACATGCTATATTTCAGTGCTTGTGACCTCCTTGGGAATATCATCTTTCACTCCCATGGTAGTCAGCATGTCTACCTATTTGTTCTGATTTCTTGGGACAACAACCAGATTAAAAGCACAAAAACCCTCTACTAAATCTGAAACCCTGTGCTTATACATCTTGAGTGTATCATTTTTTATGAGATTAGTGCCACAAATTTGATTAACCACGAACTCACTATCACCTATAACTTTTATACATTTGATTCCTCTTTTTCTAGCCCATTCTAAACCATGACTCAAAGCCTCATACTCTATTGTATTGTTAGTATAGCTAAAAGAAAAATGAATAGAAGAGTAATACCTTTGTCCTTCTGAAGAAATTAAGACAACTCCTCCTCTTGAACAAATTCTACTTCTAGCACCATCAAAGAACAACTACCACAGCTTACCATTCTGATTTTTAGAATGCTTATCTTCTTTCTTCATCAAATTTGGAATCACTGCGCCTTCCTCATGAATGATATACATCCCAATACCAAAAATTTTCATATTTATTAAAGGATTATTTTCTAAATCCCTTTCAACCCACTCATCCAAAATAATATCTGCAATGTTGTCAGTAGTGGTTTTAGGTTCAGAGTCAATGGTATCCTGCTCATGGAACATTAGATTGGCATTTATAGGACTAGGAGTATAGGGTTCAATATGGTTCTTTGCAAAGGATTCAGACTTGATTATAACCTTAGTCCCATATCTAGTTTTGAAGTATAAATGAGACCAATCAGCTAAAAGGTACCCCCCAAACCTAGCAGTGAAATCCTTGCTCAGATAAATGGCAAAGTAGGGAGGTAGATCTATGACATAGACATCCTGGGGAATAGAGAAGTTGGGACTGTTACAAGTAGTGGTTGTCATTGCACCAAATGATCAACCTGTTAATGCCTGATACAAACACTAGACTTATATAAGACATAGGAGGTGGTTGACCCAAGTCACGAATCCTGAGAGGAGTGCTGACCATTTTTCAAACAATCTCCCCCTCAACATTACCCAAGGGGATTCAAACTTGTGACCAAGCTCTGATATCACTTTTTACAAGTAGTGGTTGTCATTGCACAAAAGATCAACTTGTTAATGCCCGATACAACCACTAGAATTATATAAGACACATGAGGTGGTTAAGCCATGTCACAAATCTTGAGGGGAGCGCTAACCATTTTTCCAATAGGGACATTCATGTAAAGTGAGACTCAGGTCTTTAATGATTCTAATGGTGCTAACTAATGACCCATCCAACTGAACAATATGCCTATCTATTTTCTCATAAGACAAACCTAGGAGGTCTGCTAGCTATTTAGAAATTATTGAACTACTTTCCCCTGAGTCTATCATGAAATTATGAACAAAAAAATTCCCAACGACAAGAGTAACATAGAAAGAAGGGGGTTTAACCAATGGGGCAATGATGGGATGCAAGATAGATTCTCCAGTTTTTCATTCTTTCTAAGGTGTTTCAGCGATCAAGATCCTAGGCTTCTCTAAAACACCTTCTTCATTTGATGAAATCTTAGCCAAACCGCTAAGCATTAACTCCTTTTGTCTATGAATTGCTAGTGTCCATCATAGGCACACTTATGGAGGTTTTCTTCATTTGTTCAACAATATTAAAAGATGCCAAGCTCACCTTTGACTACCCCTTTGCTGTAGAAATCTATGGTATTACAGATGCCAACTATGTTGCTACCTTGGCTGGTTCCTTGACTTCTCTTGACTGATTTTGGAGTGGATTCTAAACCACCTTGGGCTATGGGGTCACAATAGGAGCTTGCTAACTGGTAGAGGCCATTTTTTTAGCCTCCAAAGCTTTCTTCTTAGACCTTGTGTTGGCTGCAATGGGAACATAAGTCTAGTTTTCATTTGGGGAAAAATTTACCCCATAGAACTCCTCCTTCTGAAAGTTAACAAGTGTGTATGTAGCTCGCTTAGGGCAGAAATTTGAACTTGTTGAATCTTTGGTTCTTGAGTCATTTCTTGTGGCATCATGACATTGTTCTACACCATGAGGGCTTGGCCATAACCATTGGGACACATCTCCTAGATGTGTTGCTGATTGCATGGGCAACTCCACTAATATTCTTGAGCCATATTGTTCCAAGCTATAGGAACCCGCTCTCTAGAAGTGCTAGGGATGTTAGGATTGTAGGGCTTATTAGTCTTCTGATTATAATTTATTTCTTTGCCTTGCTAGCCTGATTGGTATTGGGGCCTATTTTTCTGATACTGAGCTTGATAAGGTTGCTAGTCAGGCTGGAACTATTTTTTTTTAAGGTTGACTAGTTCATTAGAGACATACTGCAAGGCCTTCTTGATATCCTTCAAATCTTGGGACTAATCAATAGATGGAATGAAAGCCTATTGGGGAGGAGTTGGGAGATCTATAATAGATGCCAAGGATGGAATTTATTTTGAAATAGGATGAAGCTCAGAAAATATAGGCATTGGAGGCCTTGGGGCTATCTTTCTAGCTTGTATTAGACTATTTTCAGCCCTTATAGCAACATCATATGTTGTTGGTAAGTTGTTCCCTCCCATAGACTAGATCATAATAGAAATAACACTATTGAGGGCCCTCAAATAATATAGGAAAGCATGCTAGCTTGATGGTCTAATTATAGCTGGTATTCTATTCCATGTCCTTTGGAATCTGAAATTGAAATCTATCATAAACTCCTGGAGTGCCCTTTTAATGGTGGTTAGATGTTCAACTAAGGAGAGGTGGTCTGACTTGTCCTCAAACTAATTGGTTAAGGCTTGACCCAACTCATCCCAGCTAGAAATAGAACTAACTGCCAAAACTCTAAACCATTGTAAAGCTTTGCCTTTAAGGGATGCTGCTAACAATCTCACGACTACATTATCTTGGGTTATATTATGGAGGGCACATAGGGATGCAACATCTCTTATATGCTCAATAATGGAGGTATGATTCTCTCATGTAAAAATAGGTAGGCTCTTAAGGGTTGATATAGGTATGTCATTGTGTTGCTGCAAGTTCAAAGGGATGCCTTGATTGAAGGCCACAAAAGGATGATTTCTAGCCATTGGAGGATTAAGGGGAACATGAACTGCTGGTGCTACTTACACTGGCTGAATTGCTTGTATTGGATGGATTGGGGCAGTGCTTGTAGGAATAAAAATGGTATTGGGAGTGGGATTTTCAGATTGGGATGCACTAGATTGGGCTACTTTAGGCCTTTTCTTGGATGGTCGCAGCTCTACATAAACAAAAGGATTCTTACTCTTCCTGGTTGGAATCCCACTCATAAGCTTAGGTGTTGATTTGCATGAAACATGATTAGAGTTGCTAGGTATGATATTAAAACTTAGTCATTTCTCATACCAAACAATAACCCATATCTAAAAATTTAGAAATCTAACTCACTGAGTCTGCAATTCCACCGGGCGTGCCAAAAACTATTGTCACTAAGGATTGCACCCAATTTTCTAAGTGTTAAAACCCAAAAATCCTGGGAAACATGGGACTACTCTTAGGTTTTGGGTAACCTATTCGAGAGTAGACCTCTGAATTAGGGGATGACTTACCCTCGGATCACTTAAAACTAACTAACCTTTTGAGGAAAGGGAGAGAATGCATGAAACAAATAACTGAAACTAATTTTAAACTAGGTGATCCACCAAATTGATAGAAGATCCACAATTGATGCAAGCTTACAAAACAACTAAAAAGAAACTATAACCCACAACTTGATCTTATCACTTCAATCTTCTTAGAACTAGTACGGTACTTGGAAAATGTAAAAAGGAAGATATTTCCACAATTCCAATTTCAATTTGTACACAAACCAACACCTCAAAGCCAAAATCAATTTCTAAATTTTTAATTGAATCAACATACATTCTAAGGATACGACCATATCACAATAAACTTAGCATAGAAAACTCAATGAAAAGCTTGGAAATCACATAAGACAAGAAGGACCTATTTTTGTATTATTGAAAGAAGCCAAGTACAAAATTGTGTTTCTCAGAGCTACAACACCCTCGATCTATGGGAGAGAGAATGAAGTGCTAACCTCAATCACACAAGTGAGAGGTATATAAAAAGAGGTAAAAAGAATCAGCATTGAAGCCACCTCAACCTCCTAAAAATGGAAAATCCCTCAAAATAGGCCCATGAGGCTGCCTCATAAACTCGGATGCCAGATTCCTAAGTTTATAGGGGTAGAGGAAAAATAGACTCCTAGAATAGGTGGTCAAAAGGAGAACACTCTGACCCCTCCAATTCATGCACTAACAGTATTCCAATGAATGATTTATAAAATATCATCACCAGAATTTACAATAAGATTCTTCTGCTAACTTTTACATTAAAACCCTACCCCTGCTATGACCAAAAAAATGTGGATTTTGACTAAATTCTAAAATAGTTTTCAACCCAAAAATGGGGAAATTTTTTTTTTAAACATTTACATTTTTAACAAAATAAAAACCCACTTATAACTAAATGTACCCAAAAGAAACATGATTAACAAAACTCAACCCTAAAAGGGGAGAAATGAAATCAATTAATCATTCATGTCAAAAAATCCATCAAGGATGAGGAAGTTGCCAACATTCATACTTTCCTATTCTGGCACTTGGCAAGTTTCCATTTTGACTGGCAGTTTTGCGTTTGGTTTTAGAAACATCTGATCTTTGCATCATGATGTTGAGGTAGGCTTCTAATTTGGTGTCTACAACATTTCATTTGATTGTATTTTGATTTTACAATGATGGCATCTCTGTGTATTTGTATTTGAGGGTTTTGAAATTGATGGCACATGTTCATTCCCTCTGTATTTGAAGTATTTTCTATTTAATTCACATCATTTTTTGTATTGCATTATTTTATTATGTTCATGGAATCTCCATTAATTTTGAGTTTATTTTGAAGGCACTGTATGTTTCCTAGGGCACGACTCATGCCCTCTATATTTATGGCACTGTGTCTTTGATTAGCTCATGCATCTTTATGTTATTGACGTTCACTTTCAATGTTATGCTTTTAAAATGATTCACGGCCCGTGCACTATTTCTGAGTTAGGGCATCACAGATCAATGACCTCATTCAATATCCATGAGCCATTGAGCTCAGACATATGCTTTATTTACTATTTTACCTTATTTTCTATGTGGCCCATGAACTCTATGGCTTGTTGTGGATTCCTCATACTAAATGAGGGCACTATGTATTAAGGGTTCACTGCGTTTGATTTTAGATCATTGGCATTATTTTGTATTTCCTCTACTATTAATGGTTGATGAATATGTGTTGATGAGGCACTGGCCGGACCTTGACTTTGTATCTTGCATAGCACCATGTAGCTTTAAGCTTGGTACTCAAGCTAGGGAATTATATCCTCCCATCTTTCACATTGCCTAAGCTCATGATTTATTGGTGTGTTGGGCAATGGAGAGCTATGAGGGTTTTTATTTATTTGAATTGTCACATCCTCCTAGTGCTTCTTATTGTGCCATTTGCTGATGACATGTTCATTGTTTGTTCGGATACACATAAGCCTGACATCATATTCATGTTTTCATGCTCGGTCAATGCTTTGATTCACAGGGCTATGAGCTTGGTAATAAGATGTTTACACATTGCGTTTGATGTCCCCCTTTGGTTTTAATTAGACTTTGACCTGCAAACCCTCATATTGCAGCCTCTGCTATGTTCCATCCTCCCTATTGTTGCACATGGCTATGGACTTGCTAGCTATTTATGATTGGCATTGTATAGACCAAAAGATGTATGCTTGGTTGTTGCTACTTCCATTGGTAATTTTATTGATGCTAGCCTACGAGCTTATTGGGGTATTGTGATTTATGTTTGATTGGCTCACTGTTGTTGTCAACAAGCTAGGTCAATGATATTCGACATTTTGAATTGCACCATAGACAACCCATGACCTTAATATGTAGCTTACCATTTACATTTTATAATAATTTATTTATTGTATTCACTGTCGGTTATATGTTAGCCCATTTTTCATTTCCAGGGAGTTGATTGCAATTTCTCTCCACAGCCTTGATCAAGGTACCTGTTGTATTCATTTATGGCACTTTGCAGACTGCATTTTCTATTCAGACCTTATGTTCTTACCGCTCGATATGATGGATAGCTTGTGGCCCATGTGCTAGGGTATCAACCTTGAATTTGTGGCTTGATGAGAATGTCGACCTCGTTCATTATATTGCTTGGGTGCTTAACTACCACATTGGTTAGATTGATACTCATGAGCTAGGTGTCATTGTATTTATATGAACTCATTGTTTTGTCTTACTTTGAGAACCTGTGAGCCATCAATTTTTTTGTTCACATATTTGTCTGGCTTTAAAAATATTGCCACTATTTCTAACCCATGAACTCTTGGGCTATAGTATCACTGCTTTTCCATTGACATAGGACATAGGCATTAAATACTCAGCACCTATGAGACTGTGGGTTTTATGAATGACACTGTGCCCTTAATCTATCTTGTAACCTCTTGATACAACCTATCATCTTGGAGGCACTGTGAACTATGTTGTTGATTTCACTGTACCAAATGATACTATGGTATCATGCTCTCATTATCATGCCCTTAATCTATTTCAGGAACATCACCTCATTGCTCTGCTATTTGATCCTATTTATTGGCATGATTTGAAATCTTGTGAGCTAGAAGCACTGTGTTTTTTTTATCAACTCACTATTATTGTGAACATATATATGCACCATTGATTGATTTGTGTTCATATAAGATGCCACTGTTGATATGATACTTGAATTTGATCCCTAATTGTATCTTGAGGGCACATGCAGATGTACTCACTTTATACTATTAGCTTGTTGAGATGGATTCTCCAATGCTCAAGTTAGCCCCTTTGTATTTGGTTCATTATGAAGATTTACATATGCATGTGCTATTGCATCAATGTACTGACTGTAGATTTAAAGCACACTTGTGCTATAATGTACATTTCTCGAGTATATAGATTTGTGTACTATTCTAGACATGTTGATGATGTATCCCCCTCAAATCTTCCAGTGCCTTTTGACCATGCTTCATTTGATTTTTCTTTATGATTCTTGAGTGTCACACCGATACTACATCATCTAGTTGTTGCCTTATTGGTCATGGGTGTTCTTGGCTTGTGATGCAGTCACTGCCAAGGAAATTTGAGGTTTTCCTGGCATGGCCTGCATCATCGGTCAAGGTCATTGATCTGGATCCTAGCACCCTGCTATTGTTTTTATTTAGATGATCACGAAGCTTCAAATATGGTCTCTATTAGGAGTACCATCCTTTAAGCCCCTCGATTATCTGGATGAGGAAAAAAATAGTGAATCAACTTCTTCTATATCTGCACATGGAACAAACAAGTTAGTGAAAATAATGGTATCTCTTTTATTTTTGTAGCTTCTTTAGAGAACATTCCCTGAGCACAACCCTTCCCATAGGTGTATGACTAAGTGCATATGCATGCTTTAAATATTATGTCACCATTCATTATTTAGATCTATTGGATCTAAACCCCATCTCCTCCTCTCTCCTCTATAGGTTTTGGATTCCAGGTGCACCTAGAAACACCGTGGATCAAGACTTCATTACCAGGTAATGTCTGGTACCCTTGTATTTATGTTCCTCATTTCATGTATATCTGCACTCATTTATACAATTTTGATAATGGCTATGCTCATGGCCTGTGTGAGCTCAGATAAATGGTCTTCTTAGTTCTTTTCCTATTGTATAGAACACTTAAGACATTGGTACATATACATGAAATGCTTAGATGTAGATCATTTCTTTTTCTTTCCATGTACCTTACAATGAAATGAACACAAATTTAAGAAAGATCACTAATAATTCAAACTAGGATACAATAGTCTCACTTAGTAATTAGGCCTCCAAAGATGAGTGAAAATAATGATAACATGTACATATTTAATAAAGTTAATGTATGGAAGAACTCCTTTTGTGTAATATTTTAGAGCATTTGGAAGTAGGTTTTATATCAGAATAGATGATAAAATTTGATACTAGAGATGATGAAGGAATATTCCTTTGACACTCTACTAAAAAAACACTTACTAATGTTTACAACAAGAGGCTAAGAAGGATATTTGAAATCACAAATGTGAAGGTTGATGAAGACATTCAAAAGATTACAAATGTGGATATGAATTAGATGATTCAAAGGAAAAGAAGAAGAAGAAGAAGAGAATAATGAAAAAACTAAGATGCAAAATGATACAAAAGATATTATGTTAACTACCCCTAAAAATCTTGAGAACATGTAGAATAATCATTTAGAGAAATAGATTATTGGAGATAAGAACAAAGGTGTCATCACAAGAGGTAAATCTACTGAAGAATAGGTTAACATGTGCTTAATATTAGAAATATCTATTAGAATTAAGTAATACTGAGAGGGTGGGTGAATCAGTATAACAACACTTAAAATTTGAACTTAGCAAATTACAGCTTAACCAAACAACTACCAAAATGAAAAGAACATAAACATAAAATGAGAAAATCATAATGCCATAATTTTGTTCTTGAGGAAACTCTATTAAGGTAAAACCCTAGTGGGGATGGTACCCAAAAATATGTACTAAAAGTATTAAGTCCCTATTAGGATATCTAGCCCTGTTAGTGTTGGAAACTACAATTGAAACAATTGTTAAATTGTCATTGATGTCAAACCTTAACTGGTAAGACAATTCCTATCTAGGATAGTACCATATCTTTTGATTAATAAAGAGGATTTGAAAATAGGAGATAACAATAGGACCTAAGGAAAGGTTGAGTTATGTGATACTTCAATGGGTACTTGATTAGTTGACACATTGACAAGGTTATGATTTGTTTGTCCAAGTGAGAAGAAAGACTAGAGTTAAAGGCTTAATCGAGAAAAAGTGAAGAAATCTAGTTTAATTCGAGTGATGTTAGTGTCAACCGAGTGCTAGTACATGTTGAGTAAATCTAGTGTTGAGAGAACATCAGTAATTACTGAGCATCAGGAAATTACCGAGAAAAGAAAGTGTTTTTCGAGGAAAACAGTTTGTAGTGATGACCGAGATACATAGTGATGACCAAGGAGATGAACATAGTATTGACTGAGTGTCAGTAATTTACATTTGGAGAAAGAATTGAGAATCCCAGTCAACATAGTTGAATTCTTGGGATATGTAAAATGTGTTAAGATTATTAATGAATTGTATAGAGAATTTAATGCATGGTAAATCATTTTCTTATGAGGAGTTAAGAATGGTATCTAAGAAGAAAAGATGAAGAACATAATGATGGAAGGAATTGATGAATCTAACATAAATCTAAGATCTATGGAGGAGATTAAGTAGAAAAAGATTGATCTATCTGATCAAAGAGGTATAAAGGAAAAGCTAATTGTGAGGTTACAGAGTGTGGAAGAGGTTGATGTTATTGACTAATAAGTCTAAGCAGAAGACTGAAGGTTAAACTATGAAGGAGCTGACAAGAGTTGTGATTGCTTGAAGAAAATTATGAGAAGATCAGAGATCAAGATGGAAATGGAGATTAATCAGTAAATCAACATATATGTGTGAAGTGGATCTGTATTTTCAAAATGAGTTGAATATTTTTTAGATCAAAAACTACTGTTACTTTCTAACCATTGTATCAGTCTAAATCCTTTAATCAAGGTTGACCTAATAGTCATTGTATAAATCCTTTAATCAAAGTTGACCTAATAGTCATTGTATAAATCCTTTAGTCAAGGTTGACCTAAAAAACATTGTATAAATCCTTTAATCAAGGTGACATTCTAATGGGACATTTTTAAGCCCTCTAACAAGGCCACTCCTAATAGGGTGATTAAATCCTTTAACAGGGTCACACATAACAGTGTGTATGTAAACCTTTGACAGGGTTGGATTTTCACAGAGCTCACTTCAGAAGAGTGAAAATTAGTAGCATGTTACAAAGTGGTTTTTCCCAAATTGAGTTTCCACTATATATCCTAGTGTTATACTTGTGTGAATGATTTTGATGTGGATGTTGTTGAAAGTTTTATATTCTACAAGTTAACTACTTTTGGATAGTGGAATGTATGTTCTATGTTTCTAATATATGCTATAGAGACCAAGTTGAATTGTTGATTAGATCTGAGTTTGTTGAAGTGCTAGAAAGTTCAATTGGTACATCTAGACCCAAGAACAACTGATTCAACCCCCTCTCTATTGTTATAAATTATTCTAACAATTGGTATTAGAGTTGTTGGTGCTTATAAAGAAAATTTTTAAGGTACTTGAAGATAATGATCAAGATGTACCAAAAGGAGGTACTGAAGTTAAACAAAGAGAACTTCCCTACATGGCAGAGTCTGATGGAATTTCATCTAGCTGGTATTGGTGATTCAAAAAAGTATTATGCGGAAAATGATTATGTTACCCATGTTGCACCTTTGATTGCTGAGCAGATTAAAGAAAAACAAGAGCACAATCAAGTAATGTTGGATATTGCATCTTCCCTAAGCTATCTTGAATTTGAAGACATCAAGGATTGCACAAATGAAAATAAAATGTGGGACACTCTTGCAACTATCTATGGTGGAGATAAAAATGTGTTGAGAGCCAAATCTGAAAGCTTGAGAGGTAAGTTTGATGAAATGAAAATACAAGAAGGTGAAAATATTGCTCAATATTATGGTAGAATCAAGGAGGTAGTGAATTCCATTAGAGGAGCTAATGGAAACATTGATGATGAAACTATTATTGGTAAAGTATTGAGGACTTATCTCCCTATCTATGCTATCAAAATTTATGCAATACAAGAATAAAGATGTAACCCTGATAATGTTCTAACTTTGGAAAGTCTTGTTGGTAAGCTTACTACTTTTGAGCTGTCTAATTATGATAACTACATTGTTCCTAATGTTGAGTCTGTATTTAAGTCACAAATGGCTCTACATAACTCTAATAAGGAAAAATAAAAGTGTGTGAAAAGTGATAGTGACACTTTTGCTGAGGAACTAGATGATCTTGAGGCACTTATGGATAGAAGGCTAAAAAGAGGAAAAGGGAAATATAAAGGTAAACTTTCAATAATCTATTTTTCATGTAACAAAGTTGGCCATATTGTAGCAAGTTGGCCTAACAGTTCTAACAAGGATGAGAGAAGGGAAAACAATTATAAAGAAAAGAGAAATGAAAGAGATCATCGAAGGTATAGAGACTACAAGGACAAAGGTAAGAAATTCTCCTATATTGCTAAAGAGGAAATTGACAGTGACACTAGTGAGTCTGATGAATGTGATATAGTATTTGTTTGTGTTGCTATGAAAGATGATTCTGATGAAGATGAGAAAAATGCACTCATTTCTTATGTGAGTAAAGGTGATAAATGAATTACTGATAATGTTTGGTCACATAACATGACTGGTAATAAAAGAAAGTTTTAAACCCTAGATCGTTACAAAGGTAGAAGTGTTAAGTTTGGTAATGATACACCATATCCTATGAAAGGAAAATGATCAATTAGATTGACTAATAAGATCACTTGTGAAAATGCTTATTGGGTTGAAGGTCTTAACTATAACTTGTTGAGTGTTGCACAATTGAACAACAATGGTTACCAAGTGGAATTTCATCACAAAAAGGCTAAAATATTTGATACCACTGGTGAACTAATTAGATTTGGAGATCAGACAAGAGGTAATTTGTTCTATCTAGACCTATCAGAAGAAACATGTTTGTTTGCACAATTTGATGATGTATGGTTATGACATAAGAGGCTGTGTCATGTGAATTTTGACAATCTGGTAAATATTAGTAAAAAGAAGAAAGTTAGAGGTTTTTCGAGATTAAAGAAACCTGATAATGTGATGTGCAAATAGTCTCAATTGATAAAAATGAAAAAGTCTAGCTTTAAGAGTAAAAAATATACTTCTAAAAATCTTTTGGAATTGGTTCATATTGAACTTTGTGGACCTATGGGTGTACAAATTTATTGTGGTGATAATTATTTCATTTTGTTTGTTGATGACTATTCTAGGATGATGACTATAATGCTTTTGAAAGAAAAATCTAATGCATTTCAGTTGTTTAAGTGGTACTTGGAAAATGTTGAAAAAGAAATAGGTAGAAGGTTGAAATGTTTGAGATATGACAGAGGTAGAGAATTTATATCAAATGAGTACAATATGTTCTGCAATGATAGATGAATAAAAGATAAATGTTTGCACCAAGAACACCTCCACAAAATGGTATAGTAGAAAGAAGAAACAGGTCAATTATGGATTGTGCGAGAACACTGATGATATAAAAGAATGTTGCACCAAAGTTCTAGAGAGAAGTTGTAAGTACAACTATTATACCTTAAATTGAGTGCAAATAAAAAAAGGGACAAATTCTACACCTTTTGAGCTTGGCATGGTTATAGACCTAGTGTGAATTACTTTAGAGTCTTTGGGAGTAAATGCTATATATTGAAAGATAATATGAATGGAAAATTTGATACAAAAATTGATGAAGGCATATTCTTAGGATATTCCACTAAGAGAAAATCTTATAAGTTTTTGAGTTCTAATACTAACAAAGTTGTGGAAAGTGCAAATGTTAGAGTTGATGAATATGAAAAAAAGAATGAATTAGAGTGCAAGCAAGAAACTGGAGATTATAGATCATTTGTATATATGGAAGAAGGAGAGGCAAGTAATACACCTAAACTAGATGCAGTCACAGACAGGAAATGTCGAGCATCTAGAGGATGCTACCAAGCATGAGGTGGATGCTGCCAAGCAAGAAGAAGAAGAAGAAGCTGACAATTTGCATGATGAACCTAAAGATCAAGCACAAGGAGAAAATAAATATGAACCTACATTGGCACAATATGTAAGAAGACATCACAAGCCTCAACAAATCATTGGAGATAAAGAATATGGAATCATGACAAGAAGTAATTTGAAAGATCATACATGCTTAATATGTGAGTTTGAGCCTAAAACTATAAAAGATGCTTTAGAGAATGATGATTGGATACAAGCTATGAATGAAGAAATAGAGAAGATAGAAAATAATGATACCTGGACTCTAGTGCTGAGACCAGAAGATGAGAATGTTATTGGAACAAAATGGGTATTCAGAAATAAGCTAAATGAACATGGAGAAGTCACAAGAAACAAGGCCAGATTAGTATGTAAGGGGTATGCATAAGAAGAAGGAATTGAAATTGGGGAAACATTTTCCTCTATATAAATATTAGGAGTAAGGAATCTACTTTCATATGCAGCTTACAAAGGATTCAAAGTATATCAAATGGATGTCAAGTCAACATTTTTGTAAGAGATATTAGAAGAAGAAGTATACATTGAACAGCCAAAAGGATTTGTTTACCCAGACAAGAAAAATATGGTTTTCAAGTTACACAAGGTGTTGTATGGATTGAAACAAGACCCCAGAGCATGGTATGAGAGACTACACAATTACCTAGTAAAGATTGGATTTGCAAGGACAAATCACAACAACAATGTATATATGAAGACTGAAGAAGGTAAAGGGATTTTGTTAGCTAAAATATTTGTTGATGATATCATATTTGGAGGACAAGATTTTTGGCAGTGGGACAACATCCCTCACAGGGTTTGCAACATGGCTTAACTACCTCCTGTGTCTTTTATAAGTCTATTGGTTATATTGGGCATTAAAAGGTCAATGTTTTGGTGCAACGAAAACCCTAGCTTGTAACAAGTGGTATTAGAGCTTGGTCATAGGTTTGAATCCATGTAGGCCACGATGAGTGATGTTGGGTAGGAGATTGTTGGTAGTGGGCTAGCATCCCTTGTAGAGTTCATGACATGACTTATCCACCTCCTATGTCTTTTATAAGTCTAGTGGTTGTATCGGGGATTAACAGGTTGATCTTTTGGTGCAATGACAACCCTATCTTGTAACAACCCTATGTAAGAAATTTTCAAATGAGATGAAAATTGAATTTGAAATGTCTATGTTTGATGAGATCAAATTCTTTGTTGGTTTGTCAGTCTATCAGATAATGAAAGGTATATATATTACTCAATCTAAATATATCAAGGAGATATTGAAAACTTTTGGTATGGAGGAATCTAGACCAGTGAGTACTCCTATGGCTACTAGAGATAAACTGTCTAAAACTCATGATACTGTTGAAGTGAATCAAACCTTGTATAGATCCACGATTGGAAAGATACAATATGTTGTTCATAGTAGACTAGATATTTCCCTAGTAGTTGGGATTGTGGAAAGATTTTATACCAATTATAAGGAAAATCATATGATGGCTGTAAAAAGAATACTAAGATATCTGAAAGGAACTAAAGACTATGGGCTTTATTACAAGAAGAATGACAAGTTTGAATTGAGATTTTACACTAATGAAGATTGGGCTAGAAAAGTGGATGACAGAAAAATTACAAGTGGTGGAGAATTCTTTCTAGGAAAGAGATTAGTCTCGTAGAAAAGCAAGAAACAGAATTGCATTTCCCAATCTATAGCATAAGCTGAGTATGTTGCAACAGTAGTGAATTATTCAAATTTAATGTGGATCAAGAAATTGTTAAAAGGAATGAAGGAAGAAATCAATGAGCCAGTTGTTCTTTTCTGTGATAACACAAGTGCTATTAATATATCAAAGAATCTACTGATGCATACTAAGACTAAGCATATTGCTATCAAGTATCATTACTTCAGATAGTTAGTCCAAGACAAAGAAGTGAGATTGGAGTATGTAAATACAAATGAATAATTAGTAGATATATTTACAAAAGCTTTACCTAAGGATGCTAGTAAATATCTTAGAGGTAAAATAGGGGTGATTCGCTTAACTGAGGCTACCTAGTAAAATAGGATCACTACATCAAATGTGCTAATCAGAATATTTGACAAATTGATGCAGAAAAGGTCACACTTTAGGAGTCACCTAGAGTTGTGAGAAGTAAGGAAAAGAAATTAATCAGTCATAAGAAAGATGACAGAGGGAGTATACAACATACAAAATTGACATGAAGACACCTACATGATAAAGATGTAATATTTTGGATTGTTGTCAAAGAGAGAGAAGATTCAATGAAACTTGAGGAAGAGTTACATAAAAGATTTAGAGGGAGTAATTGAGTAAGCGGTCATGCAAGGAAAAAGTTGTGAATCCAAATGAAGCTAAGGATATTAATAAAAATATGATGCACATGAATCTTGTTGGTTCCTCAAACTGGACTTTATTCTTTTGGTAGCAACCAATACATCTATAGTTTTTAAGGATGGGTTAGATCCAAATATAAAGCTCAAAGATGATTCGACCAACTATAGGAACAAGATTGCCCTCTGCACTTATAGCTCTCCAAAACCAAGGAGGGTGCTCCTAATCTAGTAAAATAAAACTTATTTCACTAATCACTGACTGGATTTAAATACAATAGATGGATGGTAAGAAAATACTAAATGAGAACCACTCATTCAGTGATTCTCCATTACCATAAGATGAGGCAGAATAGATAGGTCACAATACTTAATAGATTTTTGATAAATTTGTATCAAATGGGGGAGTACCATAGAACCCTGTCAAACATTGAGTTCTATAAACTAGCTTCATTATTGGCTAGTTCCTTATCCATTGGGTAACACCCTCACTGCAAAATTGTGATACATAAACAAATATACTAAACTTTGATGATCTTTATCCTTTGAAAATACTAATCACCCTGTGGTGGATTTTATGAAAGGACTCCTAAATTCATACTACTTACTAGTATCCTTGTGCAAACCTCAGAGAATCAGTGTTATATCTAAGGCTTATTTAATTTGATCCTAGATCAAACCTGAAGAATATCAACACATAACTCAAACAAAGAACACACATAGGAGAGATGTAAACCCTCGATTTTATTTAATATGATATATCATCATGTATACACAAAGAATTTTAAAATGAAAACTATCTAGATAATTAACTGAACCAACAACACTTGCTATTATGAAAACTTGGCCTAATACAATTTACTGTATCCTAGACTGAGAGCAAAGTCTTGAGTTGGTGTTCTGAAACTGAACAAAAGACTAAAAGTACATCTCCTATGCAGCCCATAGAGCACTTGGGACCAATTCTGAGAAAATTCATAGAGAATTAGGAACCCTTACAATAATGAAAAGATCTCATATATATCCCTCAGGAAAAGACCTAAAAGATACTTTTGTCATGACACCTGTCTCTTTCTAGAAAGATCAATTTTGTAAACAACTTCGTTTCCCACCAAAATCTGACCTTAGAGAAAAAAGCTCTTACTTTTCTACTTGCTCAAAAATTGATTATAACCTCTGCTATTCAATTTGTCATTTCCCACCGTTTCCAACGATATGTTACACTTATATGTTTGAGTAAAAAATGAACCTCCAACAACATTTTTAATTTCCAGCTTCATTAGTAACTAACAGACACAAAATTTTGAAAATATGCATAGTTTGAACTTTACAAAATTATTTTATTTTCATCTACACATTTAAATTCTTAGTGGACCACATGTGCCACATGGTACCATCGGATTGGTCATATAGACCACATCATCACCACCTCATTGGGCTGACTGCCACATCACTAGTCATGCCACTTGTCGCTCTTCGGTTGGCTCATGCCTCTGACTAGGCATCCACCTATAACCTCCTCACCACCTCATCAGGCTGCCATGTGTCAGCGTATGACATGATCACAAGGTCTGATTTCCCTCCTTGCGGTCATGCGACCAACATTAGATGAGCGATGTGTATCTTGAGGCCGTTGGAACCTGTACACTACATTTTGTCAAAATTTACCTTCACCTCATGTGGGATCCGCTTGCCATGTCACCTCCAAATCATCACCAGCTGGGTGCCTCAATTTTCGTGCGCATGGGAAAGATTCTACCTGGGTTTCCATACTTGGACACCATTGTTCTACGTGTTGGGGTATTTGAAGAACTTATTTGACCTCTCCATGATGAATGTGGGATAAATCCCATGGCATTTATAATATATTTCCTCCAAAATACATCTCAATGTGCACACTAGCTGATCGGGCCCACAGAGATCTAGAAGCTCTCTACATGCCTCCTTTTCTCTTCACTTTACAATGCAACTAAGTGTTTTTACTTTTAAATATCTTAGGTAGCAAAGACTGGGCGAATGTGGGATTAAAAACCCAATACATAGCCCATTGTTCTATCTGCCTAAACTCCTCATGTGCGTGGGCAAGCTGCTTCCTTAGTTTATTTTAGGCTTGGGAAAACAACATTCAAAGGGCATGCCCCACATGTGAAGATGGTGTGCAAAGCATGCCAATGGCAGCTTCCAACATGGTGCACAAAAATGCCCCTTCCTCACGCTAGTTAATGCCTGCAGCACCCTTCTCATAAAATAGACTAAAATGAAGGTATGTGCTGCAAACTCACACAAGCCCACTTCACTTTATACACTGGCTTCTTCTATCAAATGCTAGCATATTTTATTAGAACTAGCAGCCTTTCAACTACTTACATTGGCTCCTTCTTTTTCTTACCACTGGCTTGTGCACAACATCATCAATTTTCTGAGACCAAATCAAAAGAAATGTGTAGCCTCCTATGTAGAGAGTAATTGATTCACATGCAACAACTCAGTGAGATGCTCCCCACTAGCTTCCTCAAGCAGCCGCTTACTTCCAGCCAAAACTAATAGCAAAGTCTTGCTATAATAGCTTTGCCTAATGAGACTGTTAGAACAATGGATATGAATTGTAACAACCCGATGAGAATTCTTACATTGTGTTGTCTTCAGGTTGTTCATTTCTAGGTTTTGTATTACCAATTTGAGGACTTTCAAAAATTCAATTGGACTTTCAACTTTTTTCTTGTACAAGTTATAAAAAAGATTCTACCATGCCCATATGTATGTTTTGAGAGATTTCAATAGAGCTCGAAAGAAAATCATGGTCTTGCTCATTGTGGAACTCAAAGACAATGACGTGAAAGTAAAAATTAGAAGAAGATGCGGGAAGAGGCATGCTTTTTTTTAATTATAGTCAAAAGAAAATGGAGTAAATCAACTGCGCTCAAGCCGAGAAGCCTGGAGCCTTAAAAACTTTAGAAAGGGCAAGATAATTTGAATAATTAACTGGGTCATCACCGGATTTCTAATAACCCACAAACTTTTAGTACTTCCTTTGTAAAATGGCCTATTCTGGCTTGTTCGACAAATGCAAAATAATCACTGTAAATTGCCTCAGAAGGAGATGGATAAAAAATATGAAAATGTGAGTTGAGGGTGAACCACTGAATTTGGAAAAAGAATCATATGCAAGGAATACAAAAAAAACAACTGCCAATTGGAGACAATCATCCAACATCAAGTTACGAATTACGGAAAATGGTTACTTTGTGAGTTTACTCTAGTCGTTATAAAACACTTTTTGTTTGACCTTGCAAACCTGTCAGATGAAAACCTCATGGATTGAAACCCTGGATGAATGATCTCTCTTGGGCATAGAAAATAAGGTTATAATAAGATTCTCAAAGTGATCAACTGATTATCTAGAAATAATCCTCAAAGTTACCTCTCCAGAACATCCTGAACTGAAAGGCAGTGAAATAGTATAAATTGGGTTTATAACTGATTGAGGAAAGGGGTCAAATGGATTGACAAAGACTTGAAAATCTTCTGGCAAGTACACTTCCAGGTCTACAATATGGAACATCCTTTAATTGTGCTTGACCTTGAATCAGATGCAAATGGCAAGACCCCAAATTAGGTCACTCAGATTACTGAACAAGGCAAACACAAAGAAACTTAATAATCTACAAATGAAATGACTTTGGCAAATAGGTCAGATGAGCATATGGGGGGCTGAAAATATGTACAAACACTCTTTCTCAGGCCTAAAACATGATGCAACAACGCACACATTATGATCAATCACAGGGAAATAAATGCACTTCCTTAAAGTGAGCTACTCAGTGAAAATCGAGAAGCACACATTATGCAGATTTTTTGAATCACCTCTAAACAACCACTTCAAAAACTTATCAGATCTAAAATTTAGGACCTCAAACCTATTTCATATGTCAAATGATAGGTGATGAACACCCTATCCACTTGACACATCATGAAATTCAATAGGCTCTTTTATCTGTGCACTCAAACTACGCTTGCTTTTGACAACAAAACAAAGCACTGATTTGACACTTGGAGAAAATTTCAAGATATGGAGTCAAAAATACAACTTGGATTTTTGAGCTCCAACATTGGCTCTGTCTAGGGATGCCCACCCCTTGCGAGTAAGTAGAGAATTCAGAATCTTTGGTAGAGCAGACCATTTCAAAAGAAAAATTGACTTTTCTCTCTCTTCTCAAAACTAGGGAACCTTTATTGAAAGAAACACTCCACACAACTGAAAGCAAAGAAACTATACAATGAGCACACTATGTACAAATGGTCCAAAGCCATCAAACTTAAATCACCTCTTACCTCTATCAAAAAATTGATTTTCATCTCCATGGATCAAAGGTAAACTGAGGTTGTCGGTCCTATCTGTCTGATCAAACATATTACCGTAGATTTTAAACATTTCAAAAGAAAAATAATCAGCATCCTCACCATTATTAGGTGCCTTGGAATCATCAAAGTACTGAAAATGCTGAATATTTTGTATCAATAAGTCACTACCTTCTTTATCATTGTTAACCAGTTGAGAAGGAAGATACTTCAATTTACTCCAATAGTTAGAAACATCAGGCCTATCTTGCTCATTAGTTTGCAAAGAAGAAATATGATCAATTACAACATTAGTTTGCAAACTATGAGGAAACATCCCATCATCTTGATGACAACTCCTATCAATACTTTGCACATGTAAGCATGTATCATCAGACAATGGTTCCTTTAAAATTTATAGGGCTGAAAAGGTATATTCAGATTTATCACTTTTCTCAACATGTTGATCTATACAGGAATCCCTGTTATCAAGCTCATCAAAAACTGAATCCACACTAGAACATGAATCTTCATATTCATCATACATGACACTATTATGTTCATTACATTCACATGCATTATTTTCTTGCAAAGTATCAAATCCAAGTATAGAAAAAGGATTGACACTAGATGCATCATACTCCATACCTTTACTGATATCATCATTATCAAAACATATGTCGATTGGGCATGGAATCATAGAGTCATAGTTAGATGCATATTTCTGAAAATCAGTAGCTAAGAGTTTTGAAATTTCATCACTGCTTATTGAACATTGAACTTTATGTTCACCTTCTTTGGGCTCTTGCTAGATGTTGCAACCATCTTCTTCACTGGAAACATGAATCAAGATCTCTTGGCTTGCAACATATATTTCTAAGAAGTCACTACAACCACTTTCATCTACCTCATAATCATCTCCTTGTTGTTTCCATATGCATTTTTTATACTGAAACAAGAAGTTTTCTCTCTTATGTTGATAGAAGGAAGGATCTACAAACTTAATGAAAACATTATTAATTGTAGATTCATCTTCAATATCTTTATATTCACTGACTTCACTATCAACATCATAATCAACATCACTAGCACAAATAGAAACAACACTATCATCATCGGTGGCTGCTTCATCATTAAAATGAAGAACAACCATTGCTTGTAACCTCTTTTCTTCTTGTAGCTGCCAGCACATAACATCATTTTCAACAAGTTCTTTTTTGAGAATAGCAATTTTGATGAGCAGATTTTTGTAATCAGAATCATGGATGGTGGGATCAACATAGGCACTAATGTATTGTATCTGATCTTTACCTTTTATTTCACACACATCCCAACCAACTCTTTCATCAAAATGTTCTATGAATGTTGCTCTTAATAGCTCCCAAGAAGGGATTGAACATGATGGAAGGGATAAGAACCAATCCCTTACATTATGTGAAAGAGATTGCACAAGCAACCTCATGGCCATATCTTCATGCTTAACGTCCATCTCATCAAATAAATCCATTAGATTATCCACATGTTGGCTTGCTGAAATTGATCCATCATCCATAAAACTTGGCTAGCCTTCCCCATCCTTAGTAGAAAATTCATGAGGGGCACCTTCAATGTCATAAAAAATAGGGCTTGTACCTTTGTCCAGAAAAGCTTATGCATGAATCCATTATGGGCTGCATCTTTTTCAAAGAAATTTTCAAATTCTTATTATGAACAACTCATGTAGACATAAAGATTCTTCAAGTCATACATATTCCTCCAAAATACAACCAAGATTTTCCAACAAATCTAGAGAAATATGTAGATCTAGAATATAAAACCCTTTCTATGGTGACTTCTTCACCCAATAAGGATCATGTAAATACACAAATTATTTGAATGAGAAATACCTAGTATTTTCCTTTTGTTGCTGCTATTTTTTTATTGGCTAAAAATATGATAGATCTTAGAGCTCACCTTGTAGCTCCATCAAGTTCTTTTCACGTAGAGTCACCACCTCCTTGAAGAGGAAAATATTTCACTTATTCACAATCTTTTTCTAGCCAACCAAAACTTCACCAGGATCTTTAAACATTGTCTATCAGAACTGTATACATCATATTTTCTATTCTGAATTTGCACTGATCAAACATAGAACTCTCAAAGTCACCACTCACTATCTTGGTGAGATGATATTTAAAACTTTTTAGATCTGACTCTATACTTCAATAGTAACCACTAGATAGATAAATAAGCCATCCAAGAGTCTAGCTCTACTCGTACCACATTATTTAAACTTTACTATAACACCAGAGATATCAAATTAGATTTAGCATAACTTTTGCATCTCTATTCCCCAACAGAGTCATCATTTTGTTGGTTCCTCAAACCAGACTTTATGCTTTTGATAGCAACCAATACATCTATAATTTTTAAGGATGATTTAGATCCAAATATAAAGCTCAAAGATGACTGGACCAACTATAGGGACAAGATTTCCATCTGCACTTCTGGCTCTGCAAAATCAAGAAAAGTGCTCCTAATCTAGTAAAACAAGACTTATTTCACTAATCACTAACTAGATTTAAATACAACAAATGGATGGTAAGAAAATACTAAATGAGAACCACTCATTCATTGATTCTCCATTATCATAAGATGAGGTAGAATAGGTAGATCAATATACTTCATAGATTTTTTATAAATTTGTATCAAATGAGGGAGTATAATAGAACCCTATCAAACATTGAGTTCTATAAACTAGCTTCACTACTGGCTAGTTCCTTATCCATTGGGTAACACCCTCACTACAAAATTAAGATACATAAACAAATATACTGAACTTTGATGATCTTTATCTTTTGAAAATACTAATCACCCTGTGGTGGATTTTATGATAGGACTCCTAAATTCACACTACTTACTGGTATCCTTGTGCAAACCTCAGAGAATCAGTGTTATATATAAAGCTTATTTAATTTGATCCTAGATCAAACCTGAAGAATATCAACACATAACTCAAACAAAGAACAGACATAGGAGAGATGTAAACCCTAGATTTTATTCAATATGCTATATCATCATGTATAAAAAAAGTGCTTTAAAATTCAAACTATCTGGATAATTAACTAAACCAACAACACTTGCTATTATGAAAACTTGGCCTAATACAGTTTACTGTATCCTAGACTGAGAGCAAAGTCATGAGTCTATGTTCTAAAACTAAATAGAAGACTAAAACTACATCTCCTAACTAGCCCACAGAGCACTTGGGACCAATTTTGAGAAAATTCACAGAGAATTAGGAACCCTTACAAGAATGAAAAGATCTCATATATATCCCTCAGGAAATGACCTAAAAGACACTTTTGTCATGACACCTATGTCTTTCCAGAAAGATCAATTCTGTAAACAACTTCTTTTCCCACCAAAATCTGACATCGAAGACAAAAGCTCTTACTGCTCTTTCCTGCTTGTTCAAAATTGATTATAATCTGTCCCATTCAATCTGATGTTTCCCACTATTTCCAACGGTATATTACACTTATATGTTTGAGTAAAAAATGAACCTCCAACATTGTTTTTAATTTCCAGCTTAATGAGCAACTCACAGACTCAAAATTTTGAAAATATGCATAGTTTGAACTTTACAAAATTGTTTTATTTTCATCTGCACATTTAAAATCTTGGTAGGGCCACATGTGCCACATGGCACCATCAAATTTGTCCTGTAGACCACATCATCACCACCTCATTGAGCTGATCACCACATCACTAGTCATGCCACTTGTTGCTCTCTGGTTAGCTCATGCCTTTGAATGGGCATCCACCTATAACCTCCTCACCACCTCATCATGCTGCCACATGTCAACCTGTCGCATGATTGCAAGGGCTGATTTCCCTCCTTGTGGTCACGCGACCACCATTAGATCACCAACATGTATCTCAAGGCCGTCAAAACCTACACACTACATTTTGTCAAAATTTACCTTCACCTCATGTGAGACCCATTTTCCATGTCACCTCCAACTCATTGCCAGCTGGGCACCTCGATTTCCATGCATGTGGGCAAGCCTCTGCCTTGGCGTCCATACTTGGACACCATTGTTCTATGTGTTGGGGTATTTGAAGAATTTATTTGACCTCTCCATGATGAATGTGGGATAAATCCCATGACATTTATAATATATTTCCTCCTAAATATGTCTCAAAATGCACACTAGCTGGCCGGGCCCACATAGATCTAGAAGCTCTCCACATGCCTCCTTTTCTCTTCACTTTACATTGCAATTGAATGTTTTTACTTTTAAATATCTTAGGTAGCAAAGACTAGGTGAATGTGGGATTAAAAATCCAATACACAGCCCATTGTTCTATCCATCTAAACTCGTCATGCGTGTGGGCAAGCTGCTTCCTTAGTTTATTTTAGGCTTAGGAAAATAGCATTCAAAGGACAATGCCCCACATGTGAAGATGGTGTGTAAAGCATGCCAATGCCAGCTTCCAACATGGTGCATACAAATGCCCCTTCCTCATGCTTGTTAATGCCTACAACACCCTTCTCATAAAATAGACCAAAATGAAGGTATGTGCTGCAAACTCACACAAGCCCACTTCCCTTTATACACTTGCTTCTTTGTTTTCAAGAAGCTGGCTTCTTCTATCAAATGCTGGCATATTTTATTAGAACTAGCAACCTTTCAACTACTTATGCTGGCTCCTTTTTCTTACCACTAGCTTGTGCACAACATCATCAATTTCTTGTGACCAAACCACAAGAAATGTGCAGCCTCGAATGTAGAGAGTAATTGATTCACATGCAACAACTTGGTGAGATGCTCCCTAGTAGCTTCCTCAGGCAGCCGTTCACTTCCACCCAAAACTAATAGTGAAGTCTTTCTATATTAGCTTTGCCCAATGAGACTTTTAGAACAATGTATATGAATTGTAACAACCCGATGAGAATGCTTACATTTTGTTTTCTTCAGGTTGTTCATTTCTTGGTTTTGTATTACCAATTTGAGGACTTTCAAAAATTCAGTTGGACTTTCAACTTTTTTCTTGTACAAGCTCTAAAAAAGATTCTACCATGCCCATATGTATGTTTTGAGAGATTTTAATAGAGCTCAAAAGCAAATCATGGACTCACTCATTTTGGAGCTCAAAGACAATGACGTGAAAGTAAAACTTAGAAGATGTGGGAAGAGGCATGCTTTTTTTTAGTTATAGCTAGAAGAAAATGGAGTAAATTGACTGTGCACAAAGCGGGAAGCCTGGATCCTTGAAAACTTCAAAAAGTTTAAGATAATTTGAATAATTAACTAGGTCATCACTAGATTTTTAATAACCCACGAAGTTTTATTACTTCCTTTGTAAAATGGCCTATTCCGGCTTGTTCGACAAATGCAAAATAATCACTGTAAACTGGAGATGGATAAAAAATAAGAAAAGGTGATCTAAGGGTGAGCCATTGAATCTAGAAAAGGAATCATATGCAAGGAATAAAACAAAACAACTGCAAAGTGGAGACAAGCATCCGACATCAAGTTATGAATTTTGGAAAATGGTTACTTTGTGAGTTTACTCTAGCTGTTATAAAAAACTTTTTGTCTGACCTTGCAAACTTGTTAGATGAAAACCTCATGGATTGAAACCCTGGATGAATGATCTCTCTTAGGAATAGAAAATAAGGTTATAATAAGATTCTCAAAGTGATCAACTGATTATCTAGAAATAATCCTCAAAGTTACCTCTCCAGAGAATCCAAACTAATTGAGGAAAGGGGTCAAATGGATTGACAGAGAATCCAAAATATTCAGGCAAGTACACTTCCAGGTCTACATTATGGAACATCATTTAATTATTCTTGACCTTGAATCAGGTGCAAATGGCAAGACCCCAAAGTAGGTCACTCAGAAAACTGAACAAAGCAAACATAGAGAAACTTAATAATCTGCCAATGAAACAGAAAATAGGTCATACGAGCATATGGGGGGCTAAAAATTGGTATGGACACTCTTTCTCATGCCTAAAACATGATGCAACAACCCACATGTTATGATTGGTCATAGGGAAATAAATGCACTTCCTCAATGTGGGCTACTCAGTGAAAATTAGGAAGCATACATTATGTAGATTTTTTGAATCACCTCTAAATAGCCACTTCAAAAACTTATCAGATCTGAAAGTTAGGACCTCAAACCTATTGCATATGTCAAATGATAGGTGATGAACACCCTATCCACTTGATGCATCATGAAACTCAATAGGCTCTTTTATCCATGCACTCAAACTACGCTTCCTTTTGAAGACAAAACAAAGCACTTATCTGACACTTGGAGAAAATATCAAGATACGGAGTCAAAAATACAACTTGGATTTTTGAGCTCCAACAAATATTTTGGATTGTTTGGTAAATCATGTGCTATTCATATGGTGTTTCCATCAATGCCAAAGAATGAGATTGTTGGAAACTATAATTGAAATAATTGTTATAGTGTCATTGATGTCAAATCATTATTGGTAAGACAGTTGCTATCTAGGATAGTACCGTATATTTTGATTGATGAAGAGGATTTGAAAATAGGAGATAATAATAGGACCTAAGGAATGGTTGAGTTATGTGACACTTCAATGGGTACTTGATCAGTTGGCACATTGATAAGGTAATGAGTTGTTTATCCAAGTGAGAAGAAAGACTAGAATTATATGCTTAACTAAGCAAACATGAAGAAATCTAGTTTAATCCGAGTGATGTTAGTGTCAACTGAGTGCTAGTACATGTCGAGTAGATCTAGTGTTGATTGAATATCACTAATTTTTGAGCATCATGAAATTACTGAGCAAAGACAATGTTTTCTGAGGAAGACAATTTGTAGTGATGATCGAGCTACACAATGATGACCGAGGAGATGAACACAGTATTGACCAAGTGTAAGCAATTTACATTTGGAGAAAGAATTGAGAATCCCAGCTGACATAGTTGAATTCTTGGGATATGTAAAATGTTTTGACATTATTAATGAATTGTATGGAGTATTTTATGCATGGTAAATCATTTTCTTATGAGGAGTTAAGAATTGTATCTAAGAGGAAAAGATGAAGAACATAATGATGGAAGGATTTGATGAATCTGAACTAAACCTAAGATCTACGAAGGAGATTATGTGTCAAAAGATTGATCTATATGATCAAAGAGGTATAAAGGAAAAATTGATTGTGAGGTTATAGAGTGTGGAAGAGGTTGATGTTATTGATTGATAAGTCTAAGTAGAAGGTTGAAGGTGAAACTGTAAAGGAGATGAATAGAGTTGTGATTGCTTAAAGTGAATTCCAAGTAGATCAAAGATGGAGATGGAAATGGAGATCGGTCAATAAATCAACATATATGTGTGAAGTGGATGTGTATTTGTAAAGTTAGTTGTATGTTTTTCAGATCATAAACTACTATTACTTTCTAACCATTGTATGAGTCTAAATCCTTTAATCAAGGCTGACCTAACAATCATTGTATAAATCCTTTAATCAAGGTGACATTCTAATGGGATGTTTTAAAGCCCTCTAACAAGGCCACTCTTAACGCAGTGATTAAATCCTTTAATAGGGTCACACCTAATAGTTTGTATGTAAATTAACAGGGTTAGCTTTTCATAGAGCTCACTTCAGAAGAGTGAAAATCAATAGCATGTTACAATGTGGTTTTTCCCAAATTGGGTTTCCACTATAAATCCTGGTGTTATACTTGTGTGAATGATTTTGATGTGGATTTTTTTGAAAGTTTTATATTCTACAAGTTAATTACTTTTGGATATTGGACTACATGTTAGATGTTTCTGATATAGGCTATAGAGAACAAGTTGAATTGCTGATTAGATCTAAGTTTTTTGAAGTGCTAGAAAGTTCAATCGGTACATCTGGACCTAAGAACAAATGATTCACCCCCCTCTCTATTGTTCTAAATAATTCTAATAGTTAGGAGCTGATGATTACATTAGCATATTTCCCTATTAAAGGAATGCAAGAAACCTGTTAGAGGTGTACAATGAGCATACTTATCTTACAATCAAATTTTTTTCTCCAATTACAATTCTTTATCAAAATTAACTTATACAAGCATATAGTATGATTTATTAGTTCTAGTTGTATCTCACATCACCTTCTATATAATTATGAAATCACAATATATCCATTCATACAACCATATCTCACACCTCACTTCTCAAAAATATTTTGATATATATACTTTATCATATACCTAGTTGATTCCCAAATACATTAAAAATGAGACCAACACTTATCCAAAAAGTAGATACCAAGTCGATGATCATACATTACCAAAATAGGGATAATACCCAATCAAAATCCTGTTATCTCTTTTTGAGCATTAAGTGTTGTCATTAGTATCAAATGAGATCAGTCGATAATCTAAGCTATTCAAGTTGGTAATAGTAGCAATAAGGAGTTAAATAAGTTAGTCGGTTGAACTTACAAAGCCTTCATACCCAACAGTTACAATATAGAACCTAAAGCTAAAAGAACATTGGTTTAACCAAGCATGTTTACTGAGCATCAGAGTTTACCGAGAAGGAAGTTAGTGAACACTGAGCATTCTACATACTGAGCATCAGTTTATTCACCAAACAAGAAATGCAATATTTATTGAGTTGTTTAGGAAACAACATAGTAATAAAAAATGGCACATATATCTATGTAAATGGTTTACATAGATCTATAAATGTTTTACCAAGATCGAGACACATTTATTATGGATGTAATCATTTAATATTGTGATGATTACTATGTAATAGTTAGATCTAGGTTATTTTTGTACACTGTAGATCTTAGGTTTTCTAAGATGTTGTAAACCTAAGTAGGTCAAAGAAATTTTCTATATAATTGTGAAAGATCTCATTTTGACATATACATGACAAGGAGATCATGAAGCAGTAGCTGTACACAGGACATCAGAGATCAAACAAGGGTTTACATGAATGAACAGTTATCATAGACTGTATTAAGGTTATCAGAAACATACAAGGCTACCGAGCAAGACAACGAGTAATATTGTATACATCAATGTGAAATATATTTAGTAATTCAGAGATCTAATTCAGACAAATTCAAGTTTCCATTTATAGATATTTTATATTATCAATTTAACCATTATAGTAGGATTGTAAATATCTTAATAGAGTAGACTTAACCGTCTATTATAAATCTCTTAACTAAGTGCACACTTATTTGGTGTTCCTAAAATCATTTCACAAGGTAGATGTAATCAATCTAATGTTACTCCTAATAGGGTAAGATCACCATAAGTGATCACAATTATAGCCTTAACCGTCATCACTTTATTTACTACAGTAGTGAAGAATTTGTGGGTGTCATCCCCACCATAGTTTTTACTTTCTAACAAGGTTTTCTACATAACCAAAATACTTGAGTCATGTGTTAACATTTCATGAATGATTTATTGTTTATTTTCATGCACGTTACTTTTACAAGTTATTTGAATATATGTTGCAAACAATGGATTTAGTTAGTTAGTTATGCACTACTATTGTTGATATTTAATTTAGTAAAAGTTTTTGATGGTACTCATTCAACCCTCCTGTCTTAGTACTAGATCTTTCCTATCCCAAAAATTGGTATCAGAGCTAGATCTCTTATTTCGAAGTTTAATCACTAAAGGTGAAAGATCTCAGGATGGAGAGATATATGTTGGACAAGAAAATTACAAATCAAAAGATTCAAATGCAAATTTTCCTTGAGCAATACAAACAAGAAACTGATGAATTGAAGAAGTTACTGGTTCAAAGAAAAGATATGGCTATTCGGTATAGTGAAACTGATTATAATGAAGAAGATATTGATGACCCATTTGAGAATATTGGATCTGGTTCAGGCAGTATATTTGACATATCTAAAGGAAGTTTATTTTATCTTTTTGAGAAAAATATTCATCTTACTCAACAAGTTAAAGCCCTACAGATCAGTCAAGAAGTACAAATGGTAAGAAAGATTGATGTGATGAACAATGCTAGGTAAGGTGAACAAGAGAGAAACTTGGTTATTGAAGAAAAAAGACAAATGAAAAAGAAATTACAAGAGAAAAAATCTAAGATACTAAGACTTATCGAGCATCATTTTGAAGTGATGTAGGAGCATCTTGGGTCTTGAGCAATCTTGCATCACCAAAAATATTTCCTATTTTCCTATACATCTCTGATGTTTTTTTTGTAGTTGTTATTAATGTTGGTTTCTTTCCTTGAAAAGCTAATGTGGTGTTGAAGACCTAATCTTGAGAATTCTCCTAAGAGCGCACGTCCTAATTCATTTGGATCTGGAAGTTATCACCATTTTCCTCAGGTATCGACTTTCCACTAGTTTCACATGAAACATGGAGTGTTTAGCCTTGCGTGGTTCCTTATGAGAAAATTGGATCTTGTGAAGTTTAGGATATGTTCTTGGATCATGTGTGGACCTAAATGTAGCTTTGTAGCATGTTATGTTACTTCTTTCTTAGTTTTTGGTTTCTCTCCCTAAGTCGACCTATAATGTCATTAAATGTCTGATTGGATATTTTGTGGCTTAGCTAGCTATATAAGAAGCTTAGGTTGTTTATTTGGGAGCAAGATGGTGATAGTAGAAAAGTAGTAGAAGTGGAAGAGAAGATAATATGTGAGCTAAGACTCTAAATTCCTAATTCTTTTTATATAAGGCCGAAACTCATAAGGCCTCACAACCGGGCATGTTGACTGATTTTATTTAATCACACCAATTTGGTTGCTAGTTTCCTGGCATCATATACATTGTGTTTCATTGTGATTGTGAGTTATATATTTCTTCTGTGTGTAACTCTGATCAGCAGGGCTTGTTTATTGATTCAAGTGGAATCAATTCTTCTTAATTCTACTTGAATCTACCTTGCCCTTGCATCAAGTGGTATCAGAATGAGTTATTTCTTGTGGATTGGATCATGGAGAATCTTATTGGATTGGTTGTAGGGTGGAAGATCTAGGATTTGACCTATAACTTGCACAAGGTTAAGATCTTGTTGGAACCTAATTGTCAAGATGGTTCATGGTAGAGGAAATGATAATGATGTCATGGATATATTGAGGTAGATTGCAACTAGGCTTGAAGCTATAGAGACATCCCAGAGAAGAGGCACACATCTTGAAGATGTTAGTGATGAAGAAGAGGAAACACCTAATCCTGAACCTAGAGTTGAATAGGATGAGGAAAGACTTTTGAGATTTTTGTCTAAGGCTAACTCCAGACCTATGGTTGAAGTTGTTCGCTATGATGGAAGACTTGAGACTAATGCACTTTTGGATTGGATCTCTGAGATGGATAAATAATTTTTGTATGAAGGTTAACAAATTGCAGTTGTAGAGATTGAGGCATCCTAAGCCTTACCATATTGCTTGGATCTAGAAGGAGCATAAACTACTTGTAAGTGAACAATGCCTTGTTAAATTCAAAATTGGAAGTTATCATGATGAAGTTTTGTGTGATATTATGTCTATGGACTGTTGTCACATTCTTTTGGGTTGACCTTGGTGATATGATAGGAAAGATTTTCATGATGGTAGATTGAATCAATATACTATTTGGATGGATGGGAAGAAACAAATATTGTTTCCTTTAGTAGAGAAGTTTGATGAAGGTCACTATACTATGGTCAGAGTATGCTTGGTTTAGGGTAAAAATTTTGCAAGAGAAATGAAAGAAAAAAATGTTTTCTATTCTTTAATTCCAAGGAAAAATGAGAAACAAGATGGGTTAGAACATGCACCTGAGGTTAAACCTTTGTTGACTGAATTTCATGACATCATTTTTGATAATGTACCTGATGGTTTTCCTCCTATGAGAAGTATAAGTCATTGTATGGATTTGATACCTGGAGCTAGTTTGCCTAATAAAGCACTACATAGGTTAACACTTGATGAAAAGATTGAGTTGAATAGACAAGTGCAAGAATTGCTTGAGAGAGGTTTGATTAGGGAAATTTTGAGTCCGTATGCAGTACCTATTGTATTAGCACTGAAAAAGAATGGAGAATGGAGAAGGTGCACTAATTCTAGAGCTATAAACAAGATAATAATAAAGTACAGATTTCCTTTGCCTAGGATGGATGAAATAATCGATAGTTTGAGTGGAGAAAATTATTTCATAGAGATTTATTTGAAGAGTGGTTATCATCAGATTAGGATTAAAGAAGGGGATGAATGGAAAACTGCTTTTAAGACTAGTGAAGGTTTGTATGAATGGTTGGTTATGCCTTTTGGTTTGACTAATGCACCTAGTACTTTCATGAGGCTGATGAATGAAGTTTTGAAAAGATTCTTAGGTAAGTTTGTGACTGTATATCTTGATGACATTTTGATATTCAATAAGAGTAAGGAAGAACATCTTGAGCATATCAGACAAGTATTGTAGAGATTGAAGGAAGAAAAGTTGTTGATTAATTTGAAGAAATGTTCATTTATGAAAGAGGAGATTGTGTACCTTGGTTTTGTAATTTCAGCTGATGGATTGAAGATGGACCCTGAGAAAGTGAGAGATATACTTGATTGGCCTACACTAGAGAATGTTGGAGAGGTAAGATCATTTCATGGATTGGAAAGTTTTTATAGGAAGTTCATAAAAAATTTTAGTTCTATTTGTAATGCTATGACTGAAACCATGAGAGGAGATAAAAGGGATTTCAAATGGACACATGGAGCACAAAAGAGTTTTGAAACATTGAAACAAAGAATTACAGAGTTGCCTACACATGCTTTGCCTGATTTCAGTAAATTTTTTCAAGTTGAATGTGATGCTAGTGGAAGTGCAATAGAAGCTATTTTGAGTCAAGAAGGAACACCTATAGATTTCTTTAGTGAGAAGTTGAATGATGCTAAGAGGAAATATTTATTTTATGACTAGGAATTCTATGCTATTGTTCAAGCTTTGAAGAAATGGAGACATTATTTGATGCCTAAAGATTTTGTATTATATACTGACCATAAAGATTTGTAGTATTTGGGAAGTCAAAATAAATTGAATCAGAGACATATGAAGTGGGTTGAGTTCTTGCAAAAATTTTCCTTTTCATTGAAGCATAAAAGTGGGCAATCAAATAAAGTTGTTGATGCCTTGAGAAAAAGAAGAAATTTGCTGATAGAAATAAGAGTTGAGGTACTTGGTTTTGATGATTTGAAGTGTTTGTATAAAATTAACCTTGATTTTGTAGAGCCTTGGAAATATTGTAAGGAAAAAATAGTAAATGACAAGTGGACTGATTATTTCATTTAAGAAAACATGTTGTTTAAAGGAGTTCAGTTGTGCATACCTAGAGGATCTATGAGAGAGAACATAATGAAGGAGAGACATAGTGGTGGACTTGTTGGACATTTTGGGATTGATGAGACTATGAAACTAATTTTAGAAAGATAATTTTGGCCATAGATTTATAGGCATGTATAGAGAATGGTTAGAGGTTGCAGAATTTGGGATTGTATACACCTTTGCATGTACCTGATAGACCTTGGGAAGATCTGAGTATGGACTTTGTTCTTGGATTGCCTATAACTCAGAGAGGTAATGATTCTATTTTGGTAGTGGTTGATATATTTTCAAAGATGGCTCATTTCATACCTTTTAAGAAGACATCTGATGCATTACATGCAGCTGAATTATTCTTCAAGGAAGTTGTAAGATTGCATTGTTTGCTAAAAACTATTGTTTCAAACATAGATACTAAGTTTACTGGTTACTTTTGGAAAACACTTTGGAAGAAGATGAATATAGAATTGAAGTTTAGCTCTACATTTCACCCTCAGACAGATGGACAGACTGAAGTTGTGAACAAAAGTTTGGAAAATTTATTGAGATGTTTATTTGGAGATAAGCTTGCTAATTGGGATTTAGTTTTGGCACAAGAAGAGTTTGTGCATAATAATTATGTGAATAGAAGCACTAAGAGGACACCATTTGAGATTGTTACTAGATTTCATCTTAAGGAAACCATAGAATTGAGAGATTTTCCTACAGAGACAAGAAGAAGTGTTGAAGTTGAGGATTTTGTTGTATTCATGAGAACTTTACATGATGAAGTCAAAAAGAATTTGGAGGACAGTAATCTAAAATATAAACAGAGAGTAGATAAGAGAAGGAGACATAAATATTTTGAAGTTGGAGATGATGTTATGATTCATTTGAAGAAGAATATATTTCTAGTTGGTACCTATAAAAATCTGAAAATGAAGAAGTTTGGACCTTGTAAGATTATGAAGAAGTTTGACAGTGGAAATGCTTATGAAGTGGAATTACCAGAGGACATAGATATATCACCTATATTCAATATTGCTGATATATTTAAGTAATTTGAATCAAATGATGAGATAGAAGATGATCTAAATTATCCTAAGAAGAATAGAGACAACATTGAGAAGATCTTGAATAGTAGAGTGAGCAAAAGTACAAGAGGAAAAGACTACATGGAATACCTAGTTCAGTGGAATGACAAGCTAGTTGAAGATAGTTCATGGATTACACAAGCTAAGTTGGTTATTTATGATTTAGGTCAGAATATGAGAAGTGCCTAATGTGGACATCAGTTCTTTATCAACCCTAGGTTTCTGATGTAGGAGCATCTTGGGTCTTGAGCAATCTTGCATCACCAAAAATATTTCCTATTTTTTGATACTTGTCTGATGTTTTTTTTGTATCCATTACTGATATTGAATTGATTTCTTGCCTTGAAAATTTCATGTGGTGTTGAAGACCTAATATTGAGCATTCTCCTAAGAGCACACATCCTAATTTATTTGGATCTAGAAGTTATCACCATTTTCCTTGGGTATTGATTCTATGCCAATTTTGCATGAAACATGGAGTGTTTAGCCTTGCACAGTTCCTTATGAGGAAATTGGATCTTGTAAAGTTTAGGATATGTTCTTGGATCATGTGTGTACCTAAATGTAAATTCATAGCATGTTATGTTACTTCTTTCTTATTTTTTGGTTTCTCTCCCTAAGTCAACCTATAATGTAATTAAATGTCTGACTGGCCGACTTGTGGCTTAGCTGGCTATATAAGAAGCTTAGGTTGTTTAGTTGGGATTAAGATGGTGATAGTAGAAGAGTAGTAGAAGTAGAAGAGAAGACAATATGTGAGCTGAGAGTTTGAATTCCTAATTCTCTTTGTATAAGGCCGAAACTTGGAAGACCTCACAGTCAGGCATGTTGACTGATTTTATTTAATCGTAGCAGTTTGGTTGCTAGTTGCCTTGCCTCATATACATTGTGTTTCATTGTTAATGTGAATTATATATTGATTCCATGTGTAACTCTAAGCAAGGCTTTTTTATTGATTCAAGTGGAGTCAATTCTGCTTGATTCTTCTTGAATCTACGTTGCCCTTGCATCATGAAGTCTCTAATCAGATGGTTGTTGTAAGTCAGGAAATCATCCAAGTAAACAATGAGATTACAAGGAAACTAGAATACATTGGTGAACTCAGAGAAGAAAATGAGAGATTGAAAAATGAAATGAAGATGCAAGAACAACATAATGAAATGATTATTGAAGATGATGACAATTCCAAGAAAATTGATGAATTTCTAATCAGTCAAAGAGGACTTGGAAGTACTAATAGATTAGGCTATACTAAGAAAGGAGAATCATCTAAGAAAACTAAACATATGAATGCATACAAGATTCAAAGACATAAGAAACTCTCATGCTATCATTATGGTAAATGGGGCCACACATCAAATGTTTGCAGTAGTAAAGCTAAAGGTAATCCTAAAACTACTCCTAAATTTAATGGTTATTGTTAAACTTGTAACAAGTATGGACATCAAGAACATGAGTGTAGATCTAAGTTGAATAGGAATCCTAAAAAACCCTACGTGGAGAAACACTGCCACACTTGCAACATGCATGGACATACATCACAAGAATGTAGAACAAAGATGAAGCATGTCTAGACACTGAAAGGACAAAAAAAGACCTATCAATTGAGAGGACAAGGTAATACTTATAGTTGGGATTATAACACATGGGTTAGTTGTACAACATATGGAAGATATGGACATATTGTAGCTAACTACATGAGGAAGAACTAGAGAGGAAAATATCACAATTGGACAAACACTGGTATGGCATGTTTTCATTGTCACAAGGTCAGTCACTTAAGTAAATATCATAGAGATTGAGCACTAGAAAGAAAAACCTATGAGAATGTAAATACAATTTAAGATATCACAAGGATAGGAAACACTATGTAGAGAAAAGCATAGGTGATAATGATGAGTAAAATAATGTAGTTGGTGAAACCTCATCCAAGGATTGGGTGACATTGCCACCTCCACTTAAGCTGAAAAGGTATGTATGGAACTACTAATTCTAAATCAATTATATCTATCATACAGTTCCTTATATAAAGTGTTCACATACCAAATCTAAATGAATTAAGATGCACTATGGTTTTACATTTTTTGAGTTTTAAGTGTTTATAGTTGGTATATAAAAGATCGAGTGAGAAGTTGCTAGTTGGTAACTATTTACAAGGTTAACTGAGTATTAGTATTAATTGAGTATAATTTCACGTGTTAACCAAGCTTATGAAATTTCATGGTAGACACTGAGAGTGACCGTTGTTACGAAGCCATGTTAGGTCAAGCATTTATTACAAAAGGTTTTAGCGAGAATTTGAAAATTGCTATAAATACATGATGGACTTAGCGTATTTCTCACATTGCAATCATAAAGAGATAAGATTTTTTAGAGAAAATTTGAGCAAAGGATTTTCAAAGTGTTTGATCAAGGATTTGAAGGATTTTGAGCATTTTTTATCGTTGTTACAAGTAAGAGTTATCTTCACTAAGCTATTTCTTTAAATATTTCCTAAAACCCTAAAACAAAGAACAATGGAGTCCACATCAAAATTTAAAAAATCTAAGAATGTAGCTGAGGAGGATCTTAGGTTGATCATTTCTCTACATGTGATGAGTTGAAGTACAAACTTCACCCTGAAGTTGCTTTGTAGATTGATAAAATCAGAAGTTTTTTGAGCATACCGCCTACGGTTTTTCTAGTTGAAGACATACATGCTTAAATTCACTATAATATTGACGAGATTGGTGTTTTTGAGATCACTTATACATTTCAAGAGCTAAGTGTTGATGGGAATTTGAAGGATGATCATGAGCATTTGAGAGTCAAGGGTTTGATATTTACCCTACATTTCCCAAAGGTATTAAGGAATGAATGGATCAAGATAGTTTTGAGCTATTTTCATGATGGAAAAATATGGCTTTATGAGCCCATGAAAATAAAAAAGAATATCATACATGCAGTAACAAGTTACCCTACCACTGAAAAAGTGAAAGAACTTAGGAGTGCACCGAGAACCAAGCTAGAGAAAAGCACTGGAGTAGAATGGGACGATAGAGGATTGAAAGTAAACACAATCATGGATCCCAAAACTAGGTTCGGTGCATATGTTATTGGGTACAAAATATTTCAATCAAGCAAACCCAATAGTGTACAGTGTGGAGTGGTAGATATTTCTTATAAGGTAGTGAAAAAGGGATTTCAGTTGGATCTTTTTGAGTTATTATTGAAAAAGGCTGAGGAGAACGTGAAAACTATTTGGTCTATTAAATCCAATACATGTAAGTTTGGATCATTGTTACTTTTGATATTATTTTATATGCAAAAATGTTTCCCTTCCATTGGTAATGTTGACTGGATTATCGACAAGCCCGTGACATTGCAAATCAACGATTTGATAAAAAGTTTGGGTGAGAATTTTGTAACTATATTGGATGTTTAATTTGAGCAATTTAAAGATAGAATTAATGTAAAAAGAAGGATATTGAGATAGTTGGTTGAAGAGTCTGAACATGAAATTTGTTTCCTAGTCGAAATAGAATATGCGCTAATTAAAGCAGTTGAACCGAGAACAAAATGGTTAGCCCTAATGGGATATGAGATTGATATTAATGGGGCATCAAGGTCAATCAAGGCTTTACTAGTAGAGCCCAAGGATCCAAAAGCTAGTAGGTTTGGAACCTATGAGGAAGCAAAACAAAGAATAAAAATGGATCTAGTTATTGGGAAAGAAACAAAGAAGTCAAGAAAAATGATAAATAATTTGGTAAAAAGGTTTGGAGAAGATGTAGATTATGCAGAGGCATCTAAGGATATTCCTATTGAGGTAGAAATCGAGGGTCAAATACTTCTTACTGACATTGCATATGATAAAGAGGCAACCGAGTCTGATAAAGATGTTGAATCTACACCAGTTAAGCCCACTCCTAAGAAGAAGCAGGAAAAGTGCAAACACGAGCCCGAACAAGGTCTACCATTGTTGCTTCATCACCACTGAGGAAAGGATTAGTTAAAATTTCAAGGCCTACACCAACCAAGACTTATCAAAAGAAGAGAGGTACTCAAGCTACCTCCAAGGCACCAAAGAAAATAAGGAAACTGATAAGAGGGAAGGATGATGTTGATGATGATGAAGAGGATGACATAAATCAATTTAATGTAGTTGTGAATAAGAAAAAATAATTCATAAAATAGTAGAAATAATAATAGACACCGGAGCCCTCAGTAACCCATAATTGAGTTGGTTTATACATATGACAATCAAGGACTAGAATAAGATAGAGGAGGCAGTAATTCAAATGATGATAAAATTAAAAAAGGTACCAATAGAATTTTCAAAATATGTACCAAAAATTTTGTATGATAAGGTATTATCTAGATGGACTTATAATTTAAGCAATGAGAAGAAAATGAGGGAACACTCCCTAATATTGGAAATACCAACATTAATGGTCCCTGAGATTAAGGAGATGATGAAGCAGTATTCCAAGAGATTTTTGGTAAAAAGTAGATCATTGCAAATACTTTCTAGAAATTTGGTGGAAGTTGATGAGAATAGTCAGTTATTATGGACTTCTATTCTCCAAGCCTGAGGTGAAGAAGACAAGATGGCATTGGCTATGATACCCAAGAGGAAGAGTAGGAGAAAAGGAAAAGGCATCCATTCAGATGATGAAGATCTAGCCACAAAGGACCTTATAGAGCTATTAGACACTAAGGTGCTTGATACAACTATTACCATTGACTTTCATCTAGCAAGCTATCAAGAAGTGTACCAGGATCCACATGAGAAGATGATTATAATAGGTACAAATGATGTTCTTATTGAAGACATCACTAATGGTGATCTTGATGATATTAAGGATGATGAGGACATCACCATTGCTGGAGCACAAACAAAAGAACAAGGCCGCACCGAGCCAGCAACAACCACTATACCAGGTGACCTTCCAATATTAGTTCAAGAAGTTGAGATTATATCTCAAAAGGAACTCAAAGACTCAACCCCCGAGCAGAAGAAGATACAATAGGGGAGAAATACACAAGTACACAAGGCACAATTGAGTCAAATGAGCCTAAAGAGAAAGATTCTAAAACTCAAGCACTAGAAGATCCTAAGCTGGTAGACACCACTGAGACAATACCACTGACACTACATCAGAGGCCCCTACTCAATCGACCAAGACTCAGGTCATCAAGAAACTGAAGAAGGATGAAAATGTGTCAATTGAGAAACAAAAGACAAACATAGAGGTAAAATCTCTAGTACCCATTCTTAAGTCATCTCTACAAGATAGAAAGAAGAAGAAAAAGAAACATGGAAAAAGGCTAGTCACGTTGGATGAAATTATAGAAATCCTCGAATGTGATCCAAGGAATTTGGACCCTGAAGAATTGAGAAAGTATGGAGAATTGTGCACAAGGAAGGCTACATAAGAGAAACTAAGAAAAGAAAGTAAAAGCAAGCAGATATTAGAAGATGTAAGATACATTCTTCAATAGGTTGTTCTCGACATAACAATAAATGAAGATACTCCAATTTTGGATATCTTTAATTTTGGATCAACTTGCATCTCTTACAAGTCATATAAATGCCCCTAACATAGATGTAGAGAAAAGGATTAAAGAGAGGGGAAAAGAAAAAATCCAACAAAAACTTTCAGAGAAAATCAGCCAAGAAGTGGCTATCAATAAGGTAAAAATTTCTTAGGTAATCATTGAGTTACAATCTATCACTCAGAAAATTGTACAAATTTTTTTTAAGTTATGCACTGTGGACACCTTCACTGCTGAGGTCAGTGAAAAGATAAAGAAGCTAGATGCATAATTTTTGGCCAGGGAAAATGCATCTCTACTCGAGCCCAATTCTTTTCATAAGCATATACTTAAAGTACAAGAATTGAGGTGATTGAGAGAAGACTTAAGGAAGTAGGTAGAAATCATAAGTGACCAAGTCACTGAGTTGCAAGCCAAGATGCTACCACATTTGAAGATAATAGAGTTAAATATTGAAAAGGCTAAGGTATTTGTAGTGACCCCAAAAATTTTAGTTTTGGAAAACATTTTTGACATGCATGCACAAGTCGGTCTTGAGCACATTTCTCTTGAGTACAACTTGAAAGATGAATGGGAAAACCTCTTAGCTTCATTGAAAAAAACCCACCAACATATATTTGATAAGATGGAAGTACATTTTTTCTTTGGCATTAATTTCAAAAAGGGGGAAATCATGTATATGCCTATGTACTTCACTATTTACTAGGATCAAGCACCAAAGGGGAGTTCTGTATAGAGTTAGTATAGTTTTTGGAGAATATGTATAAATATGGAGTTAGAACATTTTTTACATTCGGTACATATACATTATGGTTTTGATACTAATGCCAAAGGGGGAGATTGTTATCTCTATTTGAGCATTAAGTGTTTTTATTAGTATCAAATGATATCAGTCGATAATCTAAGTTATTCAAGTTGGTAAAAGTAGGAATAAGGAGTTAAAAGAGTTAGTCGGTTGAACTTAAAAAGCCTTCATACCAAGTAGTTACAAGGCAAAACCCAAAGCTAAAAAGAACACTAATTTAATCGAGCATGTTTACCAAGAATCTAAGTTTATCGAGCACCGAGTTAGTGAACACTGAGCAATCTACACACTGAGCATCAATTTATTCACAGAATAGGGAAAGCAATGTTTATTGAGTTGTTCAAGAAATGACATATTAATCAACAATGACACATATATCTATGTAAATGGTTTACATAGATCTATAAACATTTTACCAAGATCGAGACACATTTATTATGGATGTAATCATTTAATATTGTGATGATTCCTATGTAATAGTTAGATCTAGGTTAGTTTTGTACACCGTGGATCTTAGGTTTTCTAAGATGTTGTAAACCTAATTAGGTCAAATTTTTTTCTATATAATTATAAAAGATGTCATTTTGACATATACATGAGAAGGAGATCATGAAGCAATAGCTGCACATAGGACATCAGAGATCAGACAAGGGTTTACGTGAATGAGCAGTTATCAGAGACAGTATTCAGTTTATCAAAAACATACAAGGCTACTGAGAAGGAAAAAAAGTAATATTCTACACATCAAGGTGAAATCTATTTAGTATTTCATAGATATGATTCAAACAGGTTCAAGTTATCATTTACAAATATTATCTATTATCAATTTAACCATTATAGAAGGATTGCAAATCTCTGAACAAAGTAGACTTAACCATCTATTGTAAATATCTTAACCGAGTGCACACTTATTTGGTGTTACTAAAATCCTTTCACAAGGTAGATCTAATAGATCTTATGTTACCCCTAACAGGGTAATATCACTAGAAGTGATCACAATTGTATCCTTAACTAACATCACTCTAGTTACTATAGTAGTGAAGAATTTGTGGGTGTCATCCCCACCATAGTTTTTACCTTCTAAAAAGGGTTTATGTGTAACCAAAATAATTGAGTCATGTGTTAACATTTCATGAATGATTTATTGTTTGTTTTCATGCACTTTACATTTACAAGTTATTTGAATGTATGTTGCAAATAATGGATTCAGTTGGTTAAATTTAAGCACTACTATTGTAGATTGTTAATTCAGTAAAAAAATTTGAGGGTACTGATTCACCCCTCTCCTCTCAGTACTATATCTTTCCTATCCCAATAAATCCAACTTAGCAAGTTTGGATTCCATGTTACATTCCCCCAATCATCGTGACCATTCAACTTCTCTATCTTGTTGCTCTTCAATTTTTGCACAAATTTAATCAACTGTAACTCTCACCGCTGACATCCAAAAATTAAGAAATCTTAACAAAGGTTCTACCACATCCCAAAATTTATTTCTCTAATCTTGCATGACATAATTGGTCTTCTACAGTGCTCACTTCCCAAAACTGTACTCTTGTACCTAGTCCACTACTTCCTAGAGTTAGTCATTTTTACAAGACCTTTATATCAAAACTATGTTCCACTAAAAGAGACCATATATATAAGTAGTGTTTTCAAAAATGGCAACCTTGAATAGATCACTTGCCAACAATTTCCCCATTTGAAATTGATTGCAACACTTAGTGAAAAATGACTAAGTGCCCAATACCAAAGTACTAAGTCCTTATCTATACATTTCCTCCTTTACATATCTTTTATACATTCTTCTCTATATCTCCTTTTATAAATTTTTCATACTACTACTCCCCCTTTGATATCAATGGAAAAGGTGTTAAAAAATGTAGAGTCTCTCTCTATATACAAATATTGTATACTTGCCTAAAAAATTTACACCAAAGTAAGGATATCTCAGAAAATGTTTTCCAAGATCTTTACCTCAGTTGTCTAGGTCTTTACCAAAATATGACCCACATGGATCAGTCCTTTCAGCTCAAAAGATGCTATCTAAACTCCATTTAACTTTGTAAGCATGTTGTCAGTAAGAGACTTTTCTTCTTTCTCCATCTCTTATAGGTGTGTCTCAATAATTGATAGTGTAAGAATTTGCAAATAGAAAATATTGAACCAAGTATCTAGAGGTTGAAGAAAATCACAAGAGAGATGATATGAATGCAATGATTGATATTGAATTGACCCAATGAATTCACCTTACATGATTACATATTAGGCCTCCTTATATAGGAAAGATGATAAGAGAGAATGATAAGGAGCTGATAAACTATCACCTATGATAGGTGTAATCACATGTCCACCAAATATGGATCATCCTCCATTATGAAATCAAGTATGTGAAATGGGATTAGGATGATAATGTGATAAGAGAACTAAACATGGATTTCACACCAAAAGTGTAATTTCTCCTACACAATGTGCTTAATTGAGGTGCAAACTCCTAGGTGTCTCAATGAAAAACTATTATGCAATGCATTATTCTAAGTAGGATTAAGTTAAGTGTAATTAGGAATATTTAATTACACCAATACCCCCCCCCACTTAAGTGCAACTAAGTGGAATGCACTTAAAATCACAATGAAAGATGGGTTCCAACTACTAGGACATATTAGGTACCCATGTAAAATATGCAATGTAATACATGAAATGCATAACTCTCATAAAGTAAAGAAAGAGAGAAAACCTCATGGGAAAAACCCTCTCCCAAAAAGAGAGAAGAAAAAAAGATGCATGGATGGATGGAGTACTCAAAACCCCCCAAGAACTACATACATCATGTATATACAAAGAATTATCCCCCCATAAGAAGGATAGTTGGACACATGATACCCCCCCCATAATGTAGAAGCTCCCATGTTGATGAAGAGTACCTAAAAATAATAGATAAGCCAATTCTTACAAGAAAAATGTCTTCCCTTATGAAGAAATAGATACATAAAATGATGAAGAAGCCAATCCATGTGCAAATGGGAGGAAAAAGGTGAAGGTCTCCATACATGAATGGTGCAGGAGCAAAAAGGTCAAAGGAAAATCCATGGAGGTACACTAGGGTCACTGGAAGACCTTGGAAGGAATGGAAGGACAAACATGACCTTACAAGGTCATTTGATGATATTTTAATGTTATTTTTAATGATTGAGAATCCTTTGTAAAGGATTAAACATGTAAGCCATAAATGGCATCTGTAAGGGCTAAGTGTACCTAGGGGTGACTAGGGGTGATTAGGTTGATCCTAGGTTAGTTTCATTTGGATAATGACCTATAAAGGTCCAAGTGAATTTAATATGGACATTTTGAGCCATTAAAAGAATGTAAAAGCACCCAAGGTGCAAAATATGTAAAATTGCCTATATTGGAAAAATAGGCCTTGAAGGCTTATGCAAGGGTTTAAGAGGGGTTTAAATGTCTTTAATGATAGGATGGGATCATAGAGGCCTTTTATAAGTTGGTATGAATGTCCAAGAATGTGGATTTTTGAAGTCAACAACTATATTTTCAACTAGACAAGATATATAAGACATTAAGTTTAAATGTAATCAGTCATTAATTGATTATTACCGGTTAAGAGGAAGTTATAAGTAGTTAATCGGTTGGGGAATAGGTTATTAGATTGTCTTGAGTGTGATTTTGAGTCAAAGAAGAGTTAGGGAGAGATAGGTAGGCGTGGGTGAGTAAATGGAGCAATGTAAAAGTTATTGTATTCAATGAAATCTAAATTTGTTTGCAACAACCCTGTGTCTGCCTATGAGGACACAATCTTGATTTGGTGTTCTTGATTCTTCTTCCAATACAAATAATTATAGGAATGGAATAGAATATGATGGTTATTCATTCCTTGTGTGTTTGAATATTTTTTATGGAGTTTTAAGAGTGTTTAAATACTGTTATTAGGACAACAATCATTTGTTTTGAGACAATGGTGTATTGGTGAGATCCCTCAATACCAAGGATGGTAGGGGATGTAGAGAGGAGTTATTTTATGTATTGAATTGTTTCAAATAATTTTATTTGCAGGCATGAATAGGGTTGTGAAGAAAAGATCTCTGATTGTATTGGATTGATGATTGAAGGGTCACTTACCCTTGGACCAGTCAAGGTATGAAGTATTTATCCACATGAGGACCATGTTTTATGTCATAGAGTGCTATAATATGTTGAAGAAATGGTGTGTGAACCTTTATTTTGGTTGGGAAGTGATTGGAGGAGTCATTTTGGGAAAACCCTAGGTGTGAAGGCCTTAAATAGAGGGTTTTGGTGTTAAAACTTGTTGGATCATCTTGCTAAGTTGAAAATCCTTGGTTTGGAATAATTTTTAATTTTTGTTTAGGTTTGTGGAAGTTTTGGTGTGTGAGGATCCAATACTTTCTTTTTAATGAGAGGCCTAATGGAGGCCTAATAGGCAGAGCACCATTCATTGTTTGGGTAGATGGTCCAATGAAGTTGTAGTTGTATTTGAGATATGCTGTGTAAATCTGAAAATGGTATTCAAATATGTATTTTTTTTCCTAAGTCTTTTGGATATTTTTTACAAGATCCTAGGAAAAGTGGTTTGGCAAGGCTACTAGGAGGATGAACCTAGTTTAATGACTAGTTTGGGTTTTGAGGGTTGAAGAACTTTCTTGGGTTTTTATAAAGATTAAAATAGGTACATGAAGTTGTTTCTAAAGGTGTAGAGAGGGTGGTGGCATCAGATATTAGTTGTGCACTCTAATTTGATGAAGTTGGTACAAGATCAAAGAGGAGGATCCTTGAGAAGGCCTAGTTGGTCTTGTGTGAAGAACAACATTTGAGTCCCTCAAACTTGTAGATCAATTCCACTATTCTCACCTATGCATAATAGTGGTATGAAAGCTTAGGAGTATACTTGGCTAAAAGGAAGAAGAAGTCTTTTGAGATAACTTGTACACTGGTTCCTTTGTTGAAACCTTAGAGTGCCCATTTCCCTCCTTGCGTGTTTCAGTGTTGAAATGTTTATTAGAGGTGTCAAAAGGATTCTTGAAGAGTGTGAAGATGTGTTGGAAAGTGATGATTTGAGAGCACTAGAGATCACTTAAGGGTTTTCATTTATGGAAAAACTTATGTTGCAGTGATCACATGAAGTGAGAATAAGTATGGGAGACACAGTCATGAAAATGACTATGTACAAAATCAGAACTATAGTATTTTGCAGTATAGTTTAGGTCAGTGAAGATAATATATGATGTACTGTGGCTTGTGTGCTTAGAGGAAGACATGTTTGGATATGTAGGACCTTCAATTAAGGTCACACATGTTTTGGTGTTGATATCAGTAAGTTACAATGTTACAAAGGTATGCGAAGACAATGAAATAATGAAACATGGTATATGAATAGTCACGATGATTGAGGGAAGGATGGAGGGAATGGTAATGTGATAAGTTAGATGAAAGTTGTATTTTTCCAAAACTTTGGTAATAAAAGATTGTCGACTCTACATAGTAATTATTATGTTTTATATTATATTTGAGAGTTGACTGGATGATAGAATTGATATAAGTATAGAGTGTTTTGTGGAAGTGATAAGTGTGAAACTATGTGATAGAAATGGATATGTGATGGATGGAAATTTGGGATATTAGTAGAAGCAGATAGCAGATGCGAGATCAAAAATTGACAGAGCTATAACTGGAACTATCAAAGCATAACAGATGCTTGTGCAGTTCACTCTTTGAAAAACTCCTTTTTGTAATAGAATTATGATTGCAAGAGTTGTAAGCTCACCACACCTTTAACATGGTTTTTTGTATACCCCTAATAGGGTTTTATATTCTTCTAACAAGGAAATTTACTATGTAATTTAATCAGCTCCTAACAGGGCTAGATCTTTTAACAGGGATTCGATATTTTAGTGCATAAGTTGTGGTTACCATCCCCATTGGGGCTTTCCCTTGGCCAGGATTTCGTTGAAAAAAAATAATGGTGTTATGTATTTATTTTCTTTTCATTTCAGCATTGATATGGTTTATTTGTAATTGGTTGAAGTTAAATTTAAAGTGTTGTAATACTAATTCACTCCCCCTCTCAGTATTACTTAATCCTAACAATTGGTATTAGAGCTATTAGCCCTTGAAGGGAAACCATAAAAACTTAAGGGAGATTAGAATGGATTTAGAAAGTTTGCAAGAGAACTTTGAAGAAGCACTTGATGACCTGGACAAAGAAAAGGCTAAGAGTGGCGAATTAAAATTCAAATTAAGAAGAGAAAAAGATTTCATTAAGAAACTAAAGGAACAACATGAACTTTCAAGAAGTCAGAGACAAGAGCTTATGGATAAAATCAAAGAGGATTCAGATAATGATACATCCAACCAAGTTAAGAAGGTAGAGAAAGAAAAAGTACAAATTAATCTTTTGATGATTAAAGAAATTCAACATGAAAAGGATGCAAGATACAAAGCTGAAGAGACACTAAAAGAAGCAAATGTACAAATAAGACAGATGAAGACTAAACTTGATCACTACAAGGATAAATGTCAAGAATTAGAGAAGTACAATAAGATCATAAAAGCCAGACTCACTTGATCCAAATTGCACATTAAGAAGTTACACATGAGCAATGATAAAATTGATGAACAAAGAGAGAGACAAAAACCTATATGAAACATGAATGTAATTGGATACAATGAAGGACAATGTTCTAAGACTAATGATGAATGAAATGAAGTGAAGACTGAAGATAGATCCACTTTTGAAGAACCTAAAGATTAGATCAGAACTTTTAGAGGTAGATGCTTTGGATGCAAAAAAGTTGGACACATGAAAAGAGATTGCATAAGTAAAGGTCCTTTCAAACCCTTTACTGGTTATTGTTACAACTGTTATGCATATGGACATAAGAAAGTAGAATTTAGAAAACCTGATCAATTAAGGAACATACAAGATTACATCAGAGAAGAGTCAACAACCAAGATCACATGCTACAAATGCAACAAACTTGGGCACACTGCAAGGTATTTGAAGCTGGAGGTTAATCAAGAGAGAAGACCACCTACATGTTTCAAATGCAACAACTTAGGACACATAGAGAGGTTTTGCAGGTATAATGGAATGAAAAATAAAAGAGGACCACCACCTATGACTATAAAGAAGAATATTGGTGATAGTGGTAAAAGTCTTAATGAGTACATGGATAAGTTTAAGAATCATTTCAAGAAACTAGAAGATGAAGATGATGAGAAGATATGAAAGGTAAAAGATATCAATAAAGCATTGTTTCAGGGAGAGACAGTAGATACTACTGTGTCTTCACATGATGTTGACATTACTACATTGACCAAGAAGGTTGCATGTGCTTAGGGGGAGCATTGGATGCAAACAATAGAATATATCCATCCCTTGATTATGTGGAATGAGCTCATGTGAGATTTAATATGGTGTGTATAGAAACTATGGAATTTATGTTTTTAATCAGAACACTTGGAGATTCATATCCTATGATCACAAAGATTTATGATTTATTGGAGAGTGTGTGAAGTTGACCTACCTATGATTAATTCATTCACTCACCTTGTAATGTATAGAAAACCTTGAGACATATCATTTCTGCACCATTTGATTAGCAACGACAAAGGAGAGAAGATTTAAGAAACACTACAACCATCTAGTAACCATATTGTGTGATTGATTTAAGAAGTACCAAAATTTAGCATAGTAAAGGTATTTATATTATATACTCTACCAGAAGCTATGGATGCACCTGTAATATTTGATGTTATTAATAGACCAAGGTATAACTTTAAGAGGCACATGTTTAAGTCTTGTGAGGATGATCCATATAGAGCATTTTTGCAAACCCCATATGACATGTTACACGTTGAAGATATTAGAGCTTACACTCACTATAAGTATGAGACCATAGGAGATACTAAGATCTATAGGGAAATAGATGAAATGATAGAGTCAGATGGGAAAATGAAAGAATGATTCAAACATCTAGAAGACCAATCTATCATTAAGTTAACCCTTCTTAATGAGTTCCATGAGTCTGAATGGTTTAAGATCATTCTAAGAAGAATCCATGATCAATTCATTTGGATAGGAGAGAAACCTAGTAAAATATGCAACTAGTTGATTCATGAGATAACCAGATTAGACAAAAGTGGAGCCCTCCTAGTAGCAGAGAAAAGCATTAGAAAATAGGTTGAGATCTTAACACACTCCAAATAGGATAAGCGTGTGATAACTATTAATGACATTTTTCAACAATATGTAAGACTGGTAGCAATGTTACTAGGATATAAGTTGTACTCCAACAACAAACCCAATTTTGTGTTAGCAGGGGTAATTATGATGGCCTATAGAATGGTGAAGGAAAACACCAGATATAACTTATGAAAAATCCTAGCACGACAGTTCTTGGAGAATGTGAGGATTATCAAGAAGGACAAGTCAAATGCTTTCAGGTTTAGTTCAGTCCTGATACACATGTACATTCAAATTGTACATAAATTTCTCAGAATGCACCCTAGAGTATGGAAAGACAATATATATACTAGCATACCGATATCAGAGAGCTTTAGGAGATAGAACAAAGATTGGGTAGATGGTGAACTATTTGTAATGATTAAGATCCTTCAAAGGAAAATGAAAGAAATGTTAGAAATAGGAAATACTGAGAGGGGGGGGGGGGTGAATCAGTATTTCACAAACTTTTACTTTTTCCCACTTATGGATATAACTTATTACTTTAAAGCATAAGACACTAAATAGCATACATAACAGTAAATGTAAAGAACTCATAACACATGATATGTTCTCAAGGAAACCTTGGCCAAGGGAAAACTCCAGTGGGGATGGTACCCACAAAGATCCACTAATCAAAAGTATCTTGTTAAGGATGTTGACCCTATTAGGAGTCTATTACAAACATATAGTCTATTAGTCCTAGTTAAGGGACTATAGGCCTTGTTAGAAGCATCAACCCTGTTAGGAGTTGTAGATACAAAACTTGATTACCAGATGAGCTCACTACCTAAACAAGTAATACAAATGATTATTGATTACAATATGGTACTACTTACAACTTCACATCAACAACTTTTGCCGCTGTCACAATATACAACTATCACAAGTTACATTTCAAGTGTGTTCGGTACATTACAATATTACATATTTATACAAGATACAAACATAATATATTTCTCTAGTTGGCTTGCATATCTTTATTCAAGAGTCAACATATAGGATGTTAGCTCTTTATAATATTAAGTCATTATTTTGACAAGTAAAATAATCCCTTAATTCATTTACTAGTTCTACCTTCAAAACTGCTCTGTCAGCTTAACTCTGTCATCGGTAAAACAATCATAACTTTGTCCATACTATCCATACTCTTTTGCAAACTGAGATGGGATATCCTTAGACACCATAGAGTCTATGTTCAATTGCACAAACTAATGAAGGGTGCTCCCCTTAATACCACAAACACATAACAGACATAGAGAAACAACAACAACAATATGCAAGAACAAAAAATTGGCTTCTTATTATCTCCACAAATGTGGAATTACAAATTTTTACAATTACAACATGCAAAGCCACATGGGAATTCCCTTACAATATTCTGTGGGACAAAGCCTTGAACTATTACCCAGATCTACTACCCAGAACTATTCTGAACTACCTAAGACAATAATACAGCCTTCCTTATATAGGCAATTCTCCACCGCCTGGGAAGGTTCCAGAATTTTAGCCAATAAGGCCGACCAAACTTAGAATTATTTTATTTTACATTTTATTACATCATAGTCGGCTCAAGATAACCTTTGAAACCCGAACAGAAATTTTGAAGAAAATTATTTTTCACCATTTCAGGTGGCCCAACTTTCGAAGACCATAAGTCATCACCAGTTGACCCGATTGGCTATTATAACCCCATTTCAGAAATGCCACGAAGCGCTCTACAGGCTTAACCAATGCAAGTGCCTGCCACCCAAATTTTTGACCTCATTTGGGGCCTCTAAAGCCTTCAAAACTGAGTTCAAAGTTTCTGTACCCTGCTGCCAATACTGAAAATCCTCAATATCTTCCAATATACACTTGATCTGGCAATGAAACTTTATTGGCAGACTTATATGACCAAAATGAACCTCCATGAAAGAAATCAGATCATTCTGAGCACATACAAAAATTATCAAAAATAGTAACTTTCCATAAATAGCAGCTCTACACAAAATAACCCTTATTGAATATAAAAATAGAAATTTTTTTTTTTGGGTGATGCAAGATTGCTCTTACACCCAGGATGCTCCTGCATCAGACACCCGGGGTAATTTGAGAAGTGACCCTGTCACGACTCAGGTGTGCAGAGGAAAACCAAGACGGCTAACCTCCTCCTTTGTCAACCATGATGGATCTTCAACAGGTCTTCCTTTCCACTTGACTAGATATTCTTGATATGTCCTATTCTTTGTGCTTTTGCCAACACGATTGTCCAGTATATCTTCGATCTCCTTAGTGTCTGAACTAGTTGCTGGAATACTCCACTATGCTACTATGATCTCATCTTCAACACCTCCTTCATGATACTCTGTCAGATCTGAAATGTTAAACACTGGTGAAATATTTAGCTCAGTAGGCAATTCTACCTCATATGCGTTTCCTGAATCGTGTTTCTTCAGTATCCTACATGGTCCAAACTTTTTCATTTTCAGCTTGTTATATGTACCAACTGGAAAGCGCTCCTTCTGCAAATGAACCATGACTTCATCACCAACCTAAAATTCCTTATACCTCCTTTTCTCATCTGCCTTAGCCTTATACTGTGCGTTCATCTTGGTAATATGCTTCCTCACCTCCCCATGGATGTTCTTCAAGTGTTCTGCAAAATCCTCAGCTTCAGCACTACTTATTTCTCCTTTATCTATCTTCCTCAATTTAGATGCATTTCTTGGACTACTTCCATATACAATCTGGAATGGTGATTTACCAGTGCTCCTATTGATAGAATTATTGTATGCAAATTCCGCCTGTGGTAAAATCAAATCCCATCCTGTTGGCTTATCTCCAACCAAACATCTCAGCAAATTTCTCAAACTCCTATTCACCACCTCTGTCTGTCCATCAGTCTGTGGATGATGTGATGAACTGAACTTCAAATCTATCTTCAACTTCTTCCACAACATACACCAGAAATATCCAACAAACTTAGTGTCCCGATCTGAAACTATGGTCTTTGGCAAACCATGAAGTCTCACTACTTATCTGAAAAACAATTCTGCTACATGAACAGCATCATTAGTCTTCTTGCAGGGAATGAAATGTGCCATCTTTGAAAATCTGTCAACCACCACAAAAATTGAATCATGTCCCCGTTGTGTCCTCAATAAACCAAGAACAAAGTCCATGCTGATATCCTCCCAAGGCTTCTCTGGTACGGGTAATGGTTGATACAATCCTGTATTCTGCTTCACTCCTTTTTCCATCTGACATACTCTGCAACTCTATACAAACTTCTTCACATCTTGCTGCAACTGTGGCCAATAATAATTCTCACTAACCAAACCAAGGGTTTTATCACGACCAAAATGTCCAGCCAATCCTCCACTATGCTTCTCGTTTATGAGATTCTCCCTCATAGAACTTCATGGAATGCACAATTGACTCCCTCTGAATAGCATATCATCCTGGATGATGAAATCCAACCATTTCGTCCTGTCTAGAGTAACAGGTTCTGTACAAGCTTTCCAAGCTTCACCAAAATCAAGATCTTCTGGATACAAATTCTTGAGTTCCTTGAATCCAACCACTTCAATCTGCATTTCTGTCAGCAATAGTTGCCTTCTGCTAAGAGCATCTACAACCCTGGTAGACTTTCCACTCCTGTGTTTCAAAACAAATGTATAACTCTGTGAAAAATCAACCCATTTCAAATGCCTCTGATTCAACTTTCCTTGACTATTCAAATATTGCAAAGCTTGATGATCAGTATACAAAACAAACTCTTTAGGAAGTAGATAATGTCTCCACTTCTTTAATGCCTAAACTATAACATAAAATTCTTGATCATAAACAGAATATTTCCTCTTGGCATCATTTAACTTCTCACTGAAATAAGCAATAGGTTTACCTTCTTGGCTCATAACAGCTCCTATTGCAGTACCACTAGCATCACAATCTACTTGAAACACCTTATTAAAATCTGGAAGTGCTAAAATAGGTTGTTCTGTAACTTTTTGTTTCAACAATTGAAAACTCTTTTCTGCCCCATTAGTCCACTTAAACTCTTTTCTATCCCCTCTCATTGTTTCAGTCAAGGGTCCACAAATACTGCTAAAATTTTTGATAAACTTTCTGTAAAAGCTAGCCAAACCATGAAAAGATCTTACCTCAGTAGCACTCCTTGGAGTAGGCCATTTAAGAATAGCCTGTACTTTCTCTGGGTCCATTTTTAGACCTTCTCCTGAAACTACAAACACCAAATACACTAACTCTTTCTTCACAAAACTGCACTCCTTCAAATTAATCAACAATTTCTCTTCTCTCAACTTCTCAAATACCATACGAATATGCATCATATGTTCCTTCAATGTCTTGCTAAAAATCAAAATATCATCTAGGTAAACAATGACAAACTTACCCAGAAATTCTTTTAGAACCTCGTTCATGAGCCTCATGAAAGTGCTCGGTGCATTGGTTAGCCCAAAAGGCATGACTAACCACTCATATAGTCCTTCCTTTGTCTTGAAGGCAGTCTTCCATTCATCTCCTTCTCTGATCCGAATCTGGTGATATCCACTCTTCAGATCTATCTTTGAGAAATACACAGCTCCACTCAAACAATCCATAATATCATCCATTCGTGGCAATGGAAACCTATACTTGATTGTGATCTTGTTTATTGCTCTAGAATCTGTACACATCCTCCACTCTCCATTCTTCTTTGGTGCTAATACCACTGGTATAGCACAGGGACTCAAACTCTCTCGAATCAACCCTCTCTGCAATAACTCATGTACTTGTCTATTCAACTCTTCACTTTCTGCTGGTGTCATTCTGTGTGCTGCCTTGTTTGGCAAACTGGCTCCTGGAATCAAATCCATCTGATGACTGATCTTCCTTACTGGTGGTAATCCATCAGGTACATTATCAGATACAATATCTTGAAACTCATTCAACAAATCTGCAACCTCTACAGGTACATCCTCTACTTCTTCTTTACCAACTTTTAGAATTAAAGCAAAACACACATGCTCATGCCTCATACCATCTAGGAATTTTCTTCCATCAACAAATGTTATTCTTGCATTACCACATACCTTTTCTTCCATCTCCTTCAATGGCTTTAGCTTATGTCGCACTCCATCCTTTGTTAGGGAATAGGTATTCGCACGACCATCGTGTATAGCACATCTGTCAAACTGCCACGGTCTACCCAACAACATATGACATGCATCTATAGATATGATATCACACAATACCTCATCTTGGTATCCGCCAATCTTGAACTTCACCAGGCATTGTTCAGTGACCATGACCTTATGGTCAGCCTGTACCTAGGCAATCCGATATGGATGTGGGTGTTGTTAGCTATTTTTCTTGTAGGAGAAACAACTAGAACACCAAAGTGCTCTCTCCCTTTTATGCTCTTTGTCCAATCAAGAGAAATGCTAATACGACAAGGATTTGAATCCTTCTTCACTTAGGGCTCCACAGACCTAGGTGGGTATACCTATGAACGTCTACCTCAAATTATAGTTTCTCTACACATCATAGGCAGGTATAAACATGGATTAGATAGGACACTAACATCCTGTGAAGGGATTCACTACTTTGAGTGAATCAGGGGATGACTTCCAGTCCATCATACTTGATCTATCATTCCATACACTAAAACAGAAAGGGAAATGGTTGATTGATTTAAAGATTTGTTTTGGATGCAATTCTGGAAAAAGACCAGTGCCTAATCCATTGGGCTAGGAGTCAAACAAACACACATCCACAGAGATTTTCAAATCAAATACAAGTAAAACCAAATGGAATGCCTTGCAAACCACTATCTCTTTCTCACACCTGGACATCAAATCCATATGCCATTTTTCTTTCTCAGAAAACACCACTGAGACTGACACTCTCCTTGAAAGAAACTTAGTGATACCCTCACAACCTGCCTTACAGATTAGTGTGCTGAACTTGCCTTACAAATTTGACACACAAGAAATCTAAAATAACACACAGAGACATCAACAAGCACTAGAAAGGGCTTCAATGTATTTTCATTAAACTTCAAAATGTCAATACATTCAGATAACAGCTAACTTAGAAAAAGTAGACACTAAACTTCAACCAGAAATTGCATTCTTGGAACTCAAACACTTGCAGAGCCAAGCCCGTGCAAAAAAGTTGGAACCTCTACAAAATACCAGAAATGGGAATAAGAAGGCAAAGAGGAAATTCAGGAAGCATTACAAAGAGACACTTGTCAAACACTGAACTACTGCTGATGAATCAATGCTCTAAACTGAATGACCCTTTGCTCTGTCCTCCTGAGAACACCTATTTTCATCCCCTCCAATAGGCTCATGAGTCAACGGATACAAAAATAAGATATTTTGAAAATATCTTCCTAGCCCCCCTGAAATGTTCAACTGGAAATATCTCGTAACCAATAGGACCTGCATTAAATTTGACCTCAGAAATGGAATCCTCATCTTCTCACCTTTTTGGCGGTATATAACAATTCATATTTAGGCGAAAAATAAAGCCTCCAGCTATTAATTTGGTCTCACATGTCTGCAACTTTGATATTTTGATTTATTCATATAGTTCAGACTATATAAAAATTGTTTATAATTTTGACTTTTCGAAGCCATGAATGCACAAGAAAATAATAAAATATTATTTCTTGATGCCCTTGCTGGGACCCACATGCCACGTGGCAGGCCCAGATTGGCCGTCCTGCCACCTCATAACCGCTGAGTCACCACCGCTGAATCGTGGAATGTTTTATCTCTTACCCTTTTTATTCTGCAAATACGCACAATCACCAAATCGCTGAATAATCTTTCACTTACCTCATTCCATTCCGCGACTACGCGGGCCGCACAATCGCTGAATAAATTTGGCCTTTACTCTTTTATTTGGCGACCACGCGTTGCGCTGAATCGTGAGATATTTCTCCACATTGCACTCTAATTTGGCGAATTGGCGATGAAGAGCCTTCTTTGACTTGTGTGACACATCAAAATTGAAATGGGGGCGCGGGCCCACATACTTCCAGCTAGCAGACCCGCTAGGAGAGCCTCCAGACTCTTCACTTTACAATACATCTAAGCGCTTGCACATATAAACGTTACAAAAACCCATCGTCTGCTGCATGTGGGATATCTCTGTTAAGGCACATCCGAACCAATAGGTGCCAAACTATGTACTCACACGGGCTCCATGTCTTGTGCACAAGTCATTTGTTCATTGCGTGAGAAATTCCACCATTAGACCAATGCGAAACCCTTCAATCAATTCACTTTGCACAAGGATTTGCTCTAATACAATTTGCGTGAATCTCCCACAAATTCATCAAGTCTGTGACAGCCTGTTAAGATTTTCACAGGGCAATTGCTCATTGTGTGGGTCTATTCATGCGTATGTTGGTTTCAGAAGGAAAAATGCAGGCCCCTTTTCAAACGCTGGCCTGTTTCATTGGCGCTGGCTCTTTATTATTTCAAACGCTGGTGTCTTTAAATGCTTTAACGCTGGTGTCTTTGCTTGCCATGCGTTGGTGTCTTCTTAATTGATTGGCGCAGTTTTGTGAATCACCTTGCCCTTTGCGTGAACCTTTAATGGTAATACGCAAGTCCTCCTTTGCCAAAAAGAAAATGCGCTGGTTGCTATATTGAAATGCATTGCTTGTTTCATTGTTGGGAGTCTTGCATTGTTTTGAAACACTGGTTCCTTTTGGAATGCTGGGAGGCAACTCTTGATTCACGATCCCATTTGGTGATTGCCTTAAGCAGATCGATTCCACTATAGGGCCCCTTTAGATGTTTTTGGTTTAACCTCCTAGCAATTTGTTGCTACATGACCAATAATGGAACATTTCCCTACATCTGAAAGCCATATTCATCTGTTTCCATACAAGATCAACACGCCTGTCCCATTCTTGATAAAGCATCGCTCTTGTACCCCGCAAGTACACCATCTATCTAAGCATAAAATGCTGAATCAACTGCCTCAAAGTGTAAAAACACACAGTGACCTCTCCATTCATTCAGAAGAATGAAAGATTTTCGATGGAGATCAGTGGGGTTTTCAGTGTTTACAAATGGTGGATTCAGTGGAAATGGATACTCAGTGTTTGTGTAATTGGTAGGTGTGTTTGGGTAGCAACGGGCACACAAGAATAAGCATGAGCATCATGGCCTTGTTGGTTTCTAATTTAGCATCATTGTCAAGGAAAAAGTTGAGACAGAACACCATTCCCAACGCTCTAACCTCCTTTTGCTAATGCGTATAATCTTATTATTAGCAACCTCCAGCTAGCATTTAGTGCCTCCCTCATAAGTGGGTATCGATCCTCTGGTTTGATACCAAGATTGTAACAATGATCATATTTCAAAAAAAATCAATACCCCAAGATGCAAAAAACTCTGCATCTTGATTCTCATCGGCAAGTGAGCCTAGTCAAACATAATAGGTAAACATCCCTGCATCAGAATAGATACCAAGTTTTAGGCCTTTTGCATGGACCTAGTCAAATAGTGTTTTAATCCTTGAAGGAAATGTCCTTTTGTCTGGTCGGCTTCAAAAACTGACTAAACAGACTGAAAGGAGAGCACCATCAAGAGCAGACATTGACCCCCAATATGACAGTATGATGATCAAAGGAGAAATCTCGAAGAGATTCGGGCCACAAAATAGAGTTGACTAAAGTTTCCCTCTTAAAAACACTGCTTGAAATTACTTAAGTTAGCTCTGGAATCGGCTTTGAAAACTGACATAATCACCTGACCTGGCCCCGCCACTGAACGAGCCTATTCTCTGTCATACAAACAAGTATTTTGCAAAATGATATCTCTTGAATGCAATTGAGCCGAGAGTTATTAACCTCTAAAGCTTCCCTTTTTGTTGCTTTCCTACAAACACACTGTCATAAGTAATAAATTACCTCTGAAAACATCCCGGCAAAGATACCAAACGAATCCCTGGGAAGCCACAAATTGGCACATAAGTACACTGAGATGCAAACATTGTGATTCAATCATCATCCCGATCTGAGAGTAAACTGGGCAAAAGACATAGCCCTGTGAAAACTGGTACTTGCAAAGACATACTCAGAAAATGCACAGAACTCTTAAAAATTGCAATCGGAATCAGCTTCAAAAACTGAGAGAGTGGATTGGCAGAGAGTCCCAACTGAAACTGGGAGTAGTATGTTATGTCTACAATGTAGAGAAACAAAAATTTCACTGATAGGTTTGACTGGTCAAAAGTTATATCCTCACAAAATGGACCTCTGGCAAACTAGTGCACTTCACACTCTTTGCAAACAGTAGAAATTGCAAATGGAATCGCATTGGGAAACTCATCCAATTGATTCGTCATGGGCTACAAACTGATAGGGATGAAGTAGAACTTGTTTATAATGTAGGGATATGACCATCACTTCAGTTTCAAGCACCGGGCAAAAGATACAAGCTGTCAAACAGGGCCTTCGGCAAACAAATGAACAAGTGCATAATTGCAAAATTAAGAAAACACCTCCGGAAGGGGATGAATAAACAGGGTTAAAACTCATCATTGGGACTTGAAACCGGATACATAGAGAGTATGCAATGTGTAAAACAAGACACCAAGCTCAAATTTTCACGATACTCTCTAGGATGCATATTATTCAACCTCAAAGTGGCCCTTCCCGGTGATTTCCATACTTAGCAATTTTCTGATTTCGAGACCCCTTAGGAACGAGTTGATGAAAACCCATTTGGAAATGCCATCTAAGGACTCAAAATACCTCAATGGAATGTACGAAAGGCAATGAACACATAGATTTCATGATAAAATGCAAAGTACACCCAGACTAGCATGCAATACAAAGCCAAAAATGGGCACTAATCAAGAATTTTACATGGTACTTCAAAGCTGCATTTTGAGTTCCAATAGGTGTTTCTGTCTCTTGAGCTTCAACTTTGTCACCATCTCTTCTGACACCAAATTGTCAGTGCTTCCACTATCAATAATTAGATCACAACATTTACCTTCACACTTGCACCTGGTGCAAAACAGGCTCCTCCTTTGTTCAGGTTCATTCTCACCACTCAGCAAGACTCTTCTATTAATTAGCGTTTCTCCTCTTTCAGCATCTTCAGAATTTGATGATCTAGCATCTTCATCTACATGTGCTACTCTGGCCTGGCTTTCATTTCTCTTGTCTATTCTACCTTGGCGCTGAGGACATTCAAATTCCCTATGACCTTCTTCTCCACAGTGAAAACATGTTCCACGGAAGCCACCTCTTCCAGATCCTTGTCTTCTTCCCCTTCCTCTTTGATCTCTATTATTCTGATCCTGGAAGTGATTGGAATTATTTCCTCACTGATTCTGACTGCTACTGGCCTCATCCTTCTTTTTTGGATCTTCATTTCGGCCACCATATGACCGTCCACCAGATCGTCCACCGCGACCTCTTCCGTTTTGTCTGCTCTCAAACTTCTTGTTCAGTTTTTCCTCTACTTTTAGGGCAAACTGGTATGCCTCTTCAATACTGTTCATTCAAACCAGATTCGGCTCCTCCTGAATGCTTGGCCTTAACCCATTAAAGTATCGGGCAACTTTCTCCTTATCAGCTTCTGCATGGCCTGTTCTGATGAGAAGTCGATAGAACTCCTCTGTATACTCCTGAACAGATCTTCCTGCTTGCTTCAAACTCTACATTTTCTTCAGTAGGTCAAGCTCATAATCAATAGGAATGAACTGTCGCTTCAATTTATCCACCATCCAATCCCATCTCGTGATTTTCTCCTTTCCCCTTCTATTTCGCTCCAACTAAATCTCTTGCCACCATATCTTCGCATGACCTTTCAGTTTGGCCTTCGCAAATTTGACCCTATCAGGATCCTCAACATCTTCATACTCAAAATATTCTTCACATTCATTGATCCAATCGATCAATTCCTCTAGGTTAAGATTTTCAGAAAATGTAGGAACCTCAATCTTAGGTCTTTTCCCAATCTTGGAAATCGCTCGAAAAAGTCTTTCTTCCTCCTGGTTCACAATTTCAACTTCTCCTTCTTGATATTCTTCTTGGGATTCATCCTCGCTTTCGTCTCTGACATTAAGATTCATTCCTCTGCGAATCTCTTCTTGCAATGCTCGCACTTATCTCTGTAGCTCTCTAACCTCAGGTGTCACTGCACCAGGTCTTCTGCCACATTCTCTTCGTGGAGGCATTTTTGCGATGCGCGCTGAAACCCTGACCACGGTCTTGGTGCAAACTGCCTCACAGTCAGTGATCTGTTTACACACTCAAGAACTCTTGCTCTGATACCACTTGATGAAGGGTACTCCCCTTAATACCACAAACACATAACAGACATAGAGAAACAACAACAACAATATGCAAGAACAAAAAATTGGCTTCTTATTATCTCCACAAATGTGGAATTACAAATTTTTAGAATTACAACATGCAAAGCCACATGGGCATTCCCTTACAATATTCTGTAGGACAAAGCCTCGAACTATTACCCAGATCTACTACCCAGAACTATTCTGAACTACCTAAGACAATAATACAGCCTTCCTTATATAGGCAATTCTCCACCGCCTGGGAAGGTTCTAGAATTTTAGCCAATAAGGCTGACCAAACTTAGAATTATTTTATTTTACATTTCATTACATCATAGTCAGCTCAGGATAACCTTTGAAACCCGAACATAAATTTTGAAGAAAATTATTTTCTGCCATTTCAGGTGGCCCAACTTCCGAAGACCATAAGTCATCACCAGTTGACCCGATTGGCTATTATAACCCCATTTCAGAAATGCCATGAAGCGCTCTATAGGATTGACCTGTGCAAGTGACCTTCACCCAAATTTTTGACCTCATCTAGGGCCTCTAAAGCCTTCAAAACTGAGTTCAAAGTTTCTGTACCCTGCTGCCAATACTGAAAATCCTCAATATCTTGCAATATACACTTGATCTGGCAATGAAACTTTACTGGTAGACTTATATGACCAAAATGAACCTCCACGAAAGAAATCAGATCATTCTGAGCACATACGAAAATTACCAAAGATAGTAACTTTCCATAAATAGCAGCTCTACACAAAATAACCCTTATTGAATATAAAAATAGAAATATTTTTTTTTTGGGTGATGCAAGATTTCTCTTACACCCAGGATGCTCCTGCATCACAAACTCTGATCATGCTCCAGTGAACATCACCAAAACAAACTGTATCGGGTGCTCTGTCAAAAACATTGTTTCATACTTAGATAATTTTAGTCTGTGATCTTCCATACTTACTTTCCAGCTTATGTGATCTTCATAGGGAACATATGTTGCCATAATGAAAACATCTATGTACATACCTCAGCCAAATTTCTAATAGGAAATATACAAAATACCTAAGGAATTGGTCGAGAAGTATAAAGATAGAATCTGTTTCATGGTTGAAACTGATTGTGTGTTCTTTGAATAAGTAGAACCAAGAAAGAAATGGTGCTACCCTATGGGGTATGAGGTTAGTTCATAATTTCTTAAGATGCAAGTGTAACATGTTCTAGCATAAGAAATAGATACATTTGAAGAGAAATGGGGAACCTATGAAGAGAAGTCAGCAAAAGTTAGAGAAGAATAGGACAAGGGAGAAAGGAAGAGAAAAATAGAGAAAATGGTTGATGACACAGCTACAAAGGTAGGAATTAAAAAGGAACAACTAAAAGAAGAAAAGAAAAAGATGAAAGAAGGATCCTCTAGCTTGGGAATTGAGGCACCTCCTCCTTATAAAGCATAAAAGATAGTAAGTCCTACTCCCAATATAATTAATTTATCAATTACACATGAGAAGATAGCACAAGTAAATGAACCTATGAGCACACCTAGGATATCTACAAGATCTAAAAAACCAAGCATCCCTAAGAAACAAAAGGTAGAAGTAGAAATAAATAATAAAGAGGACACGGTGACTGAGAAGAAAGAAGAAAAAGAAGAATAAAAGAATCCACAAGATATTTGGAAGCTAGATATCAAGATGTTACATAAGAGGATAATCAGAGATGGAAACTTGATGACACTAAATAGGTTTTATGAGAGATATGACTCTGATAATCAAGTAGTAATTGAAGATATAGTGATTGAGCACTTGCTATTGTACAAGAAAAACTTACTAGAAGTTGAGGCCAACATTCCCAAAGACTTGTATAGCAAGTTGGAAATAAGGAAACAATTAGCACATTCAAAAGATGAGACCATAAGAAATAAGGCTATTGAATATATGTTGCCTATAGTATCTATACAAGAAAGGGAGATAATCATTAAAGAGTTGAAACCTCTATTGAGAACAAAGGCTAGACTTGTGAAGATAATGGAAATAAAGTATGATGAGGTTATACAAGACACAAAAAAGACATTAGACAAAATTCTTATGTGTGAGATGCCTGAGAAGACCTCACCTCCCAAGGTTACCAAGCCTACACCTTTAGGAATGGGAGAAAGCTCTAGGACAGTTGAAGAGAGTGAGCAAGCAAGCGAAGTTGATAGGAAACCAAACTTCTTTATTTCTGGTGTGCCTATATTATTAGCCACTTTAGTTGATGTAAATGATCCATTTTGAGAAAATATAAACAATACGATGATAGTAGAAGAGGAATGGTAGAAAGAGGAAGAAAGTACAAAAGAAAAATAGGTAGAGAAAGAACAAGAGAAGGAGAAAGACAAAGAGGAAAAATAGGAAGAAGAGACAGGAGAATAAAAAGAAGAAGAGGTAAGAATTGAGCTTAAACAAGGACCGGATACCTCCTCCACCCTATTGTTGGCAAGTATGGCCAAACCGGTAAGTACTGATGTGGAAATTATGGATGAGGATAAACTCACAAGGTTATCCTTCATGGTATTTGCTAAGGGAAAGGAAAGTTCAGGAAAAAAGGGGGATAAGAAGGTAAAGGTGATTGCTAGGGAAATAGAGACTATGAATAAAATAATTCCAACACCTCTTAGATTTCAAGGAAAGGATGATGCAAAGAACTTGAACTTGGCATTGGACAACTTGGACAACCATTTTGAGTCACTGTTGAAGATCACAAGGGATACGGCTGATAAAAGATACTTAGAAAAGAAGTTGAAGGAAGTCTTCCAGTCCATCTCATGGGACTTGGGCATTCTGAAAACAACTACAATCAAAGATAAAAGCTATGTGGAAAAAGGAAGAAAACTCTACAGTTATTGCATCAATCCCAATAGCCACAAAGAATATTGAAGCTATCATAGCCAAGGATAGGGCTACATTAGACATCATAATGGATAGTTGTGAAACCTCTTCACAAACTATGTTGGAAATGGACAAGCAGACATCCAAAATTTTGGATAAGATAAGTTCTTTGAATACAAAGAAAGGGAGAGTAGTGGAAAGATTTGGGTTTCTCAAGAGTCTAATCACTCCCAAGCTATCAATTCTTGAAGCTCATCTCACAGTGATGGAAAATATAGAGGGATCAATGAAAAAATATGTACCCACTGAGCTGAAGACATCAAAGAATGCATCTTATGCACTAAATATACTGATCCATGTCAGCAAATTACTGGTCAAGTCATTAGATGATGAAGTGAAGACCTTGGAAGACTCCTTCCAAGACATTTTGAATCTGGTGAGTAAGGACTAAAGTCACATATACTTAAGATTTTGAAGTTTTGTAAGTACCTTCACCATTGATCTCAAAGGGGGAGGAAGAGAAGAGAAAAATGAGAAGAGGGAAAAGAATTAAATATAAGAGAGAGAGAGGGAAAAAAGAGAAAGAGAAAATTGTAAATAGAAAAAAAGAATATGTATATAGAGAAGTAGAAGGAAGTTAGTGTTTTGACACTTAGTTTCGTGAAGTGTTTCCATCAATGCCAAAGGGAGAGATTGTGGGCATGTGATAATTTGAGAGCACTAGGGATCAATTAAGGGTTTTCATTTATGGAAACACTTATGTTGTAGTGATCGCATGAAGTGAGAATAAGTATGGGAGACATGATCATGAAAATGACTAAGGTCAGGGGAAAAGCCATGAAGGTACATTGGGGTCGCTGGAAGACCTTGGAAGGGATGGAAGGACAAACATGACCTTACAAGGTCATTTGATTATAATAGGACCATATTTGGTCATTTGATGATATTTTAATGTTATTTACATAATGATTGAGAATCCTTTGTAAAGGATCAAACATGTAAGCCATAAATGGCATTTGTAAGGGCTAAGTGCACCTAGGGGTCATTAGGGGTGATTAGGTTGATCCCAGGTTAGTTGCATTGGGATAATGACCTATAAAGGTCCAAGTGAATGTAATATGGCCATTTTGAGCCATTAAAAGCATGTAAAAGCTTTTAAGGTGCAAAAGGTGTAAAATTGCCTATATTGGCAAAATAGGCCTTGAAGGCTTATGTAAGGGTTTAAGAGGGGTTTAAATGTCATTAATGATAGGATGGGATCATAGAGGCCTTTTATAAGTTGGTATGAATGTCCAAGAATGAGGATTTTCAAACTTGGCAACTATTTTGTCAACTAGACAAGAATATATAAGACATTAAGTTTAAATGTAATCAGTCATTAATTGACTGTTACCGGTTAAGAGGAAGTTATAAGTAGTTAACCAGATGGAGAATAGGTTATTAGACAAGAATATAAGACATTAAAATTAATGCAATCAACCATTAATTGACTATTACCAGATAAGAGGTAGTTACAAGTAGTTAACTTGTTGGGGAATAGGTTATTAGATTGGCTTGAGAGAGAGTTTGAGTCAAAGAAGAGTTAGGGAGAGCTAGGTAGGTGTGGGTGAGTAAATGGAATAATGTAAAAATTATTATATTCAACGAAATGTAAATTTTTTTGCAACAACCTTGTCTCTTCCCGTGAGGACATAGTTTGGATTTTGGTGTTCTTAATTCTTCTTCCAATACAAATAATGATAGGAATGGAATAGGCTATTATGGTTATTCATTCCTTGTGTGTTTGAATAGTTTTAATGGAGTTTTAAGAGTGTTTAACCCTGTTATGTGTTACTGTTCCGAAACAGTGATCTAGGACACTAATCATTTTTTTTGAGACAATGGTGTATTGGTGAGATCCCTCTAGTATGGATGGTAGGGGATGTAGACAGGAGTTACTTTATGTATTGAATGTTCTCAAAGAATTTTATTTGCATGGATGAACATGGTTGTGAAAAAAAGATCTCTGATTGCATTGGATTATTGATTGAAGGGTCACTTGCCCTTGGACTAGTCAAGGTATAAAGAATTTGTCCACATGAGGACCATGTTTTATGGAATATAGTGGCATAATATGTTGAAGACATGGTGTGTGAACCATTATTTTGGTTGGGAAGTGATTGGAGGATTCACTTTAGGAAAACCCTAGATGTGAAGGCCTTAAATGGAGGGTTTTGGTGTTAAAACTTGTTGGATCATCTTTCTAAGTTGAAAATACTTGGTTTGGAATAATTTTTAAACTCTTTTTAGGGTTGTGGAAGTTTGGGTGTGTGAGGATATAGTACTTTCTTTTTAATGAGAGGCCTAATGGAGGGCTAATAGGAAGGGCACTAGTCATTGTTTGGGTAGATGGTCCAAAGAAGTTGTAGTTCAATTTGAGATATGTTGTCTAACTATGAAAAGGGAATTAAAATATGCATTTTTTTTCTTGAGTTTTTTGGAGAAGTTTGACAAGATCCTAGGAAGACTAGTCTGGCAGTGCTACCATGAGGATGAACCTAGTTTAATGACTAGTTTGGGTTTTGAGGGTTGAAGAACTTTCTTGGGTGATTCTAAATATTAGAAGAGGGACATGAAGTTGTTTCCAAAGGTGTAGAGAGCATGGTGGCATAAGAGATCAGTTATGCACTCTGATTTGATGAAGTTGGTATTGGATCAAAGAGGAGGATCCTTGAGAAGGCCTAGTTGGTCTTGTGTGAAGAACAACATTTGAGTCCCTCAAAATTGTAGATCAAGTCCACCATTCCCATCTCTAAAGGCTGAATAGGTCTCTCCAAGCTCAAAGAATCTATCACCTCATGTGATAAATCAAGTGAAGAAGGAGAAGAATCAACAATGCCAATCTCTAAAGAAAGTGAAGAAGTATCTCCAACTTTGATGCTATCATCAAAGGAAAGAGAACCCCTATCATGTATGTCTTCTAGATCTACATCATGAGAATCAAAAAATGTTGAAGATGAATCCAAGTAGTCATCACATTCTACAAGATCTGAAACACTATAATCATTCTGCTAAATAATAGAACCCATGTTTGAGGATGTAGGAGGTGGAGGAGTAGGAAGCTTAATAGTTTTGTCAACAAAAAAATGATACAAGTATCTAATGTTCTCCTCACATAAATAATTATCCCTTGGAAAAGGAATGTGTAGATCATGAATATCATAATCATCATCATCAACAAAATGTGAGTAAGAATACAAGTGTGATGTATGACCAACAACTCCCATAGCTATGACATCTCTAGTCTCCATGTCCCTAATTTAGACATAATCAGGCGTGAACTCAAAAATTTTACCTTGTGCCCCATGTGTAATTTGGTAAATAGAAAGGAGATTAGTTGTCAAGGATGGTACACAAAGAACATCATTAAATGTCCCCTCTCCCATAGAAATAGAACCTTTCCCATAAAATCTCATGTATGTGTTGTTTCCCATCAAATTATTAGGAGAATTACAAGGCTCAATAGAAGAAAACATACCCATAGAAGATGCCATATGATGTGATGCACCTGAATCAAGAATCCATTTAGCTTTCTCAGGATGTGTGGAAGCCAAGATTTCTTGTCCTTTACCTTTATGTTTGGATGATGATGGAGATGTAGAAGCTGCCAAATGTGTAGAAGGAGTAGACATTGATGAGGGAAACTTAATATTGTGCTTCTCAATAATGTGAGTTATCTCATCAATGTTCTTTTGAAAATACTTATGCTCATCATGTCCTAGATTTTTGCAATAAGCACATTTATCCCTCTTTTTCCCAGATGATTCCTCTCTTGAAGAGGATGGATTTAGTAGTATTGTGTGAAGGAGATTCATTAACTTTTCATGAGGCTTAGGATCCTTATGTTGCTTCTTTCCTTTTCCATTAGAAGCCTTTGATGTGGAATCACTTGCAATCAATGCATGATGTGTGGAAGGCTTCAATTGACCCATGTGTGCCAAATTTTATTGTTCCCTTATGAGTTGAGTTGAAAAGTCATCAAGAGAAGGCAATTTGTATGCACTACCAAGAGCATCCATAGTAGCATAGAATGTAGAAACAAAGATAGAATAATCTAGACCAAGCTTGGAAAGAATAGAAATGATCAATTGTTCATCCCCTTTAACAATGCCACATGTAGAAAGCTCCAATATAATAGAATTAAACTTAGAGAAAAAGTCTTGAATATTGTCAAAATCCCTAGGATTTAGACCTATGAGCTCATTCTCTAATCTAAATTTTCTCATTCTATCAAGTTTACCAAAGCGTCCTTCCAATATGACCCAAGCATCACGAGGATGTGTGTAAGATGCAATATGAAAATGAATTATGCGAGAGATGGATGATCTACGAGAGCCAAGTGCTTTATTCTTTTGATCAAACCATTTTCTCCTTTTTGCACTCTAGTACATTTGAGACCTTTTTCTAATGGCTGATTGTCCAAATTATGACACTAAACCGTCTCTTAAGAGACACCACCCGACGTCACAATTTTGTAGTCAGAAACACAGATGGTTATGATATCCATTGTACATGTGATGGCTATAGTCATCGCAAAAGGGGTTTTCAACACAACAAATATAACTGTCAGGTCTACTTGTAGCTATCCCACATTTGACAGATCTCCGTCAGATGTAATTAGTTACTGAAAAAAATGCTATACCTATGATAGTTAACCATCATAAGGTTCTGACTCCTAACTATCATTGGAAGATTGTTTACCAACAGAAATGCTATTGGTGCGACGGTTATCCATCAGATGTTTCTGATAGATTGTCGTCACTTCTCAAAGGCTGTCATAATTGCAACAAAAATCATAATTTTTTTAAAAATATATATATATTTATCAATCAAGTTTGACTCAATTGGTGTTCTTGGAGATTTGGTTATGTCATTCGTAGATGTCTTTACAGTAGATTCAGTAGCGGCTCGTAGATTATTGAGTCAAGTCTAGAGACTTGAATTTGTAGATCACTATGGTGTTCATGGTGACTTGGGAGAAGTCTTCTTTTAGGTGAACCGAGCTGAGAGACTTAGATTATAGAAAGTGGGTCATTTGATGCAACTTATGAGACATTGGATTCCTTTTTGCAATGGGTTCATAGTGTGGTCTATGGTGTTTCTTTGCGACTTGGTTCTTGGCAAAGATCTATTGATTTTGGTAGCCATTGAGATGGATCGATATGACTTGATCTTGGGTCAAGACTTATTGAGGTGAGCTAAAGTGATCATTGCTCCTTGAAGTGATTGATGTTTCCAATAGATAGTCATCACTTTTAGTTTTGTCATCGATTATTCTTTGGTTTTCATCATAATTGCAATGACTCACACTATTTTTTAAAAAGAAATATATAATTGTTGTACATTGATTGAGATCTTAAATTATTGAGCTTCTCTTTGTTTCAATAATAGTTTAACATTCTCTACTTAATAGGGCCAACCACATGAAGATGGAAGCTCATTTGGCCCCTCCTTGGATCCTCTTATGACCCTTTATGACACTTTAAGACCTCTAAGATGTATTCTTAGGGATCGTAAAGGGTCATAAAGGGTCATAAGGGGTCTTGGGACACAACAGTTGAGAAACATAAATGTAGGCATCATGGTGTCAATTTTTTGGAGACACAACATATTTGAATGCTATACCCAGATGATGCAACACAACCACTACTCCTACAGTTCTAAGTTGACATTGCAGGATCCAAAAACCAAAGATAAGGAATCTATATATGGTTTTTGGATCTTGCAGTGTCAACTTAGAACTGCAGGAGTAGTGGTTGTGTTGCATTCTCTGGGTATAGAATTCAATTATGTTATTCCTCTAAACAATTGTGACCATGATGCCTACATTTAATTTTCTCAGCTATTGTGATACCTACATTTATGTTTTGTAGCTGTCATGTTTATTTGCATGTTCTTTATGTTTGGCTTCTCTCCCTCACATCGAAAATAAGATTTTCCCACTCTAAATCAAGAATGTGCATGCAACACAAGCAGAATATGCACGAATAACAGGTGGAGCTAAGAAAACCCAGCATGTTTACATTTTTTTCTCCTTTGTTTCTTGTACACCATCTCTATTGGCAAGTTTCTTCATGGATGGCCTCCACTATGTTCCCCACTATAACTGCAACCACTATTCATTCTCCTGTGGTCATTACTATCTTCTCTATTGATAAGACCTCCACTGCAATTTCTCTGATGAAAATTTCAATATACAATGTTTTGTATTCCTTCATCTCCCCTCAACTCCATCACTTATGTTTATGGCTTCTCTCCCTTGCATCGAAAATAAGATTTTTCCCGCTCAGAATCAATAATGTGCATGCAACACAAGAAGAATATGCACAGATAGTAGGTGGATTTGAAAAAACACAACACATTTACATTTTTTTAATAGGTCAAAATTACAATGTTCATGATGGTCTATAACTTAAAATATGCAATTAAAGACCTCTATCAAAAATGCAACCCTGTTGTGTTTTTTAACTCCACTTGATATCCTATGTATATGAATTGAGATTGCATATTGAACTAGGCATCTCCTTTTGCATTGCATAAAACCAAGAGACTATCACAATTAACATCTAAATGGCACATCTCATCATCACACCTAATCCACCTTAAACAATTGATTAACCATTCTAGACAAGATGATGATTTAAGTATTGTGTTTTAGAAAAGAATGCATTGAACATTCTAATACTAATTTCTCCCAAAATATGAAATCCAATAAAATTTAGTGAAAACCCCTCCAACATTACAACAGTGTATCAAAGGAAACTCAGTGTCTAAACATGGAACTAAGCTCAAACACATGTAAATAAACATCAATCATTATCAAATAAGTTGCATAAATGAGAATCATTTTTTTTTTGGCTTTCTCTTTTTTTCTACTTCCTTATATTATTGCTGAGGCTTATCCATGTCTAGAGCCTCATTTCTTCTCAGTCGTGCACATGATCTCACTGTCCTTTGCAAAGGCGGGTCCTGTGCAATAACACATAAAAGGCTTCAATTAAAAATATATTATCATAATTGGGATTAATTTAAAAATATATTCATTATTGTTACAAGCATTTCAATACATTAAAAAACATAAACGTGACACTCTTTACCTTGTCCAACCACATCATCTTGCCCAACAACTTGAACCTCAACACGCTCATCGGGAACAATGTCCTCTACATCCCCTACAATTGCAATACAAAATGTTTTATTAATCCAAACACATTATAATTAAATTTTTATTACTATACCAAATTCAATTTAACATGTTTTCTTGTATTAAATATTCATTAATCAAAATTTGAATAGAAAATGTATACCTTGAGTACTATAATTCACATTAGAATTGATGCCTCCATCGTGCTTGGTCAGTGCAGTATCAATATCGGTAGGCTGCATTCCAATGTAAATAATTAGTACATTTCTCAACAATATATACATATAAATACAAGGCAAATACTGAGAAATGTTAATCATTCATTTTACTACATATAAATATATTCACTTTAAAGTTTTAAACAAATATATAATCAGTGTTTCCTTACTTAAAACAAATATATTCACTTTATGTTGGAACTTAACATCAAATATGGTAATTGGTAAAGTTTTCAACTTGAAATAAAATTCAATTGGATTATTTACTTGATCAACAGATCCAGCAGAAGAACCTTGTGCACTCATTGCTTGGTATCGTTCAGCCACGACTTTATAGCCTTGTTTGTATCCTATTTTTTTGTCCTCTTTTGTAATCAATTTTTTGAACTCCAAGGCCTGCATTTTTTATTGGTATCATGAATTTTTATTGTAGTGAATTTCATCAAAATTAAATTGATTGCAATTTAATTATAAATATTTGCATACAATTTTTCATTTACTAATACTTACAACTCGTGTAGAAAGTTTTGAATATCCACCCGAGCCAAGCCTGTGTTGCCTGTGATTTTGTTTTCTTGCTGTTGTTGTCTTTTTTGTGTCAAGCAACCTATGTGATGTTTGAAGTATGTTAGATCAGATAAGTACAAAGAGTAAATAGTACATCATTTCATTATTAACATTATCATGTACCTTCTTTCCTTGGGCGATACTATTCATCCACTATGTCTTTCTCTTCTCTCAAGTGCATCCTTTTTAAGATCCTCCCATTCATTAATAGGAATATAGGGAGGCCACTCGTAATAAGGGTTGTGTTCTATTTGGCTCCTATAGTTGTCCCTAATATACTTCAAAACAGTGCCCGCTTTGTCAAGGAGTCTAAGTCTATGAAAGACTTCGGGTCCAAAAAGTGTTGTCATAGAGTCAATGAGTTTATTCTTTAACCCTTTATCTTGTACTAACCACCTTTTAAGAAAAAAAACTATTAGATTCATAAATGAAGTGAAGCTACCTTTTAATATACTTGAAGAAAGGGATGAAACTAAATCTAATCTTGAAATGAAATCAAAATATGATACCATGCACGTATGGTCAGCCTGGAAATGCACAAACATTCATCATTAAGTTTTTCATAAAATATATTATCCCCTGCAAGATAATTACAAGATTATTATAATTAGTTATTACAAGGGACCACATAGACCACATAGGGGGTTAGTGCATTACATTATGAGTATTATAAGAAAGGATCAGTCTTTAAAGTACCTAGAAGATGGGCTACTCTCAAGGGAAGTCCATCTTCATTGCTCACGAGCAATTGATCACACTGTATTGTTCCCATACATTTAACATGAGTACATCTAGGAATTGCATCATCGCCTCCTACATAAAATGAATCCAATATTACAAAATTCCCCCTAAGAAAGAATATATAGTTCAAGTGAAATAAACACATGATAAATAAGAGAGAAAAAGAGGATTCTACTTACCAATAGTAGGTGTACTTTCTAACATTTCAGGTGGAGCTACCTCTGTGTATCTGATCCTTGTACCAGGCACCGTACTCAACATAGGTTCAATAGAAGGTGATGAACAAAAATATTGTTAGAGCATAAAAAAATATGGATAACCATGGACAAGATGGATGATAAAATATGCAATTTACCATCCAAAGTATTTGCATCTAAGGTAATGCCCTTTAATCTATTTAGCATCCCCTGTAAAGAGAACACATATATATATTTTAGTTAATGACATAAATAATATAGTATACTATAAAAATCATTATTGAACTTTTGTTATAATTAAAAATTACATTAATACTTACTCTATAGTTCTGAACATGGCTAATCAACATATCCATTGCCCTTTTTATTTTAGGAGTGTGAGGATGAATATTTTCCATTTGAGCTAACTCTTTTGATATTGCACAAAGGACCCTTTCCAGTGCAACCACATGATCAACCTCTGATAAAAAATCAACATCAAATGGATCATGCTCATTCTGCAGCTTCTCATGGACTACTTGTTCCTTTCTCTTTCTTTGATCAACACTCGTTTATGAGAATAATATTATTAGCCCTTTATTTAAAAGAAATCCAAAATAGTAGAACAACAAAAAATACACATTAAGATTTTTCTTGTATGTGCATTTGTACAAAAACAATGAGTTTTACCTATCAAGAAGAAGAAGTCCCATGAGAACTATCACCGTCATGTGTATCATGTGGTTGTTGATCCATACTATAGCTCTGTATTTAAAAAAAATCATTCAAACATGTTAAAACACGTGTTCTTACTCTGAGTTACGTTGAATAATAGACAATTATCAAAATGTGTACCACCTTATCCATGATAGTGATGGGGTTTTTTGTATCTATGCTATTCAAATTGTACTTGATAAGAAACTCCTTGCCTCCACGTATTGATTTGATCGCACATACAAATACGTGATTTCCCTCACATGCCTTAAATATGCAATTGGGTTACTTCTTAGTTGACACAGGTCATGTACTATTTATAAAACCTATAATATTCCCCGACACGTTTGGTCTTCCATCAATGTATATAGATACTTTTTTACTTTGTTCACTAACTTTTTGTTGTATATAATTTTCCACGAGTGCATACCTACACATACTTTTTTTATATTTAACAATCTGCATCCAACTACTGTAATCATAACAAGGTCCGACATACTCCATCAATTCAACAACTTTGTTGTAAGAGACCTTTTATGCCATCCATGGAAAATAGGCTCAAACCATGTAATTAAGATGGTGCTATGCGATATATCCTCTCTTTAACACAAAAATTAGTGTTTATTGGAGGAAGTTCATCGGGGACCCATTGTTTCTATATATGTTTGTACCTAAATAGCAGGTCAGAGTCACCTTTGCTCTCATCATCATAAGAACACAACCCCCCTTGAGAAAGGAAAAATTTTATGCATTTATTGAATTTATTTCTAATATTTTGACCTCGAGTCGATCTTATTGAATTACACATACTAAATGTCTTACTTTCTTCTTCCATTCCTAGATTTTCCTCACTCGAGGAAGACAATTCTAACAAATACCTTTTCGCTAGTACCTGCACCTCATGCAATGAGAAAGATAGGTGAAAATGAGAGAGATATTTTACATATGGTAAAAGATATTAATCTCTATGGGGTGTATTGACTTGTACCTGACAATCCATGAGACTGTGTGGGACACCTGACATAAGATAATAGTTTTATAATCAAACAAACATAGTTCACTCCATAGTTTTCATTATATCTTGTGAAGGACATTATTCATTGTTAAAATTATCTATTTATCAAAAAATATTTTGAATATCTCAGCATTGCATGGGACACCACTATTGTGGCATTTCGTCAAATAGTTCTGATGCCTTGCCACTAGTGTTTTTATTAAATCTTGTGAAGGACTTTATACATTATTAAAATTATCTATTTATATTTTCAGAATTAGCTCACTCCATTACAGGGAACAAAGAGAATCCCCTGTGATTTAACATCATTGAGATGCCTCCTTTCATTAGATTCATGTCACCTTCTCATAGCTTCTCAAGCTTCCTATGTGTTTCATCCTTCATTTATACACTTACTTCCTAAGGGGTATTCTTGAGTTCAAACACATTGAGCTGCTACAACTGAATTATAAATCATGAATTCACTATAAATCAAGGGGCATTATAAATCATGAATTCACTATAATATTAATGTAGTGCTCTAGATTTCATATGGAGATTTTGTCAAATGGTTGGCATGTATGTTTATTCAAATGGAGTTATATCATTTGGAATGCATATAAGATCGGTTGATACTGAGTTCTATGTCAAGATTTACAGCATTAAATTGATCATAGTTAGAAGACCTAGACACAAGAAGAATATGAGTATAGCCAAATTTTCAGAAGAATATGAATGAATACAAATATACATAAGTGGATGAACATAAATAATGAAGGTACCTAATATTGCCTGAAGTAATGAAGTGTTGACCCTGGGTTCAAACCAATATGCTCATGTATGATCCAAAAACTACGAGGAAAGAAAGGATGGGGTTAGATCCAAAGGATCTAAGCAATTCCTGACACCCTATTATTGATCCTCATCTACAATTATGCATGCGCATAGTTAAGCCATACACTTCTAAAAGGAAAAATGCTATAGAACATGTACTCAATTTCATTTTGATGGCATTTGTTGATTTAATTGCGACACCAGCTTGGTTATAAACAAAAAAAAAAGAAAAAGAAAGTGCCATTTGTAATTTTTGTGAATTCAAAGAGCTACCATGAAGAAGGCACTACAATTTTGTGTGGCACAAAGAGGGCATTCAAGTTTGGCTCGCAGGCTGCAAGCTAGGGCATCATGCATTGTTTATGAGCTCACTATTTGAGCACCTCATGTCCCTATTTGATTGGCCAGTACTCTGTTTGTTATATTGAGTTTACATCATATATTTAGTCTTAATAAAATCTTATACAACAACATAAAACTAACCCAAAATACTTTGTCTTAATAAAATCTTAATAAAACAATATATTTAGTCTTAATAAAATCTTATAAAACAACATATATTGTGTGAAGTGTTTGATCTCTCTTTATTTGTTTTTCTGTTGATATTCTCTATGTGGTACTCCCTGCTTATGATCATTTCATGAGGAAATTTCTTGATGGCTCACGGGCTACAAGCTAGGGCATCATACATTGTTCATGAGCTTACTGTTTAATACTGGCATTATTTACATCTTTTCATTTGGAATGCTTGATGACCCGCGAGCTTTGAGATCTAGGGCATCATTGCTATTACCTTCAAGGCATTGTGTGAAGTGTTGATCTCTCTTTATTTGTTTTTTTATTGATATTCACTATGTGGTACTCCCCATTTATGATCATTTCATGAGGAAATGTCTTGATGGTTCACAGGCTACAAGCTAGGGCATCATGCATTGTTTATGAGCTCACTTTTTGAGCACCGACCAATCAAATAAGGATATGAGGTGTTCAAATGGTGAGCTCATAATGACATAAACAATGCATGATGCCCTAGAAAAATAACAAAACAAATAAAGAGAGATCAAACACTTCACACAATATATGTTGTTCTATAAGATTTTATTAAGACTAAATATATTATTTTATTAAGACAGTATTTTGGGTTAGTTTTATAAGATTTTATTAAGACTAAATATATGATCATACATTAATACACTTACTATTTTGATTTTGAGCTCGGCCATCATGCAATGTTATTGTTTTCATTGCATGCTTGTTGATGTTCTACACCATATATTGTTTTATACACTATTTATTTCATTGAGACTGTGAGCTTGGCATTTGTAATGTATTTTCTGTTATTGGATCAATGCTACCATGTTGTTGAGGTTGTAGATGCATTGAATCACTACTGGCATTCTATTTTGATAGCAACAATATAACAAGAGCTGCTGCAAAGATGACACTACAATTTTGCGTGGCATGAAGAGGGCATTCAAGTTTGGCATGTACGAAGAGGCTGACACCATGTGGGAAGAGGGAACTGGCACTTGAGTTAGGCATTCGAGCTTTTTCTTCTCATTAAATTAATTTCAGTGTCATTGTTTACATTTTAATTAGAATTTGGAATGCTTGATGACCCGTAAGCTTTGAGAGCTAGGGCATCATTTCTATTACCTTCAAGGCATTGTGTGAAGTGTTTGATCTCTCTTTATTTGTTTTTTTGTTGATATTCACTATGTGGTACTCCCTATTTATGATCATTTCATGAGGAAATGTCTTGATGGTTCGTAGGCTGCAAGCTAGGGCATCATGCATTGTTTATGAGCTCACTATTTGAGCACCAATCAATCAAATAAGGACATGAAGTGCTCAAACAGTGAGCTCATAATGACATCAAATAGAGTAGCAACCAATGAAATAGGGACATTAGTAAGATATTTAATGCATTATTACTTCATCATGATGATAAAAATTTCATTGGCTCAAAGCACATAGAATGTGGGTAGATGCATTGAATCACCACTTCCATTCTATTTTGATGAAGATGAACTATGTTATAAAATTTCAAGGCATGAAATTCTATAACTGTACATATATTTTATGAGTATAACTGTACAATAGAAGAGAACCCACGTGCCTTGGTTGTTATTGGTCTATGAAAAGTTTTGGTTTGCCTTTCCCAATTGAGATGTCATCCTAAGATTCAAAAGGACTACAGTACTGGTGAGGGCACCTAGGTAGGGTAATTCGGTACCTAGTGTTCCTAAATTTTGGCTTGTAGTGGCCTTAGCCAAGCCACTAGGTTAGGGAGAAGCCTACTTGGTCTCTCTAGGTGTGCTAGCTAGTGTTTGTTCTTCTTTGTTCTTTTGAGTCATTGGTGTGTCTTTTGGAGCCTAGTTGCAATAGTCTTAGCCAACTTTGCTAGGTTTCCTATCATAGGACAGTGTTCTAAAGTTGAAAAAATGGCCTCTTTAATATTTTAGAGGTTTGAAAATGGTCTTTATGACCCTTACTCAATCAAGGATTGAGTGCTTTTGAGGTGTGTGTAGGTGGTTTGTCTATCCACCAGAAGTTGCTTGAAAAATTTGAAAGTTGTCATGACAATTTTTCTTGTAAAAGCATGTAACCAGCTCAAGAGATAGCTAGCCTAATCCATGGGCCCTAACACCGAGGAGGGAGCTATTTAAGCTTTGAAAACCATAAAGTGAGGTGTAGGGAAGAGTGTAGTATGGAGAGAAAACTTTTGGTTGTAGTTAGACTGTGTAACTAGTTTTCCTTTGACAGAGATATACATTTTTGTGTTGATAGAGATAAGAAATGGATTGAATATCTGATTGTAATGTTTGCATGTGATGATTGTTAATGTTTTTGAATTCCTAGGATAGTTATTTAGCATTTCATTTCAGTTTTGAGTTAGTCTTCATAGTTTTCTTTATTTTGGCCTATCTCAGGTTACTACTGACAGAGCTTTGAATAATGGAGTGCTAGAGCACTCTCCCACCATACAATCTGTATGAGTCTATGGGATTTGTGTCTAGACTCCCTGTAATATATGTTGTGAAAAGGAGGGGCCCTCAATCAAATGATGTGGAGGGGAGGTCAGATGCATGATCAAGCATCTCCAATGTAGAGAGAGCTCGGGGGATTGTGGATACAAGGGAAAATACTAAACCCTCACTATTACAAATAGTGATTTACCAAACCCTCATTTATAGCCCCATTTTTAGCAAGCCCTATATGGACAGTATGGGAAAAGGAGACCGATAGAATCTTAAAGCCCTCCCAAAAGGGTATTCGAATCCATAATTAGTTGGATGCTTTTCTCGGAGAATTTTGGAGTTATTAGTAGAAAAAGGTCAACTAAGCCTACTAAAGCTAGTAGCCTTTTTAGGCCAGACAACAAACAAAATTTTTTAGAAGGGACATAGAGGTTCCTAAAACAATGAACTTTATCATATTTTTGGTGTCATAGACTAAATGGAGAAAGGAGGAGTTTGAAACTTCTTAGAAGGGGACTAGGATAGCACCCTTAAGGCTAGGAGATTAGCCTCTTTGATTCTAGAAGGGCCTAAGACAAAGTTATAGAAAGGTCTATTGATGCAGGAGCATCCTGGGTGTAAGAGCAATCTTGCATCACCCAACAAAAAATATTTCTATTTTTGTATTCAATAAGGGCTATCTTGTGCAGAGTTGCTATTTATGGAAACTTGCTATTTTTAGTAAGTTGGTCTTATGATCTCGGAATGTCTAATTTTACATATGGAGGTTCATCTCAGTCATATCAGCTTGCCAGCAAAGTTTCATGGCTAGATCAAGTGTAGTTTTGAACATATTGAAGATTTTCGGTAATGGCAGCAGGGTACAGAAACTTTGAACTTAGTTTTGAAGGCTTTAGAGGCCCCGAATGAGGTCAAAAAATTGGGTGACGAGCACCTTGCACTGATCAAGCTTGTAGAGTGCTTCGTGGCATTTCCAGAATGGGGTTATAATAGCCAATCGGGTCAATGGGTGATGACTTATGGTCTTCAAAAGTTGGGTCACCTGAAATGGCAGAAAATAATTTTTCTTCAAAATTTCTGTTTGAGTTTCAAAACTCATTTTGAGCTGACTTTGATGTAATAAATTGTAAAATAAAATAATTCTAAGTTTGGTTGGCCCTAAGGGCCAAATTTCTAGAACCTTCTCTAGAGGTGGAAATTGCCTATATAAAGAAGGCCCGTAGTGTTGTCTAGGGCAGTTCTGGGTAGTAGATCTGGGTATTGATTCGAGACTTTGTCCTACAAAATATTGTAAGGGAATGCCCATGTGGCTTTGCATATTTTAATTCTGAAAGTTTGTAATTCCACATTTGTGGAGATAATAAGAAGCCAATTTTCTATTCTTGCATATTATTGTTGTTGTTTCTCTATTTCTGTTATGTGCTTGTGGTATTAAGGGGAGCCTCCTTCATCAAGTGGTATCAAAGTAGGAGTTCTTGAGTGTGTAAATAGATCACCGACTGTGAGGTAGTGTGCACCAAGACCGTGGTTAGGGTTTCAGTGCGCATCACGAAAATGCCTCCACGAAGAGAACGTGGCGGAAGAGTTAGTGCTGTGACACCTAAGGTTAGAGAGCTGCAGAGACAAGTGCGGGCATTGCAAGAAGAGATTCATAGAGGAATGAATCTTAATGTCAGAGATGAAAGCGAGGATGAAGCCGAAGAAGAGTATCAAGAAGGAGAAGCTGAAATTGTGAACCAAGAGGAAGAAAGAATTTTTCAGGTGATTTCCAAGATTGGGAAAAGACCTAAGATCGAGGTTCCTACATTTTTTGGAAATCTTAACCCAGAGGAATTGATCGACTGGATCAATGAATGTGAGGAATATTTTGAGTATGAAGATGTTGAGGATCCTGATAGGGTCAAATTTGCGAAGGCCAGATTGAAAGGTCATGCGAAGATCTGGTGGCAAGAAATTCAATTGGAGCGAAATAGAAGAGGGAAAGATAAAATCACAAGATGGGATTGGATGGTGGATAAATTGAAGTGATAGTTTATTCCTATTGATTATGAGCTTGACCTACTAAAGAAAATGCAAAGTTTGAAGCAAGCAGGAAGATCTGTTCAGGAGTATACAGAGGAGTTCTATCGACTCCTCATCAGAACAGGCCATGCAGAAACTGATAAGGAGAAAGTTTCCTGATACCTTAATGGGTTAAGGCCAAGTATTCAGGAGGAGTTGAATCTGGTTCGAATGAATAGTATTGAGGAGGCATACCAGTTTTCCCTAAAAGTTGAGGAAAAGCTGAACAAGAAGTTTGAGAGCAGACAAAATGGAAGAGGTCATGGTGGAAGATCTGGTGGACGGTCATATGGTGGCTGAAATGAAGATTCAAAAAAGAAGGATGAGGCCAGTAGCAGTCAGAATCAGAGAGGAAATAATTCCAATTATTTCTAGGATCAGAGTAATAGAGATCAGAGAGGAAGAGGAAGAGGACAAGGATCTGGAAGAGGAGGCTTCCGTGGAACATGTTTTCACTATGGAGAAGAAGGTCATAGGGCATTTGAATGTCCTCAGCGTCAAGGCAGAATAGACAGGAGAAATGAAGGCCAGGCCAGAGTTGCACATGTAGATGAAGATGCTAGATCATCAAATTCTGAAGATGCTGAAAGAGGAGAAATGCTAATTAATAGAAGAGTCTTGCTAAGTTGTGAGAATGAACCTAAACAAAGGAGGAGCCTGTTTCACACTAGATGCAAGTGTGAGGGTAAATGCTGTGATGTGATTATTGATAGTGGAAGCACTGACAATTTGGTGTCAAAAAAGATGGTGATAAAGTTGAAGCTCAAGAGATAGAAACACCCACATCCATATCGGATTGCCTGGGTGCAGAATGACCACAAGGTCATGGTCATTGAACAGTTCCTGGTAAAGTTCAAGATCAGCGAGTACCAAGATGAGGTACTATGTGATATCATCTCTATGGATGCATGTCATATGTTGTTGGGTAGACCATGGCAGTTTGACAAATGTGTTGTACATGATGGTCGTACGAATACCTATTCCCTGACAAAGGATGGAGTGCAACATAAGCTAAAGCCATTGAAGGAGACCAAAGAAAAGGTATGTGGTAATGCAAGAATAACATTTGTTGATGGAAGAAAATTCCTAGATGGTATGAGACATGAGCATGTGTGTTTTGCTTTAATTCCAAAAGTTGGTAAAGAAGAAGTAGAGGATGTACCTGTAGAGGTTGCAGATTTGTTGAATGAGTTTCAAGATATTGTATTTGATAATGTACCTGATGGATTACCATCGGTAAGGAAGATTAGTCATCAGATGGATTTGATTCCAGGAGCCAGTTTGCCAAACAAGGCAGCACACAGAATGACACTAGCAAAAAGTGAAGAGTTGAATAGACAAGTACATGAGTTATTGCAGAAGGGGTTGATTCGAGAGAGTTTGAGTCCCTGTGTTGTACTAGCGGTATTAGCACCAAAGAAGAATGGAGAGTGGAGGATGTGTACAGAATCCAGAGCAATAAACAAGATTACAATCAAGTATAGGTTTCCATTGCCACGAATGGATGATATTATGGATTGTTTGAGTGGAGCTGTGTATTTCTCCAAGATAGATCTAAAGAGTGGATACCACCAGATTCGGATTAGAGAAGGAGATGAATGGGAGACTACCTTTAAGACAAAGTAAAGACTATATGAGTAGTTAGTCATGCCTTTTGGGCTAACCAATGCACCGAGCACTTTCATGCGGCTCATGAATGAGGTTCTAAAAAATTTCTGGGTAAGTTTGTCATTGTTTACCTAGATGATATTTTGATTTTTAGCAAGATATTGGAGGAACATATGATGCATATTTTTATGGTGTTTGAGAAGTTGAGAGATGAGAAATTGTTGATTAATTTGAAGAAGTGCAGTTTTGTGAAGAAAGAGTTAGTGTATTTGAGATTTGTAGTTTTAGCAGAAGGTCTAAAAATAGACCCAGAGAAGGTACAAGCTATCCTTGAATGGCCTACTCCAAGGAGTGCTATTGAGGTAAGATATTTTCATGGTTTTGCTAGCTTTTACAAAAAGTTTATCAAAAATTTTAGCAGTATTTGTGGACCCTTGACTGAAACAATGAGAGGGGATAGAAAAGAGTTTAAGTAGACTAATGGGGCAGAAAAGAGTTTTTAATTGTTGAAACAAAAGTCATAGAACAGCCTGTTTTAGCACTTCCAGATTTTAATAAAGTGTTTCAAGTATATTGTGATGCTAGTGGTACTACAATAGGAGCTGTTATGAGCCAAGAAGGTAAACCTGTTGCTTATTTCAGTGAGAAGTTAAATGATGCCAAGAGAAAATATTCTATCTATGATCAGGAATTTTATGCTATAGTTTAGGCATTAAAGAAGTGGAGACATTATCCACTTCCTAAGGAGTTTGTTTTATATACTAATCATCAAGCTTTGCAATATTTGAATAGTCAAGGAAAGTTGAATCAAAGGCATTTGAAATGGGTTGAGTTTTTGTAGAGTTATACATTAGTTTTGAAACACAGGAGTGGAAAGTCTAATAGGGTTGCAGATGCTCTTAGCAGAAGGCAACTATTGCTGACAGAGATGCAGATTGAAGTGGTTGGGTTCAAGAAACTCAAGAATTTGTATCCAGAGGATCTTGATTTTGGTGAAGCTTGGAAAGCTTGTACAGAACCTGTTACTCTAGACATGATGAAATGGCTGGATTTTATCATCCAAGATGATATGCTATTCAGAGGGAGTCAATTGTGCATTCCATGAAGTTCTATGAGGGAGAATCTCATCAAGGAGAAGCATAGTGGCGGATTGGCTGGACATTTTAGTCGTGATAAAACCCTTGCTTTGGTTGGTGAGAATTATTATTGGCCACAATTGCAGCAAGATGTGAAGAAGTTTGTACAAAGTTGCAGAGTATGTCAGATGGTGAAAGGAGTGAAGCAAAATATAGGGTTGTATCAGCCATTACCTATACCAGAGAAGCCTTGGGAGGATATCAGTATGGACTTTGTTCTTGGTTTACCGAGGACACAGCGGGGATATTATTCAATTTTTGTAGTAGTTGACAGATTTTTGAAGATAGCACATTTCATTCCCTGCAAGAAGACTAATGATGTTGTTCATGTAGAAGAATTGTTTTTTAGAGAAGTGGTGAGACTACATGGTTTGCCAAAGACCATAGTTTCAGATCGAGATACTAAGTTTGTTGGATATTTTTGGCGGACATTGTGGAAGAAGTTGAAGATAGATTTGAAGTTCATTTCATCACATCATCCACATACTGATGGACAGACAGAGGTGGTGAATAGAAGTTTGGGAAATCTACTGAGATGTTTGGTTGGAGATAAGCCAACATGATGGGATTTGATTTTACCATAGGCAGAATTTGCATACAATAATTTTGTCAATAGGAGCACTGGTAAATCACCATTCCAGATTGTATATGGAAGTAGTCCAAGAAATGCATCTAAGTTGAGAAAGATAGATAAAGGAGAAATAAGTAGTGCTGAAGTTGAGGATTTTGTAGAACATTTGAAGAACATCCATGAGGAGGTGAGGAAGCATATTACCAAGATGAATGTGCAGTATAAGACTAAGGCAGATGAGAAAAGGAGGCATAAGGAATTTCAGGTTGGGGATGAAGTCATGGTTCATTTGCGGAAGGAGCAGTTTCCAGTTGGTACATATAACAAGCTAAAAATGAAGAAGTTTGGACCATGTAAGATACTGAAGAAGCATGATTCAGAAAATGCATATGAGGTAGGATTACCTACTGAGCTGAATATTTCACCAGTGTTTAACATTTTGGATTTGACAGAGTATCATGAAGGAGGTGTTGAAGATGAGGTTGTAGCGGCATAGTGGAGTATTCCAGCAACCAGTTTAGATATCAAGGAGATTGAAGACATATTGGATAGTCATGTTGGCAGAAGCACAAGAAACAGGACATATGAAGAGTATTTGGTCAAATGGAAAGGATGACCTATTGAAGATTCATCATGGCTAACAAAGGAGGAGGTTAACCATCTTGGTTTTCCTCTACACACCTGACTCGTGACAGTGTCACTTCTCAAATTACCCCGAGTGTCTGATGCAGGAGCATCCTGGGTGTAAGAGCAATCTTGCATCACCCAAAAAAAAATATTTTTATTTTTGTATTCAATAAGGGCTATCTTGTGCAGAGTTGCTATTTATGGAAACTTGCTATTTTTAGTAAGTTGGTCTTACGATCTCAGAATGTCTGATTTTACATATGGAGGTTCATCTCAGTCATATCAGCCTACCAACAAAGTTTCATGGCCAGATCAGGTGTAGTTTTGAAGATATTGAAGATTTTTGGTATTGGCAGTAGGGTACAAAAACTTTGAACTCAGTTTTGAAGGCTTTAGAGGCCCCGGATGAGGTTGGAAATTTGGGTGATGGGCACTTTGAGTGAGTCAAGCCTGTAGAGTGCTTTGTGGCATTTCCAAAATGGGGTTATAATAGCCAATCAGGTCAACAAGTGATGACTTATGGTCTTTGGAAGTTGGGTCACCTGAAATGGCAGGAAATAATTTTTCTTCAAAATTTTTGTTTGGGTTTCAAAACTCATTTTGAGCCGACTTTGATGTAATAAATTGTAAAATAAAATAATTCTAAGTTTGGTCGGCCCTAAGGGCTAAATTTTTAGAACCTTCTCGGGCGGTGGAAATTGCCTATATATAGAAGGCCCGTAGTCTTGTCTAGGGTAGTTCTAGGTAGTAGATCTGGGTATTGATTCGAGGCTTTGTCCTATAGAATATTGTAAGGGAATGCCCATGTGGCTTTGCATATTGTAATTTTGAAAGTTTGTAATTCCACATTTGTAGAGATAATAAGAAGCCAATTTTCTATTCTTGCATATTATTGTTGTTGTTTCTCTATTTCTGTTATGTGCTTGTGGTATTAAGGGGAGCACCCTTCATCATCTATGTAACATCAAGTACCCTAGTTTTCATTATTAGATGATCTTGTTTAATTTGTGTTCATTTCATGCAAAGATACATGTAAAGGAATTTTTTTTTGCATCTAAAGATTACATGTATATATATGAAAAATAACTTGTATATACTATACAAGGAAAATAACTTTCAAAAGAAAATGCAAGAGTACAAGCATACATAAGAGGAGGAACATAAATAATAAGGGTGCCACACATTGCCTGAAGTGATAAATTTTTGACCTGGGTATGAATCTAGTGTGCCCCTGTGTGATCCAGAACCTGCAAAGAAAAGAGAGATGGGGGTTAGATAAAATATATCTAAGAAATGAATGGCATCCTATTATTGATCCTCATCTACAATTATGCATGTGCATAGTCAAGCCATACACTTCTAAAAAAAAAACCATGCTACAGGACATGTGCACTCAGAAGAATGTTGCAAAGAGTAAATTGCTGCATTTATGTATGCATGAACACCTGGTGAGTCACTATTGTGATTTAAAGTAAAGATCATAACATCACAACATGGTTGGTAGCCCCAAGGAGGCCCCATTGCATGTAGTGAGTAAGCTACATCAAAACAAAGAGGTACACAAATTTGCATCATCTATATTGATGTCCCTATTTGATTGGATGGTGCTCTGTTTGTTTTATTGCTACTATCAAAATAGAATGGTAGTGGTGATTCAATGCATCTACAACCTCAACAACATGGCAACAATTGATCCAATAAAAAAAATACATTACAAATTCCAAGCTCACAGTCTCAATGAAATAAACAATGTATAAAACAATATATGGTGCACAATAGTAGCAAGCATGCAATGACAACAATAACATTGCATGATGTTTGAGCTCAAATTCAAAATAGTAAGTGTATTAAGGAATGATCTAAAGGCAGAAACCTCATTGATCATTACCTTTCACTCCTCCATCATTATAGAAGAGATAACTAACTACAGCTATATTTCACAATTCCTCCTTTGAAGTATATATTTATCAAGTATAATTATGAGTTTACATCATATATTTAGTCTTAATAAAATCTTATAAAACTAACCCAAAATACTTTGTCTTAATAAAAGTCTTAATAAAATAATATATTTAGTCTTAATAAAATCTTATAGAACAACATATATTGTGTGAGGTGTTTGATCTCTCTTTATTTGTTTTGCTATTTTGCTAGGACATCATGCATTGTTTATGTCATTATGAGCTCATTGTTTGAGCACCTCATGTCCCTATTTGATTGGTTGGTGCTCAAACAATGAGCTCATAAACAATGCATGATGCCCTAGCTTGCAGCCTGTGAACCATCAAGACATTTCCTCATGAAATGATCATAAACAGGTAGTACCACATAGTGAATATCAACAACAAAACAAACAAAGAGAGATCAAACACTTCACACAATGACTTGAAGGTAATAGCAATGATGCCCTAGCTCTCAAAGCTCACGGGTCATCAAGCATTCCAAATGAAAAGATGTAAACAATGCTAGTATTAAACAGTGAGCTCATGAACAATGTATAATTCCCTAGCTTGCAACCCGCAAGCCATTAAAACATTTCCTCATGAAATGATCATAAACAGGGAGTACCACATAGCTAGTGAATATCAACAACAAAACAAATAAAGAGAGATCAATCATCAAACACTTCACACAATATATGTTGTTTTATAAGATTTTATTGAGACTAAATATATTATTTTATTAAGATTTTATTAAGACAAAGTATTTTGGGTTAGTTTTATGTTGTTTTATAAGATATTTATTAAGAAAAAATATATGATGTAAACTCAATATAACAAATAGAGCATTGGCCAATCAAATAGGGACATGAGTTGCTCAAATAGTGAGCTCATAAACAATGCATGATGTCCTAACTTGCAGCCCGCGAGCCATCAAGACATTTCTGTTGGACTACAACAAATTTGGAATCTGATTGAAGGATCTATGATTGCAAGATCAATGAGAAGTTGCTGATTAGATATGGAATATGATTAAATCAGTATTATGTTGTCATTGATGTCAACTAGTTTGATAGCACTTATCTTGTAAGTTACTACATCGAGACATCTGAAGAAAAGTGGAAAAGAGATGAAGAACAAATAAATCTACATGAGGAAAGATGTACAAGACAGATGAGGATAAGGAACACATTGAGTATACCAACTGCACTATTAACCAAGTAGTGTTCACCGACACATTCTTTGTTAACCAAGTGGAACATAATGAATTAAATGATTAGTTTAGCCGATAAGATTGATGAGCTGGCAAGAGTATAATATCGAGGTAATAGATAATATTTGTTACAAAGATCGATGACTGCAAAAATTCAAGGAAGATCAAACGGAGTAGATTGAAGCATGTTATTGACACAAGTATCGAGAAAGTGTTAGGTGGCAAAATCTATGAATGTGATTAAGCGGAAAAATCTGATGGTGGAGAAGAAAATGGTTTACTTGTCTATATAAGAGAACATAATTTATTTATGAAAAGAGCTGGAAGAAGAAGAAGCTACAAGAATTTTGTGTGAACAAGCTTTCATGCATTCTGATCATACTGGTTAGTGAGAACCAAGCTGCAGAACAGTTACCGAGCTACAAAGAGCTATTACTGACGGACAATAAGTTGATATAGTATTGAATCTGAAGTGAAATATTGATCAGAAGAATTTGTATGGACTGAATATTGATCTGTAATCTGCAATTGAAGTTGTATTAAGGTAGGTCATTTTACTATTACATATTTAACCATTGTATACAGTCTAAATCTCTTAACCAAGTGGACTCTGAAAGTCTTATGATGTATCATTCATAGAATGAACATTGTTATCCTATCAACCCCATAGTGAATGCTAGTTGGACGATAACTTGTAGTCTAAAATCCTCTAACAAGGTCACACCTGACAGTGTGTTTGTAACCTTTAACAGGGTTGGGTCTTAACGGACCTCACTTCAAAAGAGTGAACAATTTTGGGTTTCTAGTCCCAGGTGGTTTTTCCCTTTAAAGGGTTTCCATGTTAAATCTCTTGTGTTATGTGTTGATTGTGATATTTTTTTTGTTATCATTCTTTACATGTCACATGTTAGATTTGATCGGTAAAACTGTTATAAGTATTAGACTGGTAATTGGTAAAAACACAGATAGTGAGAGTTATTATTGCTTACCGACGAGCAAAAATTAAAGAAGATGTTTTGAATTATACATTTTGTTTTGGGACACTGGATAATTGATTCACCCCCCTCTCAATTATTCTAACAATTTTCTCATGAAATGATCATAAACAGGGAGTATCACATAGTGAATATCAACAACAAAATAAATAAAGAGAGATCAAACACTTCACACAATGCCTTGAAGGTAATAGAAATGATGTCCTAGCTCTCAAAGCTTGTAGGTCATTGAGCATTCCAAATGCTAAGATGTAAACAATGTCATCCAGACATGTGTACTATGAGCTTTCCTATAACAAATGGACTTGTGATGATTTTCAAAATAGTACATGTGTTGCAGGAAAGCTCAAATTACTACTTAGGAAAATATGAATGTTCATCACCTGTGCATATCAGAGTTGATCAGAGAAGGTATATGCAACAAAAAAAAATAAAGAGTGATCAAACACTTCACACAATGCTTTGAAGGTAATAGAAATGATCAAACACTTCAAAATAGGGACATTAGCCATACACTTCTAAAATGAACTATGCTACAGAACATGGGTGTGTGTTAATGTGATTCAAAAGCTATTATGGAAGATTGTTTTATTATTGAGATAAGGATATCTTAATTCTACAAGAATAAATGCTTTGAGAAATATTTTAATTTAATTTTTGCAATAACATGATGAGTGGTTATATTTCAAGCTTCAGCGAGACTTCATACCATGCAGTATTCGTAGATTACATTCAATGCATTATTTATGCTTGTATGGGTGCGAAAACTCTTGAAAACCTGCAAAAGAGATTGCATTCAACTATGTCATTTACATGACACATGTAGTTTACCTCTAGCCTAAATCAGCATTGCATACAAATCTACGGACGATGCATGGTACGAAGCCTTGCTCAATCTTGAAAATGATAAGCATTATGATGTTGAGGTATGGTGTGGTAAGCATAAGTATAGTTTCTCGTAAGCTGCTATTGGTATAGTTTTTTTTTTTTTTCAATAGTGGCAGAATCCAACTTCTCCTATACTTACACGTATGTATACATTTTGGGCTTGGCTTTAATGTCATGTAAATTTGAGTGAAATGGTAATAATATTTAAGAGCAACAAGTATGACATTTTAAACAAGTATGCATATACATTATATAACAAGAGTGATATATCTTAATGGAAACACTTAATGAGAAGGATGCCTATATAACAGGAGGAGTGATATATTTTAATGGTAGTGGACATAGAAATTGCAGTGAAACTCTGTAATTTATTATTGTAAGTGGACATAGAAATTATAGTGTAAGTAGTAGGATGATTGTAAGTGGACATAGAAATTGTAGTGAAACTCTATAATTTATTATGGCTTAGTGTTGTATATCCATAGTCAATGTCTATTTAAACTTTAGGATGATACTTATATGATGGCTTAAGCAAATTGTTCTTACCTTGAGACTAGTACACCATGGGATTAGAGGATGGTTGTTATAATAGCAACTATGTGTCTATGGGATACTTTTATATTTTGTATTAAATGATGATAGATACATATGTGTTTCTTCCTTTTGCAACAGTTTATATTCTGATACTTATATCTTGAATTGTCAAATGACCAATGAGTGATAATTTCAAAAGTGTATCATAATTAAAGGCATGTGAATTCATATTGTACTTAATCTGAATGCCATCGTGTAATGTTTTTACTTACGATATTAATCTTAATATATCCCTATTAAGATATCCCTATTTTATTATTGATGTCCCTATTTATATCTTTTCATCAAATGACCCAAAAACATCAAGAATGGTCCTATATAGTCACTAATAGCCAACTTTCAAAAAAATATGAATGGATGCAAACATACATAAGTGGATGAACATAAATGATGAAGGTACTAGACATTGCCTAAAGTAATGAAGTGTTGACCCAAGGTTCAATCTAGTATGCTCTTGTATGATCCAAAACCTGCAAGGAAGGAAAAGATGGGGTTAGATCCAAAGGATCTAAGCAATGCCTGGCAACATATTATTGATCCTCATCTACAATTATGCATGTGCATAGTCAAGCCATACATAGACTCAACAAAATGGTAGCATTGATCCAATAACAAAAAATATATTACAAATTTCAGGCTCATGGTCTCAATGAAATAAATAGTGTATAAAACAATATATGGTGGACAACAACAACAAGCATGCAATGATAGCAATAAAATTGCATGATGCCCAAGCTCAAATTCAAAATAGTAATTGTATTAATGTATGTTTGCATGATGCCAAATATTAAACAGTGAGCTCATTAACAATGTATGATGCCCTAGCTTGCAGCCCATGAGCCATCAAGACATTTCCTCATGAAATGATCATAAACAAGGAGTACCACATAGTGAATATCAATAGAAAAACAAATAAAGATAGATCAAACACTTCACACAATACCTTGAAGGTAATAGAAATGATGCCCTAGCTATGAAAGCTCACAGGTCATCAAGCATTCCAAATGAAAAGATGTAAACAATGCCAGTATTAAATAGTGAGCTCATGAACAATGTATGATGCCCTAGCTTGTAGCCCGTGAGCCATCAAGATATTTCCTTGTTAAATGATCATAAGCGGGGAGTACCACATAGTGAATATCAACAACAAAACAAATAAAAAGAGATCAAACACTTCACACAATGCCTTGAAAGTAATAGCAACGATGCCCTAGCTCTAAAAGCTCATGGATCATCAAGCATTCCAAATGAAAAGATGTAAACAATGCCAATATTAAACAATGAGCTCATAAACAATGTATGATGCCCTAGCTTGTAGCCCGCGAGCTATCAAGACATTTCATCATGAAATGATCATAAACAGGGAGTACCATATAGTGAATATCAATAACAAAACAAATAAAGAGAGATCAAACACTTCACACAATGCCTTGAAGGTAATAGAAGTGATGCTCTAGCTCTCAAAGCTCGTAGGTCATCAGGAATTCCAAATGATAAGATGTAAACAATGCCAGTATTAAATAGTGAGCTCATGAACTATGTATGATGCCCTAGCTTGCATCCCGCGAGCCATCAATACATTTCCTCATGAGATGATCATAAACGGGGAGTACCACATAGTGAATATCAACAACAAAACAAATAAAGAGAGATCAAACACTTCACACAATGCCTTGAAGGTAATAGAAGTGATGCCCTAGCTCTCAAATCTCCCAGGTCATCAGGCATTCCAAATGATAAGATGTAAACAATGCCAGTATTAAACAATGAGCTCATGAACTATGTATGATGCCCTAGCTTGAATCCCGTGAGCCATCAAGACATTTCTTTGTGAAATGATCATAAACAGGGAGTACCACATAGTGAATATCAACAAAAAAATAAATAAAGAGAGATCAAACACTTCACACAATGCCTTGAAGGTAATAGCTCTCAAAGCTCACAAGTCATTGAGCATTCCAAATGCTAATTAAGATGTAAACAATCACACTGAAATTGATTTAATGAGAAGACAAAGCTCAAATGCCTACCTCAAGTGCCAGTGCCCTCTTCCCACATAGTGTCAGCCTCTTTGCACACACCAAACTTGAATGCCCTCTTCGCACCACACAAAATTGTAGTGTTGTCTTCGAGGAAGCTCTTTGAATTCAAAAATTACAAATGACACTTTTTTTTTTTCATTTTTAATCAAATGAGTGTTGCAATTATGATGATAGCGTTGCTATTACAACACCACTAGGGGCACTTGCAAAAACAAACACAAAAACAAACACAAATTGTAGTGGCATCGCAAATTGTGTCAAAATTTAACCCCAAATGTTGTAGTGGCAACAGTTCTCTGTCGTTCTTGATCCTGTCCAAGAGTCATTCTAAGGAATCCAATACTCAACAAATGACCACTTAAAGATACTTTCCAATCATGGTAGTTATATGGAGTGATGATTTTGACCTTTGAATTATCCATAATATAACCAAATAATGATAGATGACTACTGATAACTCCTTTAAATGAATGATGCAAATAAGAAAATTGAAATCCAAGGATTAACCAAGTACAAATATAGCCCCAAAATAGCTTATTTCTTAAAGTGATATATCCACCCCAAATCATTGAAATATCATTGTAGATCTAGAAAGTAGACAAAGAATCATGCACTTAAAAAAAAAATTCACCTCAAAATATTACTGTATGTGCCCAAATGAAGCCTTGAAAGTCATAGAAATTAGGAATACGTAGGAATAGTCAAACAAATCTACAATTTCGGATAAATTTGGTTACCAAATTGCAAAAATAATACCACCAGTAGAATCTTCAGGAAATTCTACCCAAAATTAAAAAACTCAAAAAAGGAGCAAAAATGAGCAAGATATGGCCCTCTAAAGTTGGACTACAAAATGAAAAACTCCAATGGTGAAGGAAAAAGCATTCCAATGCTTGTTGACATCAAAAAAATGCTATTTTAAATTTGACAGCCATCTGAACGTCACCAAAATGCCCAATTTGGCTTGTTTTGATGTTGGATAGTTGTTAGATTTAGGCTCATATACTGGTGATGTGGTAGAAATGTGGGCTGGGATACTAACGTGGCAGAGGAGGTGGTAGACTGTATGATACATATGACATCACTATCCATATAGATGACATGTCAGTGCTCCATGTTTACTATGGATGATGACATCACCAAAGGTGAGGTGTCTCTCCTGATGTGGCTGAGTGCTAACGAGTGATGTGGTAGGTCAAGCTGATGATGTGGAAAAACCACATGTCACTATCAGATTGGGCCAATTATTTTTTAATAGATACCCTATTGATGCCACTTGGTGGACTGTGGTTAGGCCACATGGTGAGAGAGAACTACGCAGGGGCTGGGCGACCGAGGAGGTAATAGTTTAGGCTGCACCACTTAGGGCTGCATGGAGGTGGCTGGCTAGTTGAGATTATTTAGTCCCACATTGCTGCAATGGGAGTATACCAACTTGTTTATAAGGTAAAACACCTAGTCATTAAACAAAATAATCAAGCCAGGCTCGGTCTTGGGCTCGAGCTTGGGGTTGAGCTTGGTTAGGATGCCTAGCTTGATGTTAGTGTTGTACACTGACATCACTATTGGTGTCGTATGTGTAGTCTGCAAATTCCTAAATAAACATAGAATATTCTTTGATACGCAGCAATAAATACAAGGCACATACCAAGCTTGAAAACAAAATTTTACTAAATTTTTTTTTGTGAAACTGATAGAATAAAAAATGTTTTTTTTGAAAAATCATACTGCAGAGGTGCAGATTAGGCTGTACGACTCGTTTTGCAAAATATTTTTGCCTCAATTTTGACTTTTACTAAATATGGGTGAGCTTATAGTTGATCTTAACCAAAACAGCCTCCCAGACGTAATGGTGAGATTAGATCTTCTCCAAGATGCTTCCACAACATGCTGGTCTTCAGATCTGAGATTTGTACCTTCAACGCTTGCACCTTGATCTCTCTAGATTGGCTAATCAAAATGCTCCAATGGTTTTGATACCATGTAATAATTTTTAAATAGAAAATATTGAACCAAAGATCTAGAAGTTAAAGAAAAGCACAAGAGAGATGATATGAATACAATGATTGATATTGAATTGATCTAATGAATTCACCTTACATGATTAAATAATAGGCCTCCTTATATAGGAAAGGAAATAAGAGAGAATGATAAGGAGTTTATAATCTATCACCTATGCTAGGTGTAATCACATGTCCACCAAATATAGATCATCCTCCATTATGCAATGAAGTATGTGAAATGGGATTAGGATGATAATGTGATAAGAGTACTAAAGGTGGATCTCACACTAAAAGTGGAATTTCTCCTCTACCATGTGCTTAATTGAGGTGAAAAATCTTAGGTGTCTCAATTATAAACTATTATGCAATGCATTATTCTAAGTAAGATTAAGTTAAGTGTAATTAGGAATATTTAATTACACCAACAAATAGCTTAGGAGTGATTAAAATCTTTAGCATACCAAATATCTCTAAAAATCTCCCTTTCTTTGTCCCTAGCACACTTATCTTATCAATAAATCTGGACACTTCCTTTTCTAGCTCCAAAATAGTGTGTGAGGAAGTCTCACAACTGTGCACCACCTTGTCAAGTGTCTTCCTCTCCTATGCAATGATATTTTCAATGTTTTTCAATGTTTTTAAAGTATCTAGTGGGGTTTATACAATAAATATATAACCTTCTTCCATGTTCCACACAACCCTTTATATCAGAAATAGTCTTGTGGATTATATCCAAGTCCCATAAAATGGACTTGCACATTTCCTCTAGCTTCTTCGCTAAGTAATTCTGCTCATCTTTCACCTTAGTGATCTTCTCTAGAGACTCATAGTGACTATAAAATTCATCTAATTCCTTTTTCAAGTTCTTTGTAATGTCCTTTCCTTGGAAAGTGAAAGGTATAGGTAGGAGTTGGGCATGTGCAAGATCATGGTATGCCAAACTAGGCTCTTAAGTGACAATGAAAATTTAGAAAATCAGGTTTAGGCAAGTGGACATAAAAATTTGAACAAGTTATAAATATTATATAAAAAATATGTAAGAAGAGAATCTTTAGAAAATTGAATATAGTTTCTAAGATACTAGGTCCTTTTTGAAAAATAATTATTTAATATGTTGAAAATTTCAAATTTCAATGTAGTAGTATGAAAATTTTAGGAAAAAAATAAGTAGGTATATGTCTGACCACCTTAAACATAATCAAATGATAAGTTTTTTTTACAAGATTATAGATATAAGTAGTAGACTCGTGTCTAGATGTGACACATATTTTTTTGTATTTTTTTCCAAGTAAATAATAAATAATGATTTTTCTTCTACAACTTTTTTAGAATACAAAAACTCTCGTGTCTTACCACATTAACTTAGTCTAAATTTTATTAAATTAAATTTTTTATTTATTTTTCTTGTAGTAGAAAAATTATAGAATGTAACACATATTTTGGATTTAAAAAATGTTATACAATTTGAAATTTATAGCTATTTTTCAATAAGTCTATCAATCACGACTAGAAAGATAACAAGTAGGTGTATGTTTGACAACATTAAACAAAATCAAATGATAATATTTTTTTATAAGATTTTAGATATAAGTAGTAGACTCATGTCCAGATGTGATTTATATTTTTTTGTATTTTTTTTCCAAGTAAATAATTAATTATGATTTTTCTGCTATAAATTTTTCTAAATATAAAAATGCTCATGTCTGACCACCTTAACTTAGTCTAAACAACATCAAATTGAAAGAATTGTTTATTATTATTGTATTAGGTGAAGCATAGAGTGTGATGTATATTTTAGATTTAAAAAATGTTATATTATTTGAAAGTTATAGTTGTTTTTCAAAGAGTCTATCAACCAGGACTTCTTTTTCACATCGCCACTTTTTGGCATACCATGATCCTGCACATACCTGTTAGAAAGTAAAGTCCACCAAGATAACTGAGAGGGGGGGGGGGTGAATCAGTTATCAAATAATTATAAATTTTGTCATCTTCAAAAGCATTAAACCATATAAGCAATATAATTACCAACCATAGAAAGATATTCATACACAATAACACAATAACACAAGATATGTTTACTAGGGAACCTCTTGATTAAAGAGTAAACCCCGGTGGGAATGATGCCCACAAAAGATGCACTAATATGAATATTCCTTGTGAAAGGATAGACTCTTTTAGGAGTCTTATGAAATAAATTTAGTACATATGAATCCCTGTTAGGAGATTTTGAATCCTTGTTAAAAGATTCTAACCCTGTTAAGAGTTATGGAAGACAGAAGGACCCACTGCCCAAACAACCTCAGAGTAAGATCACTGAACACACTGTCCAAATAATATTTTCATTACTCAATAGAATAATATTTTACCTCTTCTCTAACTATTCCAAATCATACTCACTGTTACATCAGATCTCAATTTCAGATCTATGTACTTCACATGTCTTCCTTCATAAATTCGCTTTCATACTTAGCTCTTTTCTTCACTTCATGCATACAACATCACACACAATCACTACTTCCACATCAAAAATACATACTACTTCATTGAAACTTCCATTATAATAAGGAAATACATTCCTTCCTTTATACCACACTCAAATAATTACAAATGAGTCAGCATACAATTACAAAATAAAATTTTCCACACACTACACCAAAATTACACAAAACTATCGACTTCCAAATACAATAAATTTTCACTCATGAAACCTTGAAGTCTTTGCTATCATCCACATAACTATCAATGTGTCTTCAACTTCTCTTTAACTACACAAAACTAGATTCCATCCCATTTAGGAGATATCATCCGATTTCCACAAAATGCTACTTAGGAACACTACCTGAATACTGCTTCCACCAAAATAATCATAACTTCCATGAATAAATGAATTACTATCTACACTCTTAACCATAGACATATAACATATCAAAGAGTATAACCTCAACATCGCATAGCTCCAACTACAATAATCCATGTGCGCTAATCCAAACTTTGTCTGCTTCTCTACAAGTCTTCGGTAAATCATTGTGTTGACATCAATGACAATCATAGTCATGAATGCAACAACAACTGCTACAGAATGGATGCCAAATATTTAGAATTCATTCTAACAATCTCCCCCATTGGCATTGATGGCAACATAGATGAAAAACATCCAATGTTCCAAAAATCCAATACTGCAACACTGCTTCTTCAAGTCCTCTTCATCAATCAAATCTTGCTTTGTTATCCTATTCAGTTCTCTCCAACAGATGTCTCAGATTTTTTTTCATGTATACTTCTCCCCCATTGACATCAATGACAAAAATTTCATCACTATGTCAACAACAACTCAATGTAAAAAGACACTTTTCAAAAAATACATTTACTAGAGTCCTCATGACTCAGCTCGGATACATACTCCCCCATAGAGGAAGTACCAACATCTATTCCAGAAGAAAGATAAGGCTCATATACCACTGGACCGATGAAACCAACTGCATCACTTCTCAAAAGTAGGCTGGGGCATAACCCCAAGCATACCTCTCAGATACTCAAATGTATCCTTAGGCAAAGGCTTTGTGAATATATCTGCTATCTGCTCCTTTGTGCTTATGTACTCAAGTTTGACTTCTTTCTCAGCAACTTTCTCTCTTACAACATGATACTTAATCTCTATATGCTTTGTCTTAGAATGTAATACAGGATTCTTAGACATACTAACTATACTGGTGTTGTCAAAATGTATGACAACAGGCTCAACAAATTTTATTCCAATATCTTTCAGCATTTTCTTCATGCAAATTATCTGGTTTCAATTGTTTGTTGCTACTACATATTCTGCTTCTGGTGTGCTTTGTGAGATACAATTTTTCTTCTTGCTTAGCCAAGAAACTAATCTTCCTCCAAGGAAAAATGCTCCACCACTGGTGCTTTTCTTATCATCAACACTACCTCCCCAATTAGCATCTATATATGCACATAGGGTAAAATCATCATTTTTTTCATACCATAGTCCATAGTCCATTGTGCCTCTTAAATATCTCAGTATCCCCTTTACTGCTGCATAATGTGATTCTCTAGGTTCAACTTGAAATCTTGCTACAATTCCAACTGAATGTGCTATATTAGGTCTTGTATGAGTCAAATACTATAATCCTCTAATCATAGATCTGTATTTCTTCTGTTCTATTGTAGGAGTCTCATCTATGCTAGATAACTTATGTCCAGTCACCATAGGTGTTCCAACTAGTTTACAATCCTCCATTCCAAATCATTTCAACAAGTCATTCAAGTACTTTGTCTAATTTACAAAGATACCATCATTGTTTTGTGTTATATGTAATCCCAAAATGTATTTCATCTCGCCAATCATGCTCATTTCAAATTCATTCTTCATTTCATTAGCAAATTTGTCACTAGCTTCATCTTCTCTTCCAAAGATAATATCATCAACAAAAATAACTATAACTAACAAACCATTTTCAAATTCTTTTGTGTACAAATTGCTATCAGCTTCTCCTTTTGTAAATCTCAATTTTAACAAATACTTATCTAGTCTTGCATACCAAGTTCTAGGTTCTTGTTTAAGTCCATATAAATCTTTCTTCAATTTACGTACCATATCTCCTTCTTGAGTTAAAGGAAAACCTTTAGGCTGCTAAATGTAGACTTCTTCTTCCAATTCTCCATTCAGAAATACTGACTTCACATCCATTTGATATACTTTGAATTTCTTGTAAGTTTCATATGCCAAAAAAATTCTTACCACTTCAATTCTTGCAATAGGTGCAAATGTTTCTTCATAGTCAATTCCTTCTTGTTGTGAGTAACCCTTACATACCAATCTTGGTTTGTTTCTTACTACTTCTCCTTGTTCATTCATCTTGTTTCTGAATACCTATTTAGTTCCAATAACATTCTTGTCTTTAGGTCTAGGGACCAATTCCCATGTCTTATTCTTTTCAATCTGATCTAGTTCTTCTTTCATAGCATTAGTCCAACTTTCATCTTCACAAGCTTCATTAGTAGTCTTAGGTTCAATTTGAGAAATCAAACATAAATGTTCTTGTGCCTTATTTCAAGTTAGAACTCCTTTTTTGATGCTCCCAATAATCTGTTCAAAAGGATGATTCCTTAATAAACTCTTGCTAGGTGTCACCATCTCAGATCTCTCTTCAGATGTAGGTTCTTCAATAACTTCACTATGGCTTTCATTCAACAAATCACTATCAGTTTCATAAAATAATTCAGTAGATCCAGTGTTAGGTTTAGGAGAAGCTTCTTCATGAGATTCATAATCCGGCATTCTTTCCCAAATTTTGAACTTTTCATCAAATTTAACATTTATGCTTTCAACAATAGTCTTAGTTCTTTTATTGAAACATCTATATTCTTTTCTTTTCAAAGAATATCCAAGAAATATACCTTCATCACTTCTAGGATCAAAATTTCCAATATCATCATCTCTCTTTATATAACATTTGCTTCCAAAAATTCTAAAATACTTAATTGAGGGTGCATGTCCAAACCATAATTCATAAGGTGTCTTGTTTGTGTCTACTCTAATTTGTACTTTGTTCATTATATACACTACCGTGTTCACTGCTTCTCTATAGAATATCTTCACCAAATCATTTTCAAACAACATAGCTCTTGCTGCTTCAGTCACTGATCTGTTTCTTCTTTTTGCAATGCCATTTTGTTCAGGTGTTCTAGGGGCAAAATATTGTCTTTTAATGCCATTTTCTTCAAAAAAGGTGTTAAAATCTCTAGAAGTAAATTCACCACCTCTATCAGATCTCAAACATTTAATCTTCATTCCAAATTCATTCTCAACTTTATTCTTAACAATCTTAAACTTATCAAATGCTTTAGATTTTTCTTTAATAAATGCACTCCACATCATTCTTGTAAAATCATCAACAAGAATCATAAAATACCTTTCTCCATAGAATCCTCTAGTCTTGGTAGGACTGCTGAAATTTGTATGAACAATCTCTAGCTTTTCTGTAGATGTAAACTTCTTACTAGGAAAAGAACTTCTCTTCTGTTTAGCCATTACACATTCTTTATAAATCATGTTAGTAGGCTTCATAATTTTTGGTAAATCTTTTACTGCAATTGTAGTACTTACTTTCACAATGTTATCAAAGTTTATATGACAAAACCTTCTATGCCATAACCAACTATCATCAATCTTAGAAATCAAACATGTCATCTCAGTAGGATTCAACTAAAATACATTACCTCTAGTTCTAGATCTAGTTCCAATCAAATTTCCATCTTTATCCTTTATCACACAAGTTTTCTCAGTAAACCAAACTTGATATCCTTTATCAACTAACTATCCAACACTTAAAAGATTATGATTCAATCCATCCACAAAATAAACATCATCAGTATTAGTCTTTCCATCAAGAGTAATAGATCCTATACCTTTAATCAAACAAGGTGCATTATTTTTAACTCTAACAACTCCTCCATCATATTCATTCAACTTTATGAAATTTTTCATGTCTCTAGTCATATGATGTGAACAACCACTATCTATAATCCAATCAACTTTCTTTTCAACTTGAGAAACTAAGGCTTTTTCTTCCTTAAAATCAGTTTCAGGATTCTCTTCTTTAATTGCTACAAATCCTATGTCATCATTATTTTTAGTATCACTTTCACTTAAAGTTCTTTCTATACTAGCTTCAAGATCTTCATCATTAGCATAATAACATTCCTTAGATCTTCTAGGTTTGAAATCGCTTCTGTACTTTTTAACTCTCTTAGGACATTTAGATGCAAAATGACCATATTCTTAACAAGTCCAACATTTAAATATTTTCTTACCATCTGGTTCTCTTTTCACAAGCAAGGCAATACCTTCTTCAATATTCTTGTCTTCTTCATTTCTAGATCTATTGCTGCCATCATAATCTCTGTTCACATTGATGCTTCTTGAAAAAGTAGGGTGAACACTAAGAGCATTGAATGTTGTCTCCATTCTAGGTAAGTCTCCTGATAATCTTAGGTTCATTTCTACTGCTTCCAATCTTCCAAGAAGAGTTTCTCTTGTACAGTTTGTTGTACAAGGTATCACTTGTTCAATCATCTGTGTTGTCTGCTTAAATACAGGAGTCAATGTCCTCAGAATTTTCCATATCACTTCATTCTCTATTTTTGTTTCTCCATAAGATTTTATACCTGTAATGATTTCTGACATTCTACCAATATAACTTTTAATAGATTCATCTTCTAACATTCTTATATCTTCAAATGCACATATCCAATTATGTAATCTAACTCTTTTTGCATGTTCATCACCTTCAAAAGTAGAGTGTAAAGCATTCCAAATTTCATGAGATTCTTTCAAATATTTTACCTTACTGTACTCATTCTCCGGAAGTGCTATCAAAAGTGCTTCTCTTTCAAGTATGTTACACATGAATAGATCTCTCTCATCGGCAGTACATGTTTCAAGATTGTCCTCTTCATTGATAGTCTTATTATTCTTTGTAATCAACCAATAACCTGGTCCTAAACATAATAGGTGTGTATTCATCTTTTCTTTCCAGCTGTCAAAATTTACTCCATCAAACTTAGGGCTTTATTTCTTGAAATTTGCCATGGATCTCCTTAAGTTGTTAAACTTCTTTTTCAAGGACCTGCTGCTCTAATACCAATTGTTAGAAAGTAAAGTCCACCAAGATAACTAAGAGGGGGGGGTGAATCAGTTATTAGATAATTATAAATTTTATCATCTTCAAAAATATTAAACCATATAAGCAATATAATTACCAACCATAGAAAGATATTCATACACAATAACACAATGACACAAGATATGTTGACTAGGGAACATCTTGATCAAAGAGTAAACTCTGGTGGGAATAATGCCCACAAAAGATGCACTAATATGAATATTCCTTGTGAAAGGATGGACTCTATTAGGAGTCTTATGAAATAAATTCAGTACATATGAATCCTTGTTAGGAGATTTTAAATCCCTGTTAAAAGATTCTAGCCCTGTTAAGAGTTATGGAAGACAAAAGGACCCACTACCCAAATAGCTTCAGGGTAAGATCACTGAACACACTGTCCAAATAATCTTTGCATTACTCAATTGAATAATATGTTACCTCTTCTTTGACTATGCCAAACTACATTCATTGTTACATCAAATCTTAATTTTAGATCTCTGTACTTTGCATGTCTTCCTTCACAAATTTGCTTTCATACTTAGCTCTTTTCTTCACTTCATGCATACAACATCACACACAATCACTACTTCCACATCAAAAATAAATACTACTTCATTGAAACTTCCATTAAAACAAGGAAATACATTCCTTCCTTTATAAAACACTCAAATAATTACAAATGAGTCGACATACAATTACAAAATAAAAGTTTCCACATGCTACACCAAAATTATAAAAAACTGTCAGCTTCCAAATACAATAAATTTTTGCTCATGTGACCTCAAAGTCTACACTATCATCCATGTCACTATCAATGTGTCTTCAACTTCCCTTTCACTGCACAAAACTAGATTCCATCCCATTTAGGAGATATCATCTGATTTCCACAAACTGCTACTCAGGAACACTGCTTGAATACTACTTCCACCAAAATGATCATAACTTCCATGAATAAATGAATTACTGTCTGTGGTCTTAACCATATACATATAACATATCAAAAAGTATAACCTCAACATCAAATAGCTCTAACTGCAATAACCCACGTGCGCTAATCCAAACTCTATCTTCTTATTTGCAAGTCTTCGATAAATCATTGTGTTGACATCAATGACAATCATAGTCATGAATGTAACAACAACTACTATAGATTGGCTACCAAACATTTAGCATTCATTCTAACAATACCTGGTTTGTTGATGACATCAATTTCCCTATCCAATAACCTTGAATTCTCAATTTTATGTCCTGACGTTTCCTTTTCTTTAGAAAATGTGATGTAAGATAGCCTTATCAGCTCATCTTCATCCATACTCTCAAATTTATGCTCAATGATTTCTCTCTACTTTCCAATAATAAGGCTAAAGAAATAGGTATAATTATCTCTTTCTTTATTTCAACCTTATTTTCAAGTTCCTTTTCATCCCCAGTAATGATCACTTGTTGTTTTCTCTTGGTAGGATCTTCCTTAGTAGGTTTCTTTGAATCCTTTCCATAACTATCATTAATATGAGGTACAATGTTAGTATTCCCTTCAAAAGGGTCACTAGTTTCTAGAAGTGTGTCCTAAGTCACATGCACCAACACAAAATAAATTTGGTTTCTTTACAGTACTAATAAAATGACTATCATCTTCATCATCCTTAGATGTATCAATATTTTCCTCAGCTACTTTTGATGACTCTACCATCAGAATTATTGTAGGCTTAGTATCCTTAGGTTTTGGATGGGTAGATTTCTTTGATTGAACTTCCATTAACACTTTATTAATGACCTTATGTGTGTCTTCAATTACCTCATCATATTTTCTCCCAATTATTTTGATCAATCTGGACTTTATTCTAAAAAGGGTTTGAAGTCATTAATGATTCTTTTCATGCTCATCATATGTTATCACAGGTAACATAGTCTAAATAGATTTTATTCTAATTTTCTCATCTTATTTTAATGCTAACTATTTCCTATCCTCATATTTATCATATAGCTCCTTAGGAGTATTTCCAACCATCTCAATCAAATTCTTCTTGAAAGCCAACATGTGTTTAATCACAATATCTTCAATAAGAACTTTTTCATTATCTTTATACCTATCATAGAATCTCGGTATCTCATTAAGTTTACCTTGGTTGACAATCCTTTTATTTAATACTCATATATTAGGCTTCCATGGCTATTTATTCATAGGCCTATCTTGTGTTTTCTTCTCTTCTATGTCTTTCTTCATTTTCTTCTCTTCCTCTTTCTTCTTCTCCTATTCTTGTTTGTTTCTCTTCTCTTCTTCTTTCTTCTTATTCTCTTCTTCTTTAGTTTTCTTCTCCTCTTCTTTATTTTTCTCTTCTTCTGACTTATTTACTACCTCTGTCCTATGCTCCTTGTGTGGAGATTTTTGTTTGGAAGACCTTGTCCTCTTCATAGGGATGTTTGTTGCCTTTTCAGTCTGTGAGGTTTTCTCCTGTTGTTCTAGAGTAAAATTAGCTACTTCAACCACTTTAGGTGATGGACTATCATTATTCTAAAATTCTAGAGGAGGAAGAGCTCTAGTCGCATAGCTTTCCAATCCAAAGACACTCTCTATCATCTTTCTTGTTATTTCCTTCCTCTTCTCCTTTCTTATGCCAACCTTCTCTTCTAGTTCATCTACAACTTTTTCAACTTTCCTTTCCTAGTAGCTTTGGTCTTCTCCTCTCTGATCTTGGAATATTTCTCTTCATAGGTTCCTCATCTCTTCTATGATGTATCAATCTCAAATGATAGCACATGTTCAACTTTCATTGTCAATATTTTTGTATTGACCTCATACCCCATGGGGTAACACCATTTCATTCTCATTTTTAATGCCTCACAATACACACAATCAATTTCAACCATGAAACAGATTGTATATTTATAATTCACCACTATTTCCTCTGGCATCCTTACTCTTTTCTTCATTTCCCTCTGCAAGATTTTGATAATAAAAAAAATTCTCCATCTACCCAGGTGTTTCTCTATCTTATGTAGTTGTTTGACATTTGTAAACTAATAGGTTTATTTTCTCTCAATGCTCTTGGGTGTATACCAGGGAATTTATGCACAATACACACACACACACACACACACATGTATCAATAATGATCCAAATCTAAATGTTTTAGGTTTATGTTTCTTTATCTACTTCATATTCTCCATGAATTTTTGTGAAAGAACTTCACACAGGTTGTACTTAACATTATCATTCACCATTTTATAAGCCATCATTATAACACCAATAGATATTGAATCTGGTCGAATGCTATGATGAATTTTATATTTTAATAACATTTTAACCAATCTAACATTTTGTAGGAAGATGTTGGCCATTGTCATTGCTCACTTATCCAATTTAGAGTGGGTTAGGGTTTCCACTTCTTTCTTGGTATTCTTCTCTACCAATGAGATAATTGTAGAGTTATCTAGACCACTAATGTCAAGGATCAACTCACTGTAGATCTTTACAGGTTGGTCACCAATCCAAATGAATTGGTCATACACTCTACTCGACATGATTTTGAACCATTCTTATTCATCGAACTCATACAGTTATTCCATCTTTATCAAACTAAGATTCTCAAGATGAGTGAACTCATCCTTCCATTTTCCATCTTCTTTTATCATGTCTTTCATCTCCTTGTAGATCTCAAGGTTTCCCAAAGACTCATACTTGGAGTGGATATATGCTCTAATATCCTCAATGTGTAGAATTCTATAGGGTTTTTGATAAAATGTGCCTTCCAGATCATCTTCAATTGATTTTTAGGGATTCATCTTAAATTTATACCTAGGTCTCTCATTTACATAAAAAATCATAGGGGTACCCAGATTCAAAAGCTTGCAAATAATCTAAATACATCTTTCTGTTGAATTTGTGTATCTATGCTCGATCAATCACAAGGTATCCTAACTCTTTATGATTTCTAGATTAGACTAATGGTATCCTTAAACTTTGTGCTTCAAATAGTGATTAGATATGTTTGATTGAATACCCTTATACTTCATTGTTTAAAAGAAATAGCATAGTTCCCAATAAACTTAGCTCTACAATGATCTAGTGGACCATTAATCTAGTGATCACAGGATATACCATGTATAGAAATTCAATCTCATATATGTTCTTCATATCCATCATGTGTACTCTCCATAAGCTCAAAAATGCTTATTCCATAAGACATGGGCTGGATGATTTTTTGTTGTATCTCTCTAAAGGTAACCCTAAGGCCATGATTGGCCATCTAGGTTGATGTAGCAATATTAGCATCAGTAAACTTGACTTAGTAGCATCTACTAACTCTCCTTGAACCTTGTCTTCACTTGATTTCTTTTCTTTCCATACTTTTCCACTGTCAATATCTCCTACCCTCCTAAAGTGATTATGTAATTCATCCATGTAATGTGCAAGAATTTTATAAGTATCACCAAAAAATATCTTCAAAAAAGTAGGAGGTGGTCCACTTCTATTCTCAGTTCTATTATACCTACAAAAATTCACTATATGTCCTAAATTATTGTATTTGTAACATGTAGGAGGTGATCTATTTTGATTTACCTGCAACTTACAATACTTTTCTATGTGTCCAAAGTTATTGCATTTATGACAAGTCATCTTGGTTTTTCTTTCTTCACTAATATAATCTTTCTTGGTTCTAGATTGATCAGGGTTCCTACATTCTATATTCTTGTGTCCATATGTATACCAATTAAAATAATAACCTCTAAAAGGTGGGATCTTCTCTCTAGGTTCTTCATGAGTAGGTCTTTCTATCTTTTCTTTAAATCTATTTTCTTGATTTTTAGAACATTCATCTTCATCAACGCCAACTCCTATCATGTCTCCATTAGGTTTCTATCTTTTTCTCTAATCATCAATTTTATCACTTCTCATATGAAGTTTTTCAATGTGTTTCTTAGCCTCAACAAGTTCTCCTTTGATGACGTGATTGTAATTTTCCAATTCCTAATATTTGTTCCTGTAATCATCAAGTTCAAGTTGCATTTTTTCCATTTGAACATTAGCGCTCCTTAGGCTCTCTTCAACTCTGATTCTTTCATCTTTCTCTTATTGAATTTCTTTAGCCATCTGAATAGTTCTAAGTATTTTCATGACCCTTCTTTAATGCTTCATTCTCTTGTTCAAGCTTCTTGATTTGATTCGATGAATCATTATCTAAATCCTCTTTTATCTTTTCCATAAGATCTTGTCTTTGGTTCCTAGAAAGTTCAAGTTCTTTCATTTTATTGATGAAACCCTCTACTCTTCTTAATTTATATTTCAAATCTCCATTTTCATCTTTCTCTCTATCCAAGTCTTCAAGTGCTGCTTCAAAGTTCTCTTTCAAACTTTTAGAATCCATCTTTACCTTAAGTTATTAGGCTTTCTTTTCAAGGCCTTGATGCTTTGATACTAATTTTTATAATTAAGTAATACGGGGGCGGGGGGGGGGGGGGGAGGGGGGGGGGGTAAATCAGTATTAAAAAAATTTAAAATTAATCTTAGAAACTTCTAGCTTAACCAAATAATTACTAAAATGAAAATAACATAAACATAAAATACATATCATAACACTATGATTTTGTTCTCGAGGAAACCCTGTTAAGGGAAAACCCCAGTGGGGATGGTACCCACAAATATGTACTAAAATTATTATGTCCCTATTAGGAGATGTAGCCCTATAAGGATCTGATCATTACATTAGTACATTTCCCTATTAAAGGAATGCAAGAACCCTATTAGGGGTTTACAATGAGCATATTCCTCTTACAATCAAATTTTGTTCTTTGATTACAATGCTTTATCAAAATGAATTTATACAAGAATTTTCTATGCTTAAATAGTTCCATTTGTAGCTTGCATCACATTATATCTGATTCTTACATCCCAATGCATCCATTCATACAACCATATCTCACACATCACTTCTCAAAAAGCTTTCCATATATATACTTTATCATATACCCAGCCAACTCCCAAATACATAAAAATGAAACCAACACTTATTGGTGCAGGGGCACCTAATGGTGTGAAGACAATAAATACACCAAGGAAGCATGATGGATTCTCTCATGGGTCCAAGGGACTCGATTTGAATGTTTTAAGGCCTATAATGGCATTTGAGTATGATGATATAAATAAAATTGCAAAATGTCCTAATGGTCTTAATAGGACCATAGGACCTAATTATGGATTTAAAGGGCCTAGACTTGGTAGGAGTGTCAAAGGCATTTAGGATACTTAGAAAAGTCTTTTTATTCCTTAAGATATCATTATAAGACTTAGGAGTTGGTAGTTTTATTAAAAATAAAGAGTTTAAAATTCAAAATTCAAACTCCAACGACTAGTTGTCAAATGGAGGGAAAGTGTAAAAATTAGTTAATTAGTGGTTTTAATGAGTCCTAACTTCCTTGGATCAGTTTTGGAAGTTTTATGAAGGCTATATATGCCTTGGAATGTTGGAAAAGTATATAAGGTATAGAATGTAGGAACAAATTGAGAAATTCAATAAAAAAACAAGTTTTTCCTTGCAAAATCTTGTTTTTTTTTTATGATTGGTTGATTGAATTAGACTTGGAATAGGATTGAGGATTATATAATGATACAATAACATCATTTTATATGTTCCTTCAAAGTTCTTATATTCTATTATTTTTAAGATCTGAAAGCTTGCTCTAGGGGGTCAAATTGGAGCATTGAAATACCCTTATTTTGATCATTTTAATGATGTAATGGGCCATTCAATGAATGTATCTTTTTTTTCTCATTTAATTGACCCTATGTAACATATATATGATGTTACTAACCATTTTTATGTAGGATAATTTTATATAGTGGGTGTACACCATAAGGAATATAGGAAAAAGGGCATGAAATTGATGCCTAAAGTATAGTAGCAAAGGATTTGGCTTAACAAGTTTATCTTTTTATGTGAAAAAAAAAATTATATGTCAAATTAATGGTGAATCCCAAAGGAGGTTTCTGGGAAGTTTTTTTTGAGTCATTTTTGAGAAGGGCTTAGGTTTTAAGCCATTTTAAGGAGGTTTTTTATGTTTGGGTACTTGCAGAGGGTTTGATAGTCCAAAGAAACCACACCTAATTTCAAGATATGTTTAAGAATATAGAAAAGGGTATTTGAATACACCTTTATATTTTAGATTTCTTTGGGAATTTTGAGATAAATATGGTATGTTACCCTATTTGAGGTCTACTAGGCTTACTAGGCCTATTTGGGCTTAGGAGTAAATATGAAGGTTGGAGTCATTGAAAGGGATTAAAACCCATTGTTCAAAAAGTATGATTTGATTTTTGAAGTTGATCCAAGGTGTTAGAGGTAGTAGGTAGGTATCTCACTTCATTTTTCCCATTTGGATCCTTTCAGTTCACTTCGGGAGCCTCGGTTCATTGTTCAACTTTTGCATTTGAAAGTCATTAGAAGATCTTGGTTTTATGAATCCACTTGCCTCTGCATCAAGTGGTATTAGATCACAATAGTATCCTTTGGGAGAATGATAAGGTACATGTCTAATGAAGTGTTGGACCCATTCAAAGAAGAGGATCAAGAAGTGCCTCCAAGAATGACCAACGTTGAACTTGCCAAGATTGTGGCATGCATATTATGATTAGGATAATAGGTAGATAAAAGAAGAGATAAAAAAAATGAGAAGGGAAATGAACAATTAGAAAGGTCACAATGATCAAGAAGACCACAAAGAAGAGGTTGAATAATAAGGGGGGAGAGAGAGAGAGAGAGAGAGAGAGAGAGAGAGAGAGAGAGAGAGAGAGAGAGAGAGAGAGAGAGAGAGAGAGAGAGAGAGAGAGAGAGAGAGAGAGAGAGAGAGAGAGAGAGAGAGAGAGAGAGAGAGAGAGAGAGAGAGAGAGAGAGAGAGAGAGATTGATCCTAAGGATGCAAGTATGGAAAAACTTGTTAAGGACATTAACGATAATGACTACAAGGGTAATTCTGACATCCCTATGTATGATGGTAGAATGAATGATGAATAGTTAATTGATTTGTTTAGTGTTGTGAGAATTTTTTTTTGATTGTGAAGATGTTGAGGATGGAAAAAAGGTGAAGATTGCAAAGTCCAAATTGAAAGGGCATGGATTACTTTGGTGGGATTTTTTGTAGGCTGATAGATGGAAGAAGGGAATGGATAGAATCACTTCATGGCCAATGATGATGGACAAGATGAAGGATAAGTTCATTTCAAAAGAATATAATGTTCAATTATACAAGAAGATCCAAAGTTTGAGGCAAAAGGCCATGGACGTCCAAAGGTACACTAAGGAGTTTCACAAAATTAATATTAGGGTTTCACATGATGAAGATGAGGAGGAGAAGGTAGCAATATATGTGGGTGGGATAAGGTTCAACATACAAGATGAACTTATTCTTTCTACACCTAGTACGGTGGAAGAATGTTACAAGTTGGCTATCAGGGCTAAGGACAAGTTGAGAAGAAGCCAAGAAAGACAAGTGGAAGAGGCCACACTAATAGGGGCATAGGCAAAAAAATAATGAAAATCAGGGTCAAAGAAGCATGCCAAAGTAAATGAGCCTATGGTAGAACAAAGAAATGGAAAAAGAGGTGGTATCTAATTTGGTGTAGGTAGAGGAATTAGAACCTTCAATCAAAAATGGTACAACTATGGAGAGGAAGGGCATCCTTTCTAAAAATATCTAGAGAAAGATACAAGGAAACCTGATAGGAGAGTTTGGTTAAAACAAGATAGATGTGAAAATGGAAAAGATGAATAGAAAGGGGAAGAAGGAGGGATATATTATACATATCCTGAAAGAGGGGAATGTCTCATGGTGAGAAAAGGATTACTCATGCAAAAAAAAACAAGACCAGAGGTATCCATTTAAAAAAAAATTATTTGAGTAAGTGTAAGGTTTTCAAAATGATAATAGATTAAGGTTCTTTTGATAAATTGGTTTAGATGGCTAATGATTTGGATTTGGAAAAGTTCTCACATCCTAGAGGCCTTATAAATTTTCTTGGGTAGGTGATAAAAAAAGAATCTTGGTTAGGGAGAAAGCTTATGTGAATTTTTCAATTGGAGGGTATAAAGGACATGTATTGTGTGACATAGTGTCCATAGCATGTTGTCACATCCTTTTAGGAAGCCTCTAAGAATCCTTGAGGAGGACCATTTATGATGGTTATGAAAATAGTTACATGGTTCACAAGGATGGTAAATTTTTCACCCTCACCCCATTGCCAAATAGTAATGCTAATGAATCAAGAATAATTTTCTTTGGAAAGAAGAAGTATATTGATTTGCAGGACCATGAGAAGGATAGGTACATGGAAGAAGACCAAAAGATAAAACATCCTCTTTGGTGTTAAAAAACAAAGTGCAATGATAGTGAACATAAGATGGTAGTGTGACAAAATATTGTGGAGAAAGCAGTAGTAGTGGGCACACTTTTGTGTCCTATTGATTCACCAATGAATGGTGATAAATGTCTATCCATGGGGGGAAATGATAGGGGTCCTTTGGATCCTAAAATGCACAAGAAGAAGCATCATACAAAATCTAAAGATGATTGTGCCAAGAAACTATCAAATGAAAGAAGTGATCCTATGTTTGTTTTTGGAAACAATGTGGTTGTAGGTTTAAGAAGAGGAGATGGAGATTTTTCCCAAGGAAGAAAATTTTCAAAATTCCTTCACAAAAGATAGGAGGTGTGAAGAAAAGACACTTGAACTTTTGGGGCAGAAGTTGTTTTCCACAAGGGGAGTATGGTGCAAGGAACCTAAGGGCATGAAGATAATAAAGACACCAAGGGAGCATGATGGAGTCTATAATGGGTCTAAGGGACTCAATTTGAATATTTTAAGTCCTATAATGGCATTTGAGTATAATGATATAAATAAAATTGTAAAATGTCCTAATGGTCCTAATAGGATCATAGGATCTAATTATGGATTTAATGGGCCTAGGCTTGGTAGGATCCTCAAACATATTTAGGACACTTAGAGGAGTCTTTTTTATCCTTAATAGATCATTAGAATAACTATGAGTTGGTAGTTTCATTTAAAATAAAGAGTTTAAAATTCAAAATTCAAACTCTAATGAGTAGTTGTCAACTAGAGGGAAAGTGTAAAACTCAATTAATTAGTGGTTGTATTGAGTTTGAATTTCCTTGGATCGATTGTGGAAGTTTTATGAAGGATATATATGTGTTGGAATGATGGAAAAGTATAGACAATACGAACTATACGGACAAAATTTGGAAATTCAATAAATAATCAAGTTTTTCCTTGAAAAATATTCTTTTTTTAAGTGTGGTTGATTGATTTAGAATTGGAATAGGATTTTGGATCATCTAATGATAAAATAACATCATTTTATATGATCCTTGATAGCTATTATTGTCTATTTGTTTGAGATTTGAAAGGTTTCTGTAGGTGGTCAAATCAGAGCATTGAAATAACCTTATTTTGATCATTTTAATGATTTAATAGGACATTCAATGAATGTATTTTATGTTTCTCATTGATTTTATCCTATCTAACATATATATGTGATGTTACAAACCATTTGGATGCAGGAGAAGTCGATCTAGTGGGTGTACACTGTGAGGAAGAGTAAAAAAAGTGTATGAAATTGATGTCTAAAGTATAGAAAAAAAATATATGGCTTAATAAGGGCATATTTTTATGTGAACAAGAAAAATTATATGTTAAATTAAAGGTGAATCTTGAAGGAGAAGTTTGGGAAGTGAGTTTTGAGTCATTTTTGAGAAGGCACTAGGTTTTAAGCCATTTTAAGGAGTTTTTTTTTGAGTTTGGGTACTTGTAGAGAGTTTGAGAACCTAAGACCACCCTAATACTTGGTTTTTTAACATATCTTGAGACTTTTGAAAGTGGAAAAGTCTGGGAGTAAGTAGTTTACATAATTGTGTTGTAATTTGGGCCAATTAGGCCTAGTAACAAAACGTGGAGCAATGGTTTTTAGGTTTGACAGTCCAAAGCAATCACACCCAATTGTGAGATATGTTTAAAAAGGGAGAAAAGGGTATTTAAATATACCTTTATATTTTGGATTTTTTTGGGAAGTTTGAGACAAATCTGGCATGTTACTCAATTTGAGGGCTACTAGGCTTACTATACTTATTTGGGGGCTTAGGAGTAAATTTGAAGGTTGGAGTCATTGCAAGGTATTAAAAACCATTGAAACAAGTATGATTTGATTTTTTAAGTTTATCCAAGGTGTTAGAGGTAGTGGGTAGGTCTCTTACTTCATTTTGCCCATTTGGAGCCATTGGATGCACTTGGGGAGCCTTGGTTCATTGTTCAACTTTTGCATTTGAAAGTCATTACAAGATCTTGGTTTTGTGAATCCACTTTCCTTTTCATCACTTATCCAAAAAATAAATACCAATTCGGTGATCATACATTAACCAAATAGGGATAATACCCAATCCAGATACAGCTTAGCACATTTGGATTCCACGATACACTCCCTTAATCATTGTGGCCATTCAACTTCTCCATCTCACTACTTTGTAGTCTTTGCATGAATTAAATCAACTGTAACTCTCATCTATGACATCCAACTCAAGGTGTTAGAGCTTTTTCTTGTAGGATCAAACTCGGTAATAATTGGGCTCGATTCTCAGTTTATATGGCTCCTAGTTTTCAAGAAATAGTCTAATTAATGAGGATTGGATAGGATCCTCCTTCTTTGAGCTCCACAAGACTCAGGAAGGTATTTCCTATAATGATTTACTATGTTTCAAGTAAACATTCAAATAGTGGATTAGTTCTTCACTTCTATGCTATTATTTCTTCAAGTTAATTCAATAAAACATTATTACTCTAAAGACAACCCAGATTATCCTAATATAGAGTACTATAATGGAAAATAAAATTTTAATAGCATGGAATAGTGGTATAAGGACATTCATCCTTCTTCTTTTCCTGAGTTAAACTCAAGGAAGGGTAACCTCTTGATTCTTTCTTAAAGGAATCACTAAATATGAACTATACCACCTGGATACAGTTCTTTCAAAACATACAAGTAGTTCTTGAAAGAAAAAGTACTGGTAATGAGATAAAATTTAATACTTCAAAGACTATAAAAGATAACTTTATAAGAAACAAACTTCAAATCAGTGCCTAATCCAATGGGAAAAAGAGTTTAAATAGAAATCCACAAAGTTATTTTCAAAGAAATACAACAATATGCCTTACACACAATCTGCAATCTAAATAGAATGCCTGACAATCTATTCTATCAATATAATATTACTATTATCAAAATCTCTACATATAAGTTTACCCTTTACAATTGATAATAAGGATTTTAATTCTCTTCTTGAGAGAAATTCACAATAAATTAAAGAAATTGCTTAACAATTAGTATATTTTAAATGCCTCACAGATAAAACATACAAGTAAAGAGACAACAATAAGAGACAAAAATTGTAGTGTATTTGTATTAAAATGAACTTGTAAATTATATATAAAGACTCATGCTCAGAAGCTTAGACACAAAATTTAGAAGTCTACTCTATAGCAATTATACTCTATTTTTCTATTATATTTTTCTAACCCCTTACAAAAATGAGGCTACCACCTATATATACACGACTCAACCCTATTGGAATTCTCTTATCAATGAGAATGAAACAAGCTTCAGATGGTTGGAGCCCTAACCCTAAAATCATATAAAAAAAATTACAATAAGCCCTTAGGAAGTGAAAAGACAAAAATATTTTGGACTGTTCTGCTTCCTGGCTCATTGATCACTAACACCTTCGTCTGTAGATATTCATGATATCTTCTTGAGTTGTTGCGAGATATGGTGACTGCCATTCCAGCTACTAAGATCAGGTGTCAAGTACTCCAGGTGTCCTCTTTACTCATCATGCAAAATATCAAAGTCAACTACAGTAGATTTTATCTTCTTGGGCTTTGTGAGCTCATCCCATGAAGTGACTTCTTCCTCTATCGGCCATTTATAACTCTAGATATGTTGTAGCTATGATTTTTGCCTCTCCCATCTAACATCTATTATTACCTTGACATCTGCCAGAAATTTGGTAAGCTCCATTTCTACCTCTATGGCTTCATCTAGAGTTTTATTAAACCTCTCCCCATCTACTTCATTACTTTCATCTAGAAATGCCTCCTTCCTTGGAAATACAGGATCAAAATCTGATCTCCACTGATCCAAGATTTTCATGGCACCATCTACATCTTTAATGGGAGGGATGAATCTATTGGAATCTGAGCTGAGCATGGCTATCTTAGCCTCAATCTGATTTGCCTTTCCTTTAAAAAGTGGCAATATGGTCTTAACTCTATTTATTTCTTCACATACTTGTAGGACAATCTCTGGAATATCAGATCTTAAAGATTGAATAGCTACCAGTCTTTCAAAGAGTTTCCTTGACTGACTAAGTCGCACAATAACCAGTTAAAATTGAGACATAACTATTCACTTCTAACTACAATTCAGATAATTTATTATAAGCAGTTAAGACCAATTCAGATTTATCTTTTAATGCATCAATTATGTGTTGCAAGATCTTTAGTAAGGCGTGTATGATAGCCTCATTCTTCTCTAGATTTTTTTTTCAATCTCTGCAGCAACCTCTTCTTCACTCATACTTTTGTCTTCTAGCAATGTAGGTTGTTGAGGTGGTGCAGGGGTAGCTACAGGAGTATTCATTATTTGTTGTTCTAAGTCTACCAAAGACTTTTGAAATTCCTTCTCTTTTGTCATTTGAATATCTCTATCCTTCAATAGTGCACTGTAGTCTTCCAGCAAGGAACCATACCTTTCTAATAGTTGCTTTGTTTTATCTTTGTTGAGCCTAGAAAAATGGGTTAACACTTGAGATATCTCAAGGTCTCATGTATTATAGATTGACCATACAATTTTGTCACCATCCATTTTCTCTTTGACATTTAGAATTGAAGGCTTCTTATCTTTAGGATAAAGACTCCATAGAGCCAATGCTTGATTTCTTGGGCTATACCCAAATCCTTTGATGATCTCCCCTACTTCGGTCTTTGAGGATAATGTTATATCCTCCTATCTTTTGATCTGATCAATAAAAAAATCTGAATACAAATTCCACCCAGGCACAAGTAGCATATTGCTATTTCTGACAAGCTATCTGGCTTGCTTTGGGGTAATTTTTTTAGTCTCTGGGTCATACTCTCTTAATGTTTGTACTGCCTCCTCAGGAACTTGACCCTCTTTAATGATCTGAACATTGGATGCAACCTATTGTTGCTTGTGCCATATCAAGAAGCTCTTGAATTCATCTGACTCTATAAAATTATCATCCTTCAAGAATGCATCTTGTTCTATCATTCTTTCACCTTGGCATAGGGCTAAGGGGAACTCATCATCTTCTATTTCATGCTTTTGCATCCTCTTCTCCTCTCTTATCTTCTTTCTTAATTGGTGATCATGGACACCAGTTTCAGTGAAAAGGGCTCACACTTTGCCCTTTTTCTTTGTTTGAGAAGATTCTCCAATTAATAATCTCTACTTTTTTGCAGGAGGATCACTTGTATCTTGAGAACTATGGAGCTCTATCAAATCAACAGTATTTTCTCTAGCTTGATTCTTTTTAGTCATTATTTTCTCTAGGGGAGGGATGCTATGCATAGAGAAGCCACCATCACTATCCTCATCACATTCAGACTCAGAATGGAGATATTTCTTCTTGTCTATCTCATCAATCTAATCTTCAAAAGTCCTCATCAAAGTATTGAATTGGGACATCATTTGTTCAAGCCTTTGGAGATAAGGAAATGTAGGAAAGAAGCCACTGAATGCCAATCCCTTTTGTCTCAATCGCTTCTCCATGGCATATAATTCATGTATCTGGTTAGCTCTTCTTGCCACTTCTTCTTCTATTATATTCCTTAGTACATCCTCCTTAGGATACTCCTCATGTCTCTTGTTGAATGGGATGCTAGGGATGTAATATTTCCTAGCAGCAACCATGAATCCCTCTATATCAACATATCTATGGGAAGCATCATGCCTGCTGAACTGTCCCAACCAATCATTCACCTTGCTAAAGGCATTCTTGCCTATTGTGAGATTATGCACTCTAAAGTACCTTGGAGTAAAAGTTCCTTTTCTGTGTGAATCCAGGTGCTCCCTGTCAGTCAACATTAGCTACTAGATGAACTCTAAAAATGCCACCTTTGGTGCAACAAAGAATGGTAGTGTATGGGGGGGCTGAGGGCATCCATATACTCTAATCATAGTATAGCCCTTTTCATAGTATATATCTCCCCAATTGTGACCCTTAGTCCATTTATCAACAAATTATTGAGGCCTTACCATGTGCAAAACCTTAGTGGATAGCCTTGAAAGATTAAGTCCCAAACTAAGGAGGATACGCTGAACTATCCAATTCTCAAATACACAAAAATCACTTCTCGAGGAAGAAGGACTCCAAGCCCTTATCCAAAATTGCACCAGGTTTGGTTTCCCTTTATACATCATCTATGGCTCAAGACCATCCATGTTCATGATATCATCATTAAAATACAGAATGAGATGCATCAGCAAAGAATAGTGCATAAACCTAGGTGTAGAACTAGAACCAGACCTGTGGTTCTTTAACGCCAGTAAACCCTCATGCATTTTATCTATTATGAATCCTATATAATCATATCCCTTCATCACATGAAGACTTTGGGAGTCCAAAACCATCATTAGAAGATCTGAGGTGATCCTCTCCCCACCATCAACCCCTAGAACTTTGCACAATCCATATGCAATATGTTTTATGTAAAATCAAAGATCCTTGTAGAAAAATGGGGTCGTCCCAGCTATTGGTGCAATATAATTTCCATTTTCCCATGGCACATGGACTTGAATTTCTTTTGCCACCATGACAACCTCCCTAACATACCTATTGGCTAGGGCCTGTAAATTGATTTCAGTAGCCATAGGGACCTGGATACCAAAAACTCTTATGAATGAATTTTGATCAAGGGTAACCAAAGGAGAACCATCAAAATTCCTAATTGTTCTTGATAGGGTGTCATAGCTATAGAATATGACAATTAGGACATCTACATCTAGGAAAACCTCTGGGACTATCAATTTTTCTTACCCTGATGTCCAAGGGTTTGAGACAGGGACCAGACTCTCAAAATTCTTATAAAAGTACTTAAACAAGTACTTTTTGATGATATCTAGTGTCCTAACATCTCTATAGTATGCAAGTTCATCTACAAAACACTCATCACTAACCTTCTCATTCTGTGATGAGCCTGGTAGTAAGGTCAAGAATTCATCTGAATAGATCTCCTTAACTTTATCCTTAGCTCCTTTGCTGGTAGAAGCCCCACTGACTGATAATTGAATCATCTTGTCTGTAAATTCAAACTCCTCTACAAATTTTGGATTTAATGAACTTTGAAATTTCTTTGAAAGTCTCAAAAATTTCTATCACTTTGGCTTTCTGAATGGTTTGGTAATTCGAAATGAGTAATGAACAACTATATTTATTTAGCAGAATTGAATGCAGCAATCTCTTAGAGATCAAAAAGATGAAAACTATGTCACTTCCACCATTACTTGGCATGCTCAGAACTCAATCACTAGCCGTAAGCTGAGAAAATGACAGGTGATCAAATTTTAACTTTTGGCAGTCTAGCGACTACATCACATTCTCATAATCACTAAAAGATTTGGCACCTCCTTTATACTTTCAAAGATCTGGTGACTAAAGAAAACCTTAGTCGCTAAATGACTTTATTTGTTCTTGAGACCTAGCCACTATAGATATCATAGTCATTGAATAATTTGAACCCTTTTGAGTTTATCTAGAGACTGGGCGACCTTATGTTCACTTACATTTTCCATTCTGAGACTTGGCAACTATAGTCATTATTTTAGTCACTGTAAAATTATTTCCTTTTGAAATTATCTTGAGACCTGGTGACAAAAAACCATCAAGAGATCTAGCGACCATAGTGAATCTCCTAGTCTCTGAAGCTGGTTGACTTTTCAAACTTTTTCTTGAGACCTCCCGACTCACCTATTTGGAGACTTAGCAATTGAAGACAGGAACACTCTAATTTATTTCTTCTAGAGATCTAGCGACTATAGTCAAGTGTGCTTACTTGTTTATATTTTTCATATTTTGTCAACCAATGAGGAAGAGACACATCACAAAATCTGGCAAATGGATACTCATATTTTTTCAATCTTTTGACCTTGGTCAACACTTAACTCTAGATTATTTGGTGATTACCCGATTGAAGAAAATCTCTCAATCGCTGAGCAAATTTCTTAATTTGGGTTTGGCCTAGAGATTGAGTGACAAGGAAAATCTCAAGGTTGCTGGATCATTTTCTAACCCATGGTTTGATTTTGAGACTACGTGACCACCACTCAATTAAATTTAAATCAATGACTGACAACAACTGTCTAAAAACCTTCTTCTTAACTCATCTTTATCTAGCAACCATGTGACAAAAGACATCTCCTTGTCGCTAAATATTTCTTTTTACTATGATTAAGACTGGAGATTGCATGAACACCTTTATTCTCCAAGTTGCTAGTAGAATTACTTAACCTCGATCAAGTAACAAGATTAAAAATCAACCGTTGATTAAATCTCAATCCAATGGTTCTTGCTAACTCGCTATACATTTCATAACTTAACCGTTTCATTGGGAGACTTAGAGATAACTGTGTCACTAAATCACTGGCCGCTTAAGACATAACCAATAGAACCACAAGAACATGCGACCATTGAAATCGCTAGGTTGTAGGATAAAATAACTAACCACTGAATAAATTGGAGATCTGGTGACCCACAAAAGAGATCGCCACCTTGTATCTGGAGACTCAGTGACCAACTGCAAATCTCATTATCGCTAAATATTATATCAGTTTTTATTTCTTTTAGAGATCACCCGACTGAAGGTATTTTTGATCTGGAGATAAAGAGACCATAGTTACTTAAAAAAATTAATCATAGAAGTCGCTAGATCTCATAATAAATATCTAGAGACTCAGTGACTAAGGGTAACCCCTGATTCATTTGAAGATAAAGAATATTCCTTTAACCTAAGGAGACTGGGTGACAAAGGGATTTGGGTAATTGCTAGGTAAAAATGAATATGCTAAATTGTTTAAGAGACTAAGTGACTAGCTTGGAAATATAAAGTGCACATGCTGCAAAAGGCCATTAAGTGATTTGAAAAAGTAATAGTCAAATAGACTTGGGTGAGAAAAATTTAGGGCTCTTTGGATTTTTAAAGGCAACCAAACCTTGAACCTAGGGTTTTTCAAACTTCAAACAATTTTGGAGCTTTTGGGGCTGGAAAAGCTGGAGATCAAATCATGTAAATTAGAGATAGACATCAAAAATGAAAATTTCAAAGGACAAAACACCTAAAACTAGGAAAACAACCAACAGTTTCTCTATCTGAGGATGTTTAAATGCGAGTTTAAACAAGAATCACAAATCTTTGGGAAAGCAGACCAAAAACAACTAACCTAAAGTAGGAAAGCAAACACATGACTATAAGGAAACAAACTTATACAAAAATTTACAAGAAATTTATATGTGCATAAAGATGAAGACTTTCATTTGAAAAAAGGTTTTAAGAATTGCCCATGCACTGGCAACTCAAAAATTTCTCCATCCATCTTTTTTAATAAGTAGGAATCCTTTCCAATACTTTCATGGATTAAGTAGGGACCAAGCCATAATGATTCAAACTTCTTATGCTTTCCTTTATCTTCTGCTCTAACATTCCACTAAAGCACTAGGTCATCTGATTGGAATTTTCTGGTAGTGGCTCTCTTATCAAATAGATACCTCATTTTTTGTTGTAACTTGACATTTCTCTTTTGACTATCTCTTCTCATTTCATCCAATTCAATCAATTGCATGATTCTATCTTGTGTTGGTTTTGAAATATCTAACTCTTCATCCTGGATGAATTTGTATATATGCATCAAGTTATTGATAGGTAACCTTGACTGAAATCCATACACAAGCTCAAATGGAGACTTCCCTGTAGCTTTCTTTACTATAATCTTGTCTACCCATAGGGCAAGCTACAACTTTGAATGCCAAGCTCTTTTATTCTTCTCTAATGTCTTCTTCAAAATTCTCAAAATGATTTTGTTACTGGATTCAACTTGTCCGTTTGCTTGAAGGTGATAGGGAGATGAGTAAGATGTTATTATTCCATTTTCTTTGCAAAAATCCTTGAACTCATCTAATCTAAAGCACATTGCATTATCAGTGATCAACTTCATGGGGATACCAAATCTGGTCAAAATATTGTCTAGCAAAAAATGAATCACTACTCTACTTGTTGCCTTCTTGGTAGGGATAACTTCTATCCATTTTGTGAAGTAGTCAGTTGCAGCAAGTATCCAACTATGCCCACCACTAGATTTCTCAACAAAATCACCTATGAAATCCATTCCCCACATTGCAAATGGTGCTTCTGCAACTATTGGATTTAACAACAATGCTCCTGAATACTTTAATTTGGAAGCAAACTTTTGACAGGCCTCACATATCTTAACAAATTGGAAAGAGTCTTTGAATAATGTAGGCCAAAAATAGCCAGCTCTAAAAATTTTATGGGTAGTGGTCCTTTCAAAATAATGTCCCCCGCATACACCAGCATGCATTTCATTCGAGACATTCTCTGCTTGATATTTGTCAAGGCAAAACAACAAAACTCCATCTCTATTTTTCCAGTACAAATCCCCTTGTCTTAATGTGTACTTCTGAGCTTGTAATCTTAAGGCTCTCTTTTGATTGTCAGCCATATGCTCTAGACATCTGACATTCTTAATGAAATAAACAATATCAACATAATATGGTTGCATTTCAATACTTGTTATTGTCATGTCTGATATCCCTTCATTGTTAACCTAGACTAAATCCATGTTTTCCTCAGTCATCAACTTTGCCAAACCTAGTCCTCTTACTAGCTTGGTGATATGAATTTCTAAGTTGAATTCCTAGATCCTAGTGATCCATTTACATGTTTTACTAGTAACCTCTAACTGTGTAAGAACATCCTTCATTGCCGCATGTGGAACATATGCAGTAACCTTAGCACATACTAGATAAGGCCTGAAAGATTTTATAGGTTTTACCAATGCATATGCCTAGTTTTCCATCATCTCATAATTCAGTTCAGTAGCCTGCAAGGACTTACCAAAGAATGCAATTGGATGCTCAAAATTTTCTTCATCCTTTTGTAACAATACAACAACAATAGTGTGAAATGATGCAAAAGAGAAAAGTCAGAAAGGTTTGCCGTAGTCAGGAGATTTCAATAGAGGTGCCTCTTGAACAACCTCTTTAATTTTGTCAAAATCATGCTGAGCTTCAGCAGTCCATTGGAACTTAACATCTTTCTTGTGTAGCTTGACTATTGGCTTGACAATTTCAGCAAAGTTGGCAATAAACCTTCTAACAAAATTAATTTTTCCCAAAAAATATTGTACACCCCTAAGATTTTTTGGTGAAGTGACCCTCTTGATGGCTTCTACCCTTTCTGGATCAATTCTTACTCCTTCCTTAGATACAATGTACCCTAATAGTTTTCCTTCTTTGACTGCAAAGTTGCACTTCTTTGGGTTTAGGGATACACCATACTCCAAAGATTTATTAAAAATTCTTTCAACATGAGAACAATGATCTTCAAATTTCTTGGAATAAGCAATCATGTCATCTTGGTAGGCAACCATAATCAAATCTATGTACTACTTAAAATAAACATCCATAGCTCTTTGGAAAGTTGCTCTAGCATTTCTAAGACCAAATGGCATTCTGACATACACATAAGTTCCCCAAGGTGTTATGAATGTTGTATTAAATTGTTCAGATTGTTTCACCAACACTTGGTTATATCTAGAGAAGCCATCCATCATAGATAGTAATTCACATCCAATAACCTTATGTAACATTGCTTCCATGTTAGGCAAAGAATAGTTGTCTTTTAGAGATGCAACATTTAGGTTTCTAAAATCCACACATAACCTAATATCACCATTTTTCTTTTTGACTAGGACTAGGTTAGATACCCAAGTGGAGTGCCTTATAGGTTGAATTATCCCTGCATCACTCAACTTGACCAGTTCTTGCTACATTTTGGGAGCCAACAATGGGTTAATAGGTCTCTGTTTCTGTCTAAATGGCTTAACATCTTATTTCAATGAGATTTCATGTTGGAAAAGGTCCTCTCTATAAGCTTTTAGGTCATCATAAGACCATGCAAACAGATGCTTGTGTTTTCTTAATAACTTTATCAGATTGTATCTTATTTGTGGATCTAACCCCTTTCCAATATAAATAATTTGAGGTGTGTTATGTGATCCCAAGTTCACTTCTTCTAAATCTTCTAGCTTAGCATTACTAGTCTTTAACATGTGATCATCCTGACTACTATATAATACTTTTAGTTTAGTTAAACCCTTAGGAATGTGATTTGTACTCAACTAGATTGCCTCATTCCCCAAGACCATATCTTTACCATCAATTTCCTCAACCAAAGTGTTACAGTCTATGAGCTAATCTTCATACATGTCAAGGCATTGAATAAACTTTAAAATGTCATGGTCATCTTCAAAGACCTGCCAATTATAAATGTTATCTGGAATAACTGGCCTACTTTTTATTTCCACTATTGATACTCTAGATAAAGTTACATCATCTCCTTTTAAGGTAACATTAGCTAAAAAAGCAACCATTATGTTTTTAGTCCTTTCCACCCAGCAGATGTTGAAAGCATCAAATAATTCAATCTGATCCCAAATAGCATGTTTATACAATTTTAATCTATCATTTTTGACAACATATTTGGATCCAACTTGTGCTACCACAAGCTCAGAGTCACCATAAACTTTTAAACACTTTATCCCATGTTTTATGGAAATGTTCAATCCTAAAGACAGTGCTTCATATTCAACAGTGTTATTTGTACATTGAAAAGTCAATAGGAAAGAATGCTTGAAAGTGGTATCTGATGGAGATATGAATAGGACTCTAGCTCCTAAGCCTTCTTTTGAACAAGCTCCATCAAAATACATTTTCCATAATCTATTTTTTTGTTCTTTCAATTATTCAATCAATGGGTCTACATCTTCTTCTTGTGGAATGAGTTTTTCCACTCTAAAATTTTCCATACCAACATCCAAACAACAATTTAGATCATCAACATTAGTTAATTCAATCATGTGTGGGGTCCTACTTTCTCTGGATACTTTGAAATTATTTCCATCGATATTGAAGGTTGCAAAAGATAAATCACACTGGATACAACCTCCGATTGAAGCACTCCATTTTTTGGATAATAACATTCCATGCTGAGGTGGGATGTCAACCACCAAGACACTCATAGTTAACAGCCTATTTGGGTAAGCTACCAACTTGTAAGGTAATTCTTTTATAGTACCAATAACTGGTACCTCTCTTGATTCCATGGCCTGACATCTTCCATGAGGTGTATCTACTTTCAAACCCAGAGACCTCATTACTTCTGTAGGCATAACAATATTAGAAGCTCTTGAATCAATCATGCAGTTCTTTAAAATCTTCCCATTTACTACCAAAGACAAAAAGAAAGGATCAACTATTCTTGTCACAGTATTAATAACATTTGTATCCAAATAAATTTGAGGAATCTTAGAAATAATTTCCCCATATTGGTTTCCATTTGAGTCATTTACTGAGGCAATCAATTTATCAGCCTTAGTGGCATTTTGGGTATTAGTAGGAGTGACTCCATTCACCCAGCTTAAGGCTTTCTCTTTGTGTTCCTCTATTCTCATCATTTCTAACAAAGGAACTTTGATAGTGATTTGTGATAACAACTTACTCATGTCAACAGGAATATATTTTGGGTCAACTATATCTTGTTTAATAATAGTGACCTCCTTGTTTTCTTCATGTTTAGTAAGGCTAGGATGATCCTTGCTTTGGGTTTTCACCTCCTTTTGGGCAGAAATGATAGTTTCCTCCAAGGGTTTAGCTTTCACTCTATAATTCATATTGGGGGTAGCAAAAGTGACATTTTTCTTGATCTTAGTTTTGCTGACAACTTCTGCAGCCTTATGTTTATCTTGAGATTGTTTCATATCCTTTTTTGATTGCTTGATGAATATGCCAGATGGCTTATGATTTGGATCACCCACCACTCTATTTATTAAATTATAATTACTCTTCGCTTGAGTAACCATATCGACTATGATTTGTGAAATTTCCTCATTGGAAGGCCTTCTCAACACAACTGATCCATCATCTCTCAAAGTATTACATTGGACTTTATCTAACTGACTATCTTCCTCATCAGAAAAAACTTGTTGATGGTAGACCTCATTCTTGGATTGGGAGCTAGATACATCTTGACCCTCATCCTCTTCAGTGGATTCCATTTCATCATACATACATGAAGAAGTCATGGCACATCCTCGATCATCATAAGACTCTTCATCATTACTTTCTTGTTCTCCATCTACAGAGACACTTTGAGCAACTAGACATTAATAAGGGTCATGATGTGATTGAAAATAAATACACCATGTAACATAATCATTCATGTTCATTTTGCTCTTGTGTAATGGGTCAAGATTTTTATCACTGCGTTTATCCCTTCTTTCAGGAAGCACTAGTTTTCCATCCTTCCACTGAGTGTTATAGGGATGGTTCTACATTCTTGGTAACTTGTTAAAGTTATTAAAAGATGGCATGTCATTTGATGCCAATCTATTATTTCTATTCTCACTAGGCTTTAAATCTTTTATAGCTTTTACAATTTGCTTCAAACTATCATCCTCTTTTGGTTTTGTATCAGATTTCCCTAGTTCCTTTCTATTTGAAACTTGTGGTTTATAATCATCCCTTCTCCCCAATTTTCTTGATATTCTTCTATTTCTTTCTATGTTAATGGCCAATTTGTAGGCCTCTACAAGGTTTCTAGGGTTTTTGTCTCTCAAAAGATACCCCATCTTTGAATCAAAAGCATTTAGATAAGTGACCAAACATATTTTGTCATCCAACCTGATAACCTGTAATAGTTTATGCATAGATTTCTTAAATATGACATTAAATTCAACAACACCCTCATTTTGGTTTTTCTTGATGTTATTGAATTCATTTAGCATGAAACCTTCATTGGTCTTATCACCATATTGTTCTTTAAAACAATGCTTGAATTGTTCCCATGAACTTATGCTACCATGAAGTAAATTTCTAAACCAGTCTCTAGCATCTTCAGTCAGAGATTGAACAAAAAGTTTCATAACTACATCATCAGGTTCTATGTTGTAGTCATCTATTACATCAATGAATCTCTTCAAGTGTTCCTCAAAAGTGAATGCATTACTTCCAGTGAATTTTGGGAGTTTTTTCCTAATTTCATCAGGGATAGGATTAGGGTATCCGAGGATTCTGGATAATAAAAACTAATTGTTTGTGTCTCTCATGAATAGATCCCATTTGAGATGGGCTGACACCTAAAGATGTTGATGTTTGAATATTTGAAACATTGGAAGCTTTGGGGGTACCTGATGAAGGGATAGTTTTGGCAGCATTCAAAACATTTGCACCTTGTACTAAGGAGGTGGAAACTATATTGGTAGGTCCTGAAGATTGTCTAAGAAACTCAATCTTTCTTTTCATCTCAGGTGCAGTAGCTTCTAGCTCTGCCTTTTCTAATTCTTTAGCCAACAATTCCTATTCTCTTTTGGCCTTTTCAAGGTCAGCATCTAATCTTGCTACTTGATCTAAAGGTTTTTTGGTAGGATTTGGTTCATTAATTGATATTCCTACAACCTTTTGTTTACCCTTATCCTTGGGGTTTCTTATTTCATGTACTTCTTGGATAATGGGTTGTTCCTTTGTTTGTTCTAACATGGGAACATAATTTATAGCTTCATAATCCAACAATTGTTTCTTCAATTGTTCAACTCTTATCATAGCATTTCTAATCTTTTCTTCTTTCTATTTCTCTCTTCTTTGCCTTATTGTAGCTTGCTCCCGGATCTTTCTTTCTAGTTCAATCAATTCTTCAAAAATTTCTTCAGAGTCTGGATGGGTTGTTTCTAATGAAGAATTTTGGGTAGGGACTTCCTTTTGGTGGTCATTAGGTACTTGGTGACCTTGTAAGGAGGAATCAAGGGGAAAAAAAGGAACAAAGTCCTTTCTATTCCTACTCTGGCTTCTAGTTCTTCTATTATTTCTAGGGATTCCTCTTGTATGGGGTTGTGCCCTCCCTCCATCCTTTTTAGACGGTGAATAGTAATATTCATATTGATTTAAGCCAAAATCAACTGCTTCCTCATATTTTGATGTATTTCCCTCCTGGTTTGTTTGAACAAGATCCTCTATCCTCACATTTCCTTTTTGTTTCCATGTGAAATACATGTCACTATTATTTTTTTCCCTCCTCATTTGATTTCACCTTGAGGTAGTTGGAAGTTCTCCTAAATTTTCTTTTGGATGTTCTTTTCTCTAGGACCTTGTATTCCTATGGGTCATTATGAAATAGGGGATCTCTTATGGAGCATTGGCACAAAGATTTTGTAGAGAGTCACCACCCAATTTGGTTGGGGATTTGGAGATACTACCCTTGGGAGAATATATAAGAAAAAATCATAAAGGGACAAGATATAGAAAGATGAAGGGATAACTTTGATCTTCAATGGTGACTAACCAGTATGAAATAAGCAGGCCAGGAGTCAAACTCAACTTGAAACCTATGTTACTTATGACTTTGTAAAAGATTTTAATCCCCAACAGAGTCACTAGCTTGTTAGAGCTTTTTCTTGTAGGATCAAACTTAGTAATAATTGGGCTTGATTCTCAGTTTATATGGCTCCTAGTTTGCAAGAAATTGTCTAATTAATGAGGATTGGATAGAATCCTCCTTCTACTTTGAGCTCCATAGGACTCAGGTGGGTATTGCCTATAATGATTTACTATGTTTCAAGTAAACATTCAAATAGTGGATTAGTTCTTCTCTTCTATGCTATTATTTCTTCAAGTTAATTCAATAAAACATTATTACTCTGAAGACAACCCAGATTATCCTAATACATAGTACTATAATGGAAATTACAAGTGTAATAGCATGGAATAGTGGTATAAGGACATTCATCCTTCTTCTTTTCCTGAGTTAAAATCAAGGAAGGGTAACCTCTTGATTCTTTCTTGAAGCAATCACTAAATATGAACTATACCACCTAGATACAGTTATTTCAAAACATACAAATAGTTCTTGGAATAAAAAGTACTGGTAATGAGATAAAATTTAATACTTCAAAGACTGTAAAAGATAACTTTATAAAAAACAAACTTCAAATCAATGCCTAATCCAATGGGCAAAAGAGTTTAAATGCAAATCCAAAAAGTTATTTTAAAAGAAATACAATAGTATGCTTTACAAACAATCTGTAATCTAAATAGAATGCTTGACAATCTATTCTAACAATCTAATATTACTATTATGAAAATCTTTACATATAAGTTTACTCTCTACTATTGATAATAAGGATTTTAATTCTCTCCTTAAGAGAAACTCATAATCAATTGAAGAAATTTCTTAACAATTAGTATATTTTAAATGCCTCATAGATAAAACATACAAGAGCAAACATACAAGTAAAGAGACAACAATAATAGGAGACAAAAATTTCTATGTATTTGTATTAAATTGAACTTGTAAATTACATATAAAGACTCATGCTCAGAAGCACATAAACAAAATTTAGAAGTCTGCTCTGTAGCAATTATACTCTATTTTTCTAACCCCTTAAAAAAATGAGGCTACCACCTATATATACACTGCTCAACCATCTTGGAATTCTCTTATCAATGAGAATGCAACAAGCTTCAGATGGTTGGAGCCCTAACCCTAAAATCATATAAAACAAATTACAATAAGCCCTCAGGCAGTGGAAAGACAAAAATATTTTTGACTGTTCTGCTTCCTGGCTCGTTGATCACTAACACCTTCATCTGTAGCTATTCATGATAGCTTCTTGAGTTGTTGTGAGATATGGTGACCACCATTTCGGCTAACTTACACCTTTCTTTCTGATAGCTTATCATCCCTGTGCTTTGAGGTCAGGTGTCAGGTACTCTAGGTGTCCTCTTTACTCATCATCCAAAATATCAAAGTCAATTGCAATAGATTTTATCTTCTTGGGCTTTGTGAGCTCATCCCACACAGTGACTTCTTCCTCTGTCGGCTATTTATAACTCTAGATATGTTGTAATTGTGTATTTTGCCTCTCCCATTTGGCATTTGTTATTACTTTGACATCTACCATGAATTTGGTAAGCTCCATTTCTACCTTTATGGCTTCATCCAAAGTTTTATTAAACCTCTCCACATCTACTTCATTACTTTCAGCTATAAATGCCTCCTTCCTAGGCAATACAGGATAAAAATCTGATCTCCATTGATCTGAGCTTTTCATGGCACCATCTGCATCTTTAATGGGAGGGATGAATCTGTTGGAATCTAAGCTAAGCATGGCTATCTTAGCCTCAATCTGATTTTCCTTGCCTTTAAAAAGTGGCAATATGGCCTTAACTCCGTTTATTTCCTCACCTACTTGCAAGACAATCTCTAGAATATTAGTTCTTAAAGATTGAATAGCTACCAATCTTTCAAAGAGTTTTTTCCTGACTAGCCAAGTTGCATAATAACCATTTAAAATTGAGACATAACTGTTCACTTCTACTTGCAATTCAAGAAATTTATTATAAGCATTGAAGACCGAATCAGATTAATCTTTTAATGCATCAATTCTGTGCTGCAAGATCTTTAGTAAGGCTTGTAGGATAGCCTCATTCTTCTCGAGATTTATTTTTTCAATCTCTATAGCAACCTCTTCTTCACTCATACTTTTGTCTTCTAGCAATGCAGGTTGTTGAGGTGGTGTAGTGGTAGCTACATGAGTATTCATTATTTGTTGTTCTAAGTCTTCCAAAGACTTCTCCAATGCCTTCTCTTTTATCATTTAGATATCACTATCCTTCAATAGTGCAATGTAGTCTTCCAGTAGGGAACCATACCTTTCTGATAGTTTCTTTGCTTTATCTTCGTTGAGCCTAGAAAAATGGGTTAACACTTGAGATATCTCAAGGTCTCTTGTATTATGGATTGACTATACAATTTTGTCACCATCCATTTTCTCTTTGACATTTAGAATTGAAGGCTTCTTATCTTTAGGATAGAGACTCCATAGAGCCAATGCTTGATTTCTTGGGCTATACCCAAATCCTCTGATGATCTCCCCTACTTGGGTCTCTAAGGGCAATGTTATATCCTCCTGTCTTTTGATCTGATCAATAATAAAATCTGAATACAAATTCCACTAAGGCACAAGTAGCATATTTCTATTTCTAACAAGATGTTTGGCTTCCTCTGGGGTAATTTTTTTAGTCTCTGGGTCATACTGTCTTAATGTTTGTACTCTCTTAATTTTTTTAGTCTTTGGGTCAAATACACAAAAATCACTTCTTGAGGAAGAAGGACTCCAAGTCCTTATCCAAAATTGCACTGGGTTTGGCTGCCCTTTATACATCATCTATGGCTCAAGGCCATCCATGTTCATGATATCATAATTAAAATATGGAATGAGATGCATCAGTAAAGAATAGTGCATAAACCTAGGTGTAGAACCAGAACTAGATGCATGGTTCTTCAATGCCGGTAAACTCTCATGCATTTTATCTATTATGAATCCTATATATAATCATATCCCTTAATCACATGAAGAATCTAGGAGTCTAAAACCATCATCAAGAGATCTGAGGTGATGCTCTCCCCACCATCAACCCCTAGAACTTTGGACAATCCATATGCAATATATTTGATGTAAAATCAGAGATCCTTGTAGAAAAATGGGGTCATCCTGGCTATTGGCGCAATATAATCTCTATTTTCCCATGGCACATGGACTTGAATTTATTTTGCCACCATGGCAGCCTCCCTAACATACCTATTGGCCAGGGCCTGTAAATTAATTTCAGTAGCCATATGGACCTGGGTACCGAAAGACCTTATGAATGAATTTCGATCAAGGGTACCTAGGGGAGAACCATCAGCCTTCCTAATTGTTCTTGATAGGGGATCATAGCTATGGGATAGGAAAATTAGGACATCTACATCCAAGAAAACCTCTGGGAGTATCAATTTTTCTAACCCCAACATCCAAGGGTTTGAGACAGGGTCTGAACTCTCAAAATTCTTATAAAAATACTTAAACAAGCACATTCTGGTGACATCTGGTGTCCTAGCATCTCTATAGTATGCAAGTTCATCTACAAGAACACTCATCACTAACCTTCTTATTCTATGATGAGCCTAGTAGTAAGGTGAGGAATTTATCTGAATAGCTCTCCTTAACTTTCTCCTTAGCTCCTTTGCTAGTAGAAGCCCCACTGACTGATAATTGACGCATCTTGTCTATAAATTCAAACTCCTTTGCAAATTCTGGACATCCTAAAATTTGAAATTGCTTTGAAAATCTCAAAAATTTCTATTGTTTTGGCTTTCTAAATGCTTTGTTAATTTGAAATGAGTGATGAACAATTGTATTTATTTAGCAGAATTGAATGCAACAATCCGTTAGAGATCGAAAATATGAAAATTATGTCACTTCCTCCATTACTTGGCATGCTTAGAACTCAATTCACTACCTGTAAGCTGAGAAAATGATAGGTGATCAAATTTTAACTTCTGGTGACCTAGCGACTACAACACATTCTCATAATCGCTAAAAGATTTGGTGCCTCCTTTATACTTTCAGAGATCTGGTGACTAAAGAAAACCTTAGTCACTAAATGACTTTATTTCTTCTTGAGACCTGGTGACTATAGTGAGATATCATAGTCACTGAATAATTTGAACCCTTTTGAATTTATCGAGAGACTGGGCGACCTTGTGTTCACTTAAATTTTCCATTCTGAGACTTGGCGACTATAGTCATTATTTTAGTCACTGTAAAATTATTTCCTTTTGAAATTATCTCAAGACTTGGTGACAAAAAACCATCAAGAGATCTAGTGACCACAATGAATCTCCTAGTCACTGAAGCCAATTGACTTTTCAAACTTTTTCTTAAGACCTCCTGACTCACGTATTTGGAGACTTGGAGACCGAAGATAGGAAAATTGTAATTTATTTCTTCTAGAGATCCAACAACTATAGTCAAGTCCACTTACTTGTTTATATTTTTCATATTTTGTCAACCAATCAGGAAGAGACACGTCACAAAATCCAAAAAATGAATAATCATATTTTTTCAATCTTTTGACCTCAATCAACACTTAACTCTGGATTATTTAGCAATTACCTGACTGAAGACAGTCTCTCAATCACTGAGCAACTTTCTTAACTTGAGTTTGGACTAGAGATTGAGTGACAAGGAAAATCTCAAGGTCGTTGGATCATTTTCTAACCCATGGTTTGATTCTAAGACTACGTGACCACCACTCGATTAAATTTAAATCAACGGCTAACAACAACTGTTTAAAAACCTTCTTAACTCATCTTTATCTAGCGACCACATGACTAAAGACATCTCCTTGTCGCTTAATATTTCTTTTGACTATGGTTAAGACTGGTGATTGCACGAACACCATTATTCTCCAAGTCACTAGAAGAATTACTTAACCTCAGTCAAGTAATGGGATTAAAAATCAACCGCTGATTAAATCTCAATCCAACGGTTCTCAGTAGGTTGCTATACCTTTCATAACTTAACCACTTCATTGGGAGACTTAGAGATAATCGTGTCACTAAATTGCTGACCGCTTAAGACATAACTACCAGAATCATGAGAACAAGTGACCATTGAAATCGCTAGGTCGTAGGATAAAAGAACTAACCGCTAAATAACTTGGAGATCTAGTGACCTGCAAAAGAGATTGCCACCTTGCATCTAGAGACTCAGTGACTACAAATCTCATTATTGCTGAATATTATATCAATTTTTATTTCTTTTAGAGATCACCCAACTGAAGGTATTTTTGATTTGGGGATAAAGCGACCATAGTTACTTTGCAAAAATTAATCATAGTAGTCACTAGATCTCATAATAATTATCCAAAGACTCAGTGACTAAGGGAAATTGCTGAGTCATTTGAAGACAAAGAATATTCCTCCAACCTAAGGAGTTTGCGCGACAAAGGGATTTGGGTAATTGCTAGTTAAAAAGGAATATGCTAAATTGTTGAAGAGACTAAGCGACTAGCTTGGAAATATAAAGCGCACATGCTGCAAAAATCCATTAAGTGATTTGAAAAAGTAACAGCCGAATAGACTTGGGTGAGCAAAATTTAGGGCTCTTTGGATTTTTAAAGGCAACTAGGCCTAGAACCTAGGGTTTTTAAAACTTCAAACAATTTTGGAGCTCTTGGGGCTATTAAAGCTAGAGATCGAATCATGTAAATCAGAGATAGACATCAAAAATCAAAATTTTGAAGGAAAAAACACCTAAAACTAGGAAAACAACCAACACAAAGGACCTTAAAAAAAGGTCTACCACATCCCAAAATGCCTTCCTTTAAGCTCCCATGACATAATTCATCTTCTACAGTGATCATTGCCCAAAAATGTACTCCTATACCCAATAATTTGCTTCCTAGACTTAGTCATTTTACAAGACCTTAATACCAAAAAATTGCTCTAGTCAAAATGACCATGCATATAAGTAGTGTTTCTATAAATGACAACCCTGAATGGCTTACTTACCAACACTATCATGAAATACAAAAACATAAGCTTGCAGTAATCATAATTGGATGAAATAAATGAAAGAAGCACTAGATCAGATTGAAAAGAATCATACTTTGGCACTAGTCCCAAGACTAATTGATAAAAATCTAATTCAAACGAAATGGGTATTCCAAAAAAATTTGGATGAATATGGACACATAGTGAGGATTAAGGAAAGACTTCTATGTAAAGGCTATACACAGGTGGAAGGAATTGATATTTAAGAGACCTATGCTCATGTGAAAATAATGAAGGGTATTTATAGCATTTAGAACACATAAAGAATTCAAAATTTACAATACATAAGGACTTCAGGGTTTATTAGATGGATGTGAAATTTACATTCCTAAAGAGAGAGCTAAAAAAATAATTGTACATAGAGAAAATCAAAAGATTGAAGCTATCAAATGATTTGGATATGGTCTATACATTGAAGAAGGTACTATATAGAGTGAATCAAGGTCCCAGAGCTTTTCATGTAAGACTTGATAGGTATTTACTTAAGAAAGGATTTCAAAAAGGTACTAGTGATGATAGTAATCTCTATTCTAAAGTTGAGGAAAGTGAAATATTGATTGTAATTGTGTAGGTGGATGATATATTCTTTGGATGAAATGATGGTATTTGCAAGAATTTTTTTGATGAGATGAAAGAAGGGCTGGAAATTTATATGATAGGGTAAATGAATTTCTTTCCTATTTTTTGAGTTAAGAAGAAGAGTGAAGGTATCTTCATTTCCTATTCTAAGTGTGTTAATGAAATGATGAAGGAGCTTGGAATGGAGAATGCTAAAATGGTATGTAATCCTATTGTTGTTGGTTGTAATATGAGTAAAGAATTTAAATCTCCTAATGCTAATAAGAAAAAATATAAATTAATCATTGGAATATTGCTATGCTTGGCTGCTACCCGACTGGATATTATGCATGTTATTTCTCTTGTAGCCAGATTTTAGTAAGATCTTAGAGAAACACATGTCAATGTTGTGAAAAGAATTTTTAGATACTTGAAAGGTACAAAAGACTTTGGACTATGGCACCCTAGAAAATTAAACTTTATCTTGACTTCTTATATTGATGTAGATTAGGTTGGATGTGTGGATGCATTTTCCCTTGGACCCCGATTAGTTTCTCTGGCAAGTGAGAAACAAGATCCTGTATCCCTGTCTACTACTAAAGTTGAATATATTGTTGTACATAGATATTATGGAGGATTTTTTTTTAAAAGATATTAGAATACTATTTAATGATCCCATTTCTATCTTATATGATAATAAACAAGTTGATGAGGACCATTTATGTGCTTTTATTTCAAACCTCTATGTTATTTTAAGATTTTTTAAAATCTTTTAAGGTCATGAACCTTGTGATTGAATGCTTATTTTGAGTCACATTGTTGAACAATCATGCTATTACTTGTGATATTTTTCAAAAATGCCATAGATACTAAATGAATGTAATCTAAGTGTGTTTTGATGGATAAATCATGAATAATGTTTTATTTTAAATAATGATGACTATGTTAGGATATTTGTATGTGAGGATATCTCTTCTTTCTTCTTAGATTTCCATACATGTATAACATGTGTTGATTGTATTTATCCTTTTAAATTGGGATTTGAAACATGTGAGATCCAAAGTCTCTAGGGGCTTGGTGTTATATTGTCTCATTTGTGTCTTTATTGATGTTACATTATAGCTTACTGAGAGTATGAGTATAAGGATAGGATCCCACTAAAGTGCTATCTAAATGTATCTTTATAAATTGTATCCTATTACAATTTCATACTTACTTAGGGATTACTTTTGCATTTTTTTTTTTAATTAATTAATTTATGTTTAGAATGTTTTTGGCCCTCTCAACTAGTTTATAGGCCACCAAGACTAGTTTAGGAAACCTAGAACTCTAGTCCTATTCAACTCTCCAAAGGGTAGCTCAAATAGGCCCAAATATGAATACTCAAATAATCAGAAATGATGAGTAGGAAACTTCTCCCTATGTTTTCCTTCTATTTATCAAAACATTTCACAAGATTGAGTATAAAAGGAGTCCTCACCCCTTTATTTACATTATTGGCCATCATGGAATTTTTCGCTTTCCAAGTAATTGTGCAAGAATTTGAGTCACTTTCAATGTAGAAAAGGGGAAGGAATTCAAGGATTCAAGCATTGAAGATGACATCTATGACCAATTTTAGATGTTTTATCCATGAGTGAAGACATTCATGAGATCCCTTTTAGCATCATTTCATGCAGTTTTTGTTTTTGAATTTTTCAAATAAATGAGAGGGGTTGAGTGAGTTGTAGATTAAAATTTAACTAGTTCACAGATCCATATCCAACAAATTCATTCTTCATCCACTTATCCAAACCATATGTAAACTTGAATAAGCACACACATCAGTCATACACAATGAAAACCATATTTTTATGTAGAAAATATGAGATGGGGAAAACCATGGAGAAGATAATTCTCATAAATAAAAATATTGGTTAAGTTGATTTTTATGTAAGGTGACTCACTGCTAGAATTCTCACTATAGGTGGGCTCATTGCTTATAAGGATTCACTACCTTGAGAAAGAAGAATGAAAAGGAAATTCACCACTAAAATACAAGTACCAAAATAAACTCTTGGCTCACTTTCTCTAGTTTCTAATTGTAACAACACACACACTTTCATTACAGACTAAATTCACACTTTCCCATAATACTTGTACAATATATAACGATTATTATTTTTAGACAACTTCTATGAAATTCTATCACAATCATCCTCTTATTTATATTGATATTTAAAATATGAAATCATCATGTTGGCCATCAAAACATAACTTGAAATAGGTCCAAACTAAACATTCCTGCAGTGGGGAGGAATGAAAAGGGGATCAAAAGTTAAAGCATAGTGTGATATGAAATCAAACAACCAATACCATATGGATGAAACATCACAAAATCCTAGACCATTGTCAAACCCAAAAATCACTAAATACCTTAGAAAAATACATTATTTGGAGCACCAAACTTCCAAAGTACTAACCTTTGGACTAGAAGATCCATAAAATAACATCTGCAACATATCATAAGTACTTAGCACAAACCAACCACCAAAGTAGTATGTTTCCGTCAATGACAACCATAATGACACAAAAATAATTATTCTCTACAAACTTGACAAAAATAAATTACTTTTCAACAAAAACAACAAAAGCACTGTGAAAACAACAAAGCCCCCCTTTAAACAAGCTTTACGACAATGAGAATCAATAATAAAGGTATAAAATTATTTATTCAATATTTCAATTTAGATTCAAGGTTTCTTTCATACATTTCTATAGGTAATGTTAAATCCTCCCAATGATTGACCTAAAAAATCCTGTATACATCCTTTTACCATTTTTTTTCTCATATTAGGTGGAGGTTTCCAAATCCAAGAGAGAAGAATTACCTATTTAAAAAGTGCAAACTAAGACAAAAAGATTTAGATTTCGAAGGGGTAGAAAATATTTTATGTTGTGGCTTAGCTATGTATAGCCCAACACTTTTTCCTTAAAACTTAGGGAGATAATAAAAAAAACATATCCATTTAGAATGTAATTTTAATGTGTATTCAACATCACTCAAACTTGGTCACTAGACACATAGTCCTACATTTTTAATCCCTAATTTAGTGATACATTCTTCTCTAGTTCTTTTTTCATAGTTGTACTTAGAGTATTCGTATTTGATTTGTAGCTTATTTCTTATGTTGATTATTATCAATTTTATATATTTAGACCCATTTATTTCCCCATCTTATCCAATCACATCAATAACACATTAATAAAAATACAACTTAACACAATCAACCATTTGTGATGAACTCTTACTAGTTCAATTGGTTTAATGTTGGGCCAATCAGATTATTTATTGATGAAAATTTGATGGGAATGGGTTTGATTCATATTTTGCATGTTTAGGATAACTTTCCCTATTTCCCAAATCCTCAAATATAAATTCATTCAAGTTGACAAATGTGGGTGCCACTTTTCAAAGATCAATGGATCTCTCTTTTGGATATTTGAGAAATAAAATTTATGTCATCTATGTAAAGGACTTGAAAATCCTCAAAAGAATGAAAGAAGAATATTACAACCATGAAGGTTGTATTTTATAACATTGTAGATAGAAATGAACTTCACTAAGTCCAAATAAATTTAACTTTGGAGTAACTGAAGGAAAGTTACTAGGACATGCTACATATAATGAAGGTAGTAATATCAATCCAAAACAAGACAATGCTATCCAAAAGTTGTATTTACCTTCTAGTAAAATAGGCATCAAGTCATTCTATGGTCAAATCAACTTTTGGGAAGATTTCTTCCCAGTTTATTAGAGATCATGAAGCCTATCATTGGTATCCTGCCATAAACAGTCTATCAAAATAACTTGAACATTTGTTTAAATTTTAAAAAAATCTATTGGCGTCCTTACTTAAAATGCAAGTAAAAACCATCTTGTACAATAAGTTTCCAAAAATGCCAAACATCACCTAGACATTGACGTGCCTATTAAATTTATTTAGATCATGTCAAAGATATTTTCAACATATATGATTACCATTTATGTGTAATTATAATTAGAATTATCAAATCTTTGCATAAGACATCAACTCAAGCATAGACTAGTTGATCATTTTCAAGTCTCACTAAGATGATGCATGCAGGGATTCTTCATGACTTTATTTTGAGAAACATCTTGAAATTTTATTTTAATGATAAATTGGATCAGTTCACAAGGCACACAAATTGTTATGAATATAGTACGTATTAGCCATTACAATCTCCCATAAAATAAATTACTAAATTTAAATTTTAATATAAAACAATTGTTTACTTTTAAGACATAGAATTGATAATAATATACTTTAAAATTATTAACTTTATTGATGTAATATATTATTGTTCCACATTCCTCTATTACCATCATGAACAAAAGTGTGTTCTCCTTAATGCCATATATAGTTCTGAGAAGCAAAAGAGATTAAACATGACAAACAACCAACATATGATAATCCAAAGAGTTATATGAACACAACTAGAATCTTAATTAAAAAAAAAAAAATCATAGATAACCATGGAGCACAAAAACAATAATAGCACCAAGCAAACAACATTTTAATAAACATATAATGCATTGTTGACATTCATAAATATGAAATGATTATGCAAGCTAAATGGCCATTTATTTTGGCAGTGTCGATAACAGTGAAAATTCTCCATAGATGTTATGCAAAAAACTTTATCAGTCTTTTATTATTATTTGATTAAAATTAATAAAATATTATAGTATGTAAATAATTGGTGATAACCAAACATATTATTGATAGATAAGAATTTAAGAGAGAAAGAAATTGTATGCACTCCACTAACAATGATTTTCTCTTAAAACTCAGATAACATTGATTGGCATATATAATCCTTCATTTTTGCATAATATGCCCAACATTATGTGTCTTAAAAATTATAAAGAGCTATTTCAAGGCTTATTTTTTGTTTGCTAATTTTGTATATCAATGCAATGAGCACTCTAGTCCAAGTACCATTACATACAAATTGGCTTATTATTCTTATGATGTATACTACACTAACAAGTAAAAATGAATACTATTCGTGTATTTTAGCAAAGCCAACTAGTGGATGTTTTTCGCTGAGTGGTTTATTCATGTAATATTGAATGTATTCTAGATTTTTGAATTTCTTGTATAGCCTGGGGTGTTCTTCATCCACAAGACTACTTATAGGGGCCACTTCTTCATCTAATCCTGGTTGGTAAAACATAGCAATAGATAATGTCGACTTCTCCTTGTTTGTCACTGCTCGATGTTCTATACTCTTGTATCTCCCATTTGTCATCACCTATAATGCAAATGAAATGTGAAATATTAGACTTTATAAATTAGTTATATTGGAGACTACTTAATCAATAGCCAAACTTGCACACCATTTACCTCTATTAGGTCGCCAATGTTTATGACAAGTGCATAAGGAATAGGTTGAATAGGAACCCATTCATTATTCTTGCGGACATGAAGGCCTTCTATTTCATCATCTTGAAGCAAAAGTGTTATGGCACCTCCATCTGAATGAGGGCTTAACCCCAACACTAGGTCTGGCCTAAGACAAGGTGGATACAAATTCATTCTCATAGTCATCATTGGCTCCTCTCCAAACTTGTCCTTGAAATAATCACTCCTTAATTGCAAATTTTCAGCAAATAAGCTTAAGATAATCTGAGCCACGCTTTCCACCTAAATAGTGTACCTCTCCAATGTATTTCTGCAATAGCATATTAGAAATTCATTTGTGAGTTGATATAAATTTTAACAATAGAATCCAAACTTAGAATTAATTTTTATCTTGTAGTTTAAAAATTCTAAGTTTGTAAGATTATCTTTGATATTAATTTTAATCTTGTAGTACGAGATGGACTTAGAATATAACTATATAAATACAGATATACATTTATTTAGGTTATTTATGTATTGGTTGTTTTTAAGGCTATTAAATTGGATCAATCAGCCTATTGACTTTATATTTTCAAACCAGAATTCTATAGTGTCTATTTATTTATTTTATTCTAAATAGTTCTATTTTACTAAAATTTAATTGGTTCAAATTGCATTTTTAATAATGATAATATATTCGCATCATATGTGACATGACAATAAATACCTGGTAAAGAATATAATAATATATTAACATCATATGTGACATACAATAAATTTTGGACAATAATACATATCATACTTATTGATTGCTTTTGACATTTCAATCTACACTATTAAAAGCAGAAAAAATCCCATCTTCCAAAATTTAATTTTATATGTTTATGCTATATATGGACAATTCTTGATCCACTATGTGAATTATTTCGATTGAGACAATTATTTGTGAAGATTTTTAATATATATGGATGGTGACATGTACATCATGTATTGAATGCAAACGGAGAGTCTCTCCTCATCTATATTTTCTCAAAGCTTGTATCAAATTGTCATAAGAAAATTAAAAGTTGGGAGATCAAATATTACTATTGTTGGAGAGAGAAGAATGCTTTCCTATTCAACTGATTTCTTTTCTACAACTTTTTGTCTCTTGTTGATCAAGAAATGTTGATCCTCTAATGAATTATTTTAATATGTAGTGTTAGTAGTAGGATTCATCTCCTTCAGTGAAGCTTTCATTTACTTTGACTTTGTTTTTTCCATGTCTTATTGATTTGATGCTTCCCTACTAATCTAGTAAACCTTGTGTAATTTCTAAGTGTTTTCTTTACTCTCATTTAGAAATGGCTCATAGAATCACTATGTGAACCAAATTAAATCCAATCTACTTTTTATTTACTTTCAACACACTTTCCTTCTCTATCAAAGTACCAAGACCACTTTTACCTCTTTCTAGGCTAAGGCGGTCTAATATCTAAGAATTTTCTATGGCTTTTTACTGGGCCTTCTTTCTTTGTGTAAATCATTTCCTTGTCTAATTTTGAAGCATCTTCTGCTGAGTTTCTTCCTACACCTATCATGCCAATGCATTCGGTCATAACAAGTTACCACTCAAAAAGAACAAACACAATTAAATTGTTATGTGTAGACACCTAAAAGTAGCCATCAGCCCTAGGTCCCCATTTTAATCATCTTTTGCATTCTTTGTCATTTTGTCCATTTTAATCATGTTTTTACCATTTTAGGTTATTTTTCAAATATTTTCAACTATTTTGATTTTTCTATCATCTTATCATTTATTGGTGTCACCATGTTGCATTCTTGACATGATTAATTAAATAATTTAACAATTATTTAATTATAGCCCATTGGTTTTTTCTAGGGAATTGATTAATTAAATTAATGTCTCTATGCCCCCCTTTTACATAAATAAATTTAATTTATTAATGACCTTTTGTCTTTTACTGCACATTTGAATATTTTAATTTTAATTAACTTTTTAATTTCTTATTTCATTTTGCATTTAAGTTTGAATTTATTTTGTGTCTTTTAAGTTTTGGAGGGAAATTTGTAAATTTGATTTATTATTTGGTTTTATTATTATTTGTTGGTCTTTCTTTTTTCTTAGACTATTCATTTTTTGTCTATTCAATTTTCAAGTCAATTTTCTATTTAATGGGTCATCTTCTTCATATTGAAGCCAACCACGATTTGAGTATCCTCACTTTGTTATTACATTTTTATACTTGATTTTCAATATTATTAGTGCAAGTTTCAATAAGAGAAACATTAATTAAACAGGAGGTTCATAGTCTGCTAGGATGTTGTTGACCTCATTGGTTGCTGGAGTATCTAGGGTTGCATTGGGTGCTAGTGCTTTTCAATCTAATAGTGCTTTGTTGGATGTTGGTTCTTTCGCAGGGGTTTTGCCTTTCGTTGGAGCATCTTTTTTGTTGTCTACTAATGGGGTTTTTCCATTTTTTGGCTCTTTAGCTAGTGGCTTGTTGTCCACTAGAGCTTTGTTGCTAGTAGGTGATTCGTTGCCTACTGGGGGTTTGTTGTCTAATTTTGTGCCACTTGCTAGTGCTTCTACGCCTGGGGGGACCTTGTCTTATGATGGTATAGTTTCAGATGAGGCCTCGACCACTCTTCTTGGTGGGGCTGGAAGTGGTGGTGGCTCAGGTTTCATTGCGAAGGGACCTTTCCTTATTTTTAACCCAATTGGGGTCTCCTTGGCTGAGGATGTGGTGGAAGATATTGAGTTTACCTACTTTGATCTTTCTTCTTGTGGTGTGATCTGTCATTTCATTGCTATGTGTTTGAGCCTTTCTAATTTGCACTAGTAGATCTTTGTTCATTGGGAACCTATTATTTCTGCTACTATTCACATTTTGCCTATGGCTAGGGGATTCTGTATTGCTAAATTCAATAATGATGAAGATAGAAATTTAATTTTGTGCAATCACTCTTTCACTTGGGAAAATCATTTTATGCTAGTGGTGAGACCATGGTTTCCTGATTTTTGTCCCTCTTCTAAAATCTTTAACAAGATTCTAATTTGGGTGAGGCTCATTTATCTTAATCTTCATCTTTGTGCTGACTCCCTTTTTGAAGTAGTGGGAAAGGCACTCAAAAAATTCTTGATGGTGGATGAAATGTCAACTGACATTATGCACTCGAGTTATGCACAAATATTGGTAGACATGGACATCTCTAAGGGGTTACCAGAAATGATTAAGTTAGAGCAATCAAAGGGAATTTGGATACAAACTTTGGATTATGAAGGGTTTCCCTTCTGATATAGGAAGTGCTTTAAAATGGGTCACTTGGCACTCATTATGGTTTGCAGAGGGCTAAGACCAAAAGGTCTATGTCCTGGTGGAAGGGTGCTTCTTTTGACCATTATTTGTAGTAAAGAAAGTACTTCAGTCTATTGGTATTGTTGGTCCTGAGGGTTTCCTTCCTATTGGATTTATTCTTGTAGGCCCTACTATCCTTTTTGTTGGTTGTTATGTTGCTAGACAGTCTACACATGTTTCTTCTACTCATATTGTTCCTACTGGGTCTAACGGTATTTCTCCTAGTAGTTCTTCTACTGTTGTTGTCTCTTGAGTTGGACCTATTCCTGGTGGGTCTACTAACATTTCTGTTGGTAGATTTGATGCTGGATAGTTTGTATGTATGTATTATGATGGTGTTGTTCCTATTGGGACTACTAGTAACTTTCCTAGTAATTCTGCTGCCACTACTAGCTTAAATTTTAGATATGTGTTGGTCAATGTATTTTTTTATTCTACTGAGTAGGATTATGGCTCCAATCTACTGGACTTTCTTCTATTGTTGATAATGTTAGACTTGGTTCTTCTCCTTTGCATGAGGTGGTAGGCCCCTTTGGTGGTTCTATCCAGAATTCACATGATGGTTTTGTTTTGGCTAACTCTTCTTTTACTTCTTTCTTGGGGTCAATTCCACAAGGCTTCTAGGAAAAGGCTTCTATGGTGGAGGAGGGGTGGATCCCAGTTGTTTGAAAACATCATAAAAAGTCCCCTCCTTAATTTGATATGACTCTGCACTCCCAGAATAAGGGAGGTAAAGGAAAATCCTAATTTTCCTTGTTTGGTTGTGGGAACCTGGTTTCATCCCATTGGGAAGATTTGGCTTTCTGCCTATTTATTTTGGTCTTTTTTTGTGTTGTTCCTTTGGCTTGTCCTGGGCTGCTTCCTTGTGTTTGTTGGCAACATTCTATTTTGGAGAATTCATTGAATATATTTATGCTCTCTAATTTGTAAGGGGTTTTGGGGTCCCCTCAAAACCTATTTTTACCTTAATCAAAAACATTAATTAAAGAGGAGAAATAAGAATAATAATAAAGAGTTTGCATAATTTGAATTTCTATGTTTTATGTAAATCTGATTTTAAATGCTTCATTAAGTGATTAGAGAGATTGAATATGATTTAATACTTTTCTGTAGTTAAGTTTTCCTATTCCTATTCTACACTAACATTTCCCTATTTACAATAGTTGAACCTGACATAAAAGGAAGTGGCAAATGAATTGTTGATTTGCAAGATTTACAACACTTTTTTGAGTTGTATATGTGAATTTGTTTTATCAGAATAGTTAGAGTTTTATGTAAAAATTTTGCTTGTGGTGGGAGGATTTTTTTTGTAGTAGGGTAGTTGTTCATATTCTAATAGGTGTACTCGCATTTAATTTTAGTAGCTTATGCCATGCAAGTTTGAAATACCTTTTTATTGGTTGAAAATTTCATAAATTGGAAGATTAATTGGGAATTATAAACTGTTGTTGTATGTGATTTGACTACTCCAACATTTTTGATTGAATCCCATCTTGCTAATTCTTTTGCAAACTTTTAATTACTGCATAATAGTTTTTTAGGTGACTATATTGAAGATGATATAACACTTCTACTTGGCACGTGTGAACAAAAAAACTATTGCTATGGGTGATGTTGAAACATATTGTGTTTTATATTGAAGCAAATCTAATGTCTTTGTAATCATATATTTAGTGGTTGCTTGTGTTTTATACAATCTGTGGGCTTTAGAGTATATATTTTAGTTTAAATTAATACTTAAAGAAACCATTTTTTAATGACATGCTTTGCAGAGTATGAGTGAGTTACACTCTTTTTAGAATTACATATAGATTCATTTAATTATACTTAGATTCCTTCATTAGATTTTGAAATAAATTCTTTTTTGTACTTGCTCTTAGTTTCTTTCACTAGTTTAGATTAACTTTTTCTTTTAGATTAATTTATTTTTAAATTTAGCATTACTTTTTGTTTTAGAAATAATTTTTTTTGGTTCTTAGAATTAATTTTTTTGGTTGTTAATTAATTAGATTACTTTGTAACTTAGATTAAGTTTTTTGTTTTCAATTTGGAATTAGCTATTTTTTATTTTTTTTTAATTTAGATTAGTTTTATTTTTAATTTGATTAACTTTTTGTGTAGATTAGGTTTTTTTTTACTAACTTAGATTAGTTTTGGTTTAAATAGATTATATTTATTTTATTTTTTATTTTTATTTTAATTTTTGTGTTTTGATTTTTTTGGGAGAGATAATTTTCCTTTTTGTGGATTTGTGTAGGTAGTAATTGATTGTTCAAGAAATTATTTTTGAAACTATTAACAACTTTTGGTGGAAGACATTTGTCAAAGACTTTTTTTTTAAGTCATCTATCTATTTAGTTTGGCAAATATTTCGATTTGGTGCTTAAAATTAACTAAGTGTTTGATGTGTTTGGTGCTTTGGTACATTTTGTTTAGATAGAAGGGTATGTGCAAGATCATGAGGGGCCAAAAAGTGGAGATGTGAAAAATATTCACTTTTCACTCATCCAAAAGCGCATGAAAAAACTTGTTGACTTTTTAGTAGGTATGGGTGTCAGTACACCTAGGCAAACTTGACACCAAAGCATAGGCCTAATCAGGTACCTGATACCATATTGGGTACTCAATAACATATTGGGTACCTGATACCTGTGGCATAAATTTGAAACATGCGAGCCCTTTTCTTCATTTCTTTTCACATTTTTTGCTTGCGAAAATAGCTTGAAATATCATATACACGATATATTTTTGGGTGTCTGATTTTGGCAACAACAAATTTGACTCCCCAACATATTCAGTAAGTAAATTATTTATATATTTTGATTATTTGATTTCATTTTCATGCTAAATGTAGTTTTTTTTGTTGAAATAGGGTTTTGTATTTAAATTTGTAATAATATATGAAATCAGATTGAAATTTAGATTTGTTTTTTATTTAATTAGGCATGGCTGACAAAAATGAAGAAAATAACCCTCCCGCACCAAATAATGATCCCAAAAACAATCCCCCATATCTAAACCCTCAATCTTTACAAGATTTTATACAAGATAATTTGAACACAATACGAGGTTTCCAAAACACATATCAAAATATACCTACATTAGGTCCCATGCTTGCCACACTAAATACAATTGTTGAAAATATTAACACACTCACACAACAACATAATGCTGCTCTTCATTGGCTTGATGATATGCATGCCCAATTTGATGACAGGCTTGACCATGATGGGATTGCGGCCCTTAATATAAGTAAGGAAGATATAGCTGCCCTTTTTGTCAATTGTAAAACTAGAATACCAGTTGACCCCAAAAAGCCCAAATTATGAATAAAATGGTGCACAAATGAAGCAATGCGCACACACTTTTGGGATCGCTGGTGGATGGTTTTTGATAAACCACCCCATAGCAATTTGGAGGTACCATTTTATTTCATAAAAAAATTGTATGCTAAGTTTGTGCTTGGTCATCAAATTGATTATTGGAGTATGAGGCCCAACATGGGCGTAGGCAGAGGAGCTCCTCAGACTAGGCCATTTACCAAACACAAAAAGGCCACTACCTTTGTGCCCCCCACTAATGTCGCACCCCCTCCTCAAGTGCAACATCCTGATATCATTGTAGAGGCTGCCTCACAGACTATTAGGGCCATTCATTTATTGAGTGATTAGTTGATCACACAGACCAGGTCAGTGTTGCCTCCTAGTATGGATGATACTGGTGCATCGACATCTCGTTAGAGTTCACATGTATGCGAGCCCCATATTTGCATTATATGCAAGAATATGTGTCTCTGACCGCTTACTGATGCTGATACATATCAGTATGTTATTGATGAGAAGGATATATGAGACATAGCTGCAGAGGCTACAATACCTCATGGAGCATCTACATCTCATGAGAGTGCTCAGGAGGTGTACGCAGAGTCATTGACTCCTATTGATACGGTACGAGTAAACATTATAAATAAATTTTGTCACATGACTTATTTAATTTAAAAATAATTTATTTATTTAGATTAGTTTTAATGATTGCATGCACTTATGTATATATATTTTTTCCATTTATGTTCAGTTGATGATATAGGGGATGAGTCCACACTTTGGGCCATTTCATTTGGCCTTAATGACTATAGTATATATTATAAATTATGTACCCATTAGCTTTTTTTTTATATCATTTGGTGTACATGCTTAAATCTCTATCAATTAGAGCAATAAAATTCATACATTTACTAATATATTGTCATCTTATTGTGTTCTTGCAGGCTAGAGTTGATATCAGTGGGGGGCATGAGGGGGTTCCTTCATTAGGTGTCGACAAAGGAAAGGTAGTTAATTATTTAAGATTAATCATGCATGCATATGTATGCCACTTGTGTGTAGTAATAAATATTTTACTTTCACTTTATTGTATAGGGTGTGGCTATTGATGATGTCCCGACACCGGTTCAGGAGTGTAGGGTTACAGGCATCTCAATTTAGAGTGATAGCCCGATTGTATGTAGACTTTTACATATTGTTATTTGTATTTTGTAACTAGGGTTGCTATGATGAAGTACATTGATATATAATTGACAATATTTTTACTCTCATAGGTTACTCCGAGTGTGAGGGAGGGCCCACGAGAATCTTTCATATCTTTGTTGACCCAGCCCACTATTCCAGAGGAGGGATCACCAAATGTAAGTTTTAATTTTAGTTCAATCAATTTGTAATTTTATTATGCTATCATCCTATTTTATAGATTTATTAATCTATGTTGCACCACTCTACTAATCTCATTATTGTAAATATATATTTATAGGTCAGAGTTGGTATTGTTGGAATGGTCCTTTCACTACCCAAGACTTATGCTAGGACACCTGATTGTGGTAGGTGACCGAGAGACCAGGTACAAATATTTGTATTCAGTTATAATTTTAATTAAATTAGTGTTTGAATTATGAATTATATATATATATATATATATATATATATATATATATATATATATATATATATATATATATATATATATATATATATATATATATATATATATATATATATATATATATATATATATATATATATATATATATATATATATATATATATATATATATATATATATATATATATATATATATATATATATATACATATTTGTGTGTGTGTGTGTACAAATCATATAAAGTAAGCAATCTAACTTGGGTTTGAACTCATTTTTTATACAGGATCAATCAGAGCCCAACACTTCTTCAAAGAGGCTACATTTTTATGATCCCCCTACAACATAGGATGTAGTTTTAGTTTTGTGGTCATTTAGAGATGCCACTTGGCACATTTTGAGATGGCATATATGCCACATTGTACACCTTAAAACATTGATTTTGTAGAAATTTTGAAATGGCATGTGCCATATTTGTATATGGAGATACTTTTGATACATTTGATACTTTGTATATATAGAACATGTTTATTTATATGTTATATTTGTGTCATCTTTTGTATATACATATTTATTATTCATGTTTATGGAATTGAATGGTGAGGTTATAACTTGACTATGATTATCATTATGATTTAAATTATATCTTGTTGAAGTTACATTTGTTTTTCTTTACTCTGGAATACCTTGTTCATGGAGCTTATTATGTTTGAGGTTTAACTTCTATAGATTTCCTATGTTCTTATGTTTTATACCATTATATATACTCACTTGAGCCACTTAGTAATACATTTTTTCAATACTATGTATATACTCACTATGTATATAACTCATCATATTGGGGTCACTTGAGCCACAGAAGATCGCTGTCCAATCGTGCTTAGTGTACCTTGGGGTCACTTGGATTGAGCATGGTCACGAGCATTCCAGTGACTCTGTGGGTAGAACAAGGTTGTCACTAGCATTCACCTAGCTAACCAGAGCTGATGGAGCAGACGGTTTGATGCAATATCAGATAGTTTGAAAGATATACTACTGAGCCACTTTCAACTGACCCTCACTGCAAGTTTTGGCATTGACTAAGATCGCCTTTCCAAAAGCAAACAAAGTCCAAATTCCCAAAACTAAGAGAGGTTATTGTAGATGTCAGAAAGATGATCTCATAGAACTTGATGGTTTTATCGATACCTCTCACGAGGTTTGAGATACAAGCCATAGAAGATCGCTGCCTAATCCTACTTAGTGCACCTTGGGGTCACTTGGGTCGAGTGTGGTCACGAGCGTTCCTATGACTCTATGGATGGAATGTGGTTGTCAATAGCATTTACATGGCTAATTGGAGCTATTGGAGCAAATAGTTTGATGCTAGGTTAGATGGTTTGAAAGATACGCCACTGAGCCACTTTCAACTGACCCTCACTACAAGTTTTGGCATTGACTGAGATCATCTTGCCAAATGCAAATGATGTTGAATTGCCCAAAACTAAGAGAGGTTATTGTAGACCTTAGAAACATGATCACATAGCACCTAACAGTTTGTCAATACCTCTAATGAGGTCTGAGATACAAGCCCTAGAAGATCGCTACCCAATCATGCTTAGTGCACCTTGGGGTCACTTGGGTCGAGCATGGTCGTGAGCGTTCCAGTGACTTCATGGGTAGAATGGGATTGTCATTGGTGTTTACCTGACCAACCAGAGTTGATGGAGTAGACAATTTGATGCTAGGTCAAATGGTTTGAAAGATACACTGCTGAGCTACTTTCAACTGACCTTCACTACAAGTTTTGGCATCGATTGAGATGGCCTTTCCAAATGAAAATGAAGTCGAATCACCCAAAAATGAGAGAGGTTATTGTTGTAAATATTCAAGAATATCTAGGTTACTGAGAGGGGAGGGGTGAATCAATAACTTTAAAACTTTTAATAGATTCAAATCTTAATAATATTAGATTGATAATCTGACTACATACATGAGTAACAGAAAGAATAAAACATTCATAACACTTTGAACACAGAAATTTGGTGACCTAGAAACCTTCCAAGTAGAAAGTAAAACTAGGGTGGGGATGATACCCACAAAAATTCAATACTGCAGTATAAAGTTTGCCGGTTAAGGCTTACAATGATCACTTCTGATGATCTGCCCTGTTAGGAGAAAAAAGGACTACTAGGTCCACCTTGTTAGAGGATTTACAAACATACAATGAAGTATGCACTCGGTTAAGAGATTTTACAAAGACTGTTAAGTCTACCTGGTTAAAGGATTTCAAGCTGATTCACCTGTTAGGATGAAACAGTAGATCTCTTACTTGCAACTGTACTTGCTGATTGAGATTCTCTGATGTACTAATCACCTTCTATGATGGATAGATCTTTGCTGCTTCTTATACTACTGTAGCCCTTTGTAATTCACTTATCTCTACCTTTCTCTCTTTTTCATACTTCTCTATCTTTTTTTTGATATGATATAAAACATTTTTTATATATCAATCTAAAATAATTACAACATAATTACAAAGTCAGCTCTTAAACAAGTAAATACAAATATTACTGAGTTGACCCAAGTATAGTTACTCAGTTACTGCAAACTAACTCGGTGACTTTCTTATACTAGGCGTCCACTACGTTACTCGGCATCGTCATGCACTCGATAGAAGTGGAGGCTCGGTCCATACTAACCACTCGGTCATAGTTTTGAACTCGGTAAATACTGAGACTCGGTAGATACAGTGTTACTCGGTAGAAACTGAATTTCCTGTTACTCGGTAAACACTATGAAACTTTGTGAGCTCAGTATACACTGTTCTACTCAGTATGCTTTGTTCTACTCGGTATGCACTATTCTGCTCAGTAAGCTCTGTTCTACTCGATATGCACTGTTCTTCTTGGTAAGATTTGTTCTACTTGGTAAGCTCTATTATGCTCTGTATGCACTGTTCAGAATAAGTGTTGTCACTAATGACAATCATGCTTAATGCCAACAATCTCCCCCTTTGGCATTAGTGACAAAAACACTTATTACCAAAACTTATATACAAGAATCATGCTGAATCTATTTTAGATATTTCAAAATTTATCTTTGTCAAACTACTGTTTATATATTTCATGACTCCCTTATATAGAGTACTTTCTCCCCCTTTTGTATTACACACCTTAATCTTATACACTTTCTCCTATACATTTTCTCTGCCTTTTTTGACAATAATGCCAAAGGTGTATATATAAGTATTTTACAGGGAGAATCCAAAATGTGAAAGAAAATCAAAATGTACCTTCATGATTAGTGCTAGAGTTTTGTCCCAATTCTCTTGCAGAATCTTGCATGTTTGGAGTGCAATTTGGACTTCTACAGAGAGTTCAATCATGTGATCTACAATGGAAAATTGATTGTCATGGAGTAATGTTTTTGAGTGAACAATGTGCTTTTGCATTATGTCCATGATGGGAAGGATCATGTTCTTAATATCTAGCAGTGTTGACCAGATCTCTGTGTCCTCTTTTAATAATTTCGACTACTTATTTGATAGGAATGTGATTTTCATATGATGTGCAGAGCTTGAACTAGGTTCAAGTTGCAACTTCTGTACACTGTCCTTCAGATCCTCGTCAATCTTATTCAATTTATCCTTGACTTCCTTAGTGAACTTGGAAACATTACATAGCTTAGCAAAAAGTGAGGTAACATTGGAATAGTAGGACTCAATATTTGTCAAAACTGAAGATAATTCTACCTGATTAATAGCTATATGCTGAGCAACATGCTCAAGCACTTTATTGTCAAAATTCTTCTCGGCTTTCTCAAGACTGACGCAGAGGAATCCTCATTGAACTTGTTCACTACCTCAGCTAACTGTAACAAAATATGTTGAGAGGAATCAACTTTAATACCTAATGCTTCTGACAAAATATCCTTTGCATCCTCAATAATTTTGTATTCCTTGTCCCTTTCTTCTTTTAGTTTCTTCTGCTTTGCTTTCTTCTGGAGGAGTTCACCAATGTTTTGCATTTGGTTTGCTGAAAGATTTGCAAAGTCTAATTTTGGAATCTCTATCTCCTCATCTAAGTCTATATCCTCTTCTACATTCTTACTCAAAAATCTTGTACTCGGTTGAGCCTTAGGATCAACTGTTATTGCACTTAATGCCTTTGTAGAAGTTATTGTAGACATTGTAGGACTAGCTGTGAAAAATGATAAACTACTGACTGGAATACTTGATGGGCTCAAAACTGAAGTATTCACAATTGTAGAATCAAAAACTGAAATACTTATTGCTGGAAAACTTGATATAGAAGTAGGTACTGAAGTAGATACAGGAGATTGCAACTCGGTAAAAGAGGTGGTAGTCATTTCTGTCGATGATACATTGAGTTGTAATAGTGATGATTTGACATTTGATGTATCTCTGGAAGTTGTCACAATCATACTTGAAGTTATCTCCGGGCTAGATGTAGCAACTTTTGCTGGAGAGTGAGGAAGTGAGGCAATGACTTCTGCAGCTATCCGAACAATATTATCTTCCTCATCACTTTTCTTGTCTACCTCAATATCTTCTTCCTGTTCATCACTGTCATCTTCAATATCTTTGATTATCACAGTTTCAGTACTCGGTTTGTGAAGATTATATATGTTTTTCCATGTGGCAGTGGCACTCTTCACAACCGACTCAATATCTTTGATCAAAATCAAACAACTATTGAATTTGAGTGTCATCTTATTTTCATTATCTATCAATGCCTTATTCATTTCAGCATTTTTCAAACTTGGCATCAATTGCCTCAAGGTTTGAGCATAGATGTCCTTGACAGTTTGCCTTGCATTGGACCATCTCAACTTAATTTTACTTAGTAGAATTCTTGGGATTTGAGAAGCTATCTCTTCAGGTGAGTATTTCCATTTTCCCATTTTCTCAATAACAGCATCTTCAATTTCCTGCTACTCTTCCTTAGATCTGATTTCATATTTGAGAGATTTGAAGTTTGCAATTTCAGATCCTTCTCTCAAATTCTTGATCTTTTCTTTTAATGAAGGAGGAGGCCTTTTGAATACTATTTCTTCACTATCTTTGCCTGCCTTGCCTCTTGTACTCCTTGTAAATACTACAGAGGATTCCTTGGGTGCCTTGGTGATAATTACTTTTCCTTTCTTCTTTACTGGTACATGTTCTTCTTCCTGCTCATCCTTTTTCTCTTCTTCTTCAAAATCCTCTCCTTTTCCCTCAGTTAACATTAGAGGTGTGCTAGCTTGTATTTTGGCCATCCTCTTTCTTCCTTTGTTAACCGCCTGTGGAATCTTTATACTAAGCTCAATTCTCTCCTTAGCTTCTTCATATGTCCCAAAATATGGTGCCTTTGGATTAACAGGTTGATTAATTAGGGCTTCAATAATATTCTTGGTTTCATGATGCAGGAGCATCCCAGGGTAGTTGGCTATCCTATATGTTTGGGAGATTTGATGGAGTCATGTGGACTTATTTTCATATGTGAGGGGTTTGGTAGAGTTGGATAGACCTACTTGGGTCTTGGGTAATTGGTTTTGATGTATTTAATGGTTTTGGTTTCTCAGCATGGCCTAGGAGGAGTTTGGCCTTGCTTAGGAATTTGGTTCCTATTACAGGTCGTATAAGTAATTTTCCATAAAGATTTAGAGGTTGCAATTTTCAGGGATTGAAGAGGGCCTATATTTCTACCTACGGTTCGAAGCACGAGTTCTAATTCATCCGGAGCTAGGAGATATCTCGATTTTACTAAGACATCTATTTTGGGCATTTAATTGTTGTTGTTGGCCGACTTGTGGCATTTAATTTCGGTATTTGTATTTAATTTATGTTCAGGGCCAACCTATGGCTTAGATTGGTATAAGTAGAGGTTGTGGGGGAAGTCTTTAGGCATCATTCATCCATCTTGGAGAAGAGGAGGTGGATGTGGAGTGAGTTTTGAGGAGAGCTAGTGGCTGCGGCTTGGGAAACAAGGAGATTGCTTGGTGGGCTTGCGAGCACAAGTTTAGATCTTCCTTGGGGGTTCCTACCAGTGTGTGGATCTGGGCTAGCTAGGGTTTTAGTTTGGATCTTGTGAGATCTTGTGGATTTTCTATTGTAATTGCATTGTATTTGGCCGTAACCTGGAAGGCCTTACAGCCGGGCATGTTGGATGAAAATATGATGATTCTGTTATGAGTATTGGCATTGCGTGGATCTATATCTCTGTATTGTTATTATATTCTATTGTGTGGTTATTTTCTGGGGGCTAGGACATCTCCATTGGGGATTCTCCTACCTTGCACTACATCAAGTGGTATCAGAGCACAGTTGTTCCTGAGTGTGTGGACAAAGCGCCGAATGTGAGGCAGTTTACACCAGGACCTTGGGTGGAGTTTTTCAGAGTGAAGGTTGTTCCTGAGTGTGTGGACAGAGCACCGAATGTGAGGCAGTTTTCACTAGGACCTGGTTGAAGGTTGGATCTAGTTGGTGATTTACTGCAGAGGGTTTGTGAAGATCTTAGAAGATGGCTCTAAGAAGATTGGACCCTGAGATGATTGCAAAACTCCATGATGTGGTGGAGAAGAATATTTCAAAGACTTGTGCTCGGTTGGAAGCTAGATGGAATAATCAAGTTAAGGAAGGGATGGTTGAGAGTGATCCATCTCTGGATAAATTTCGTAAGAGAGTTCAAGAGATCTTCAAACCATGGAGCTGGAGTCTACCGATCAGGAAGCGAGTTGTTTGGCCGGTTAGAAGACTTGTTCGAGAGAGAAGAGGGCATAGCAAGGTCGAGATGGAAGTTGGTTTTGTTGATCAGTGTGTGGAGGTTGATGCGAAACCTATGGAGAAACTTGTGGATGTTTCTATGGAGCTTCTTAACCTTGTTGATGCTATGATTGAGGTTGGTTTTCATGATCAGTTGGTTGAGCCTGACATGGAAATTGTGGAGCACTTGGTCATGGATAATCAGGTTGCTAAGGGTGATGATCCATATGTTGGTGATATGGATGTTGTTGATATGGATGTTGTTGGTGTGGATTCACTAGTTGTTGATGTGGTTGAGGATCTACATGATACTATGGATTTGTATGTTCCTGATGTGGACCTGTTGGTGGTTGACATGGTTGAGGATTTACATGTTGCTCCTATTGTGGATTTGAGCTTACATGTTGGTGACATGGATTTCATGTTCAAGGATATTGTTGTTTTTGGTAGTGATCAGCTACAGAGAATGTTGGTGAGGCACTATGTTCAGTGTGTTCCTGGGAGTGACCATGTTGATTGGATGGTTGAGATTCTAGTGGTTGACAGATGGATGCAGATTTGGGTGATTTGCATGTTGGTTCTATTGTCCCTGTCAGAGTGGAAGCCTTTGGTGAAGATGAAGATGGTTTCAGATATTTCATCTGGTGTCAAAGTATGAGGCATACTTCTTTTTGCACTTGGGGAGTCTGATACAGGAGCATCCCAGGGTAGTTGGCTATCCTGTATGTTTGGGAGATTTGATGGAGTCGTGTGGACTTATTTTCATATGTGATGGGTTTGGTAGAGTTGGATAGACCTACTTGGGTCTTGGGTAATTGGTTTTGATGTATTTAATGGTTTTGGTTTCTCAGCATGGCCTAGGAGGAGTTTGGCCTTGCTTAGGAATTTGGTTCCTATTATAGGTCGTATAAGTAATTTTCCATAAAGATTTAGAGGTTGAAAATTTTAGGGATTGAAGAGGGCCTATATTTCTACCTACAGTTCGAAGCACGAGTTCTAATTCATCCGGAGCTAGGAGATATCTCGATTTTACTAAGACATCTATTTTGGGCATTTAATTGTTGTTGTTGGCCGACTTGTGGCATTTAATTTCGGTATTTGTATTTAATTTATGTTCAGGGCCGACCTATGGCTTAGATTGGTATAAGTAGAGGTTGTGGGGGAAGTCTTTAGGCATCATTCATCCATCTTGGAGAAGAGGAGGTGGATGTGGAGCGAGTTTTGAGGAGAGCTAGTGGCTGCGGCTTGGGAAACAAGGAGATTGCTTGGTGGGCTTGCGAGCACAAGTTTAGATCTTCCTTGGGGGTTCCTACCAGTGTGTGGATCTAGGCTAGCTAGGGTTTTAGTTTGGATCTTGTGAGATCTTGTGGATTTTCTATTGTAATTGCATTGTATTTGCCCGTAACCCGGAAGGCCTTACAGCCGGGCATGTTGGATGAAAATATGATGATTCTGTTATGAGTATTGGTATTGTGTGGATCTATATCTCTCTATTGTTATTATATTCTATTGTGTGGTTATTTGTTGGGGGCTAGGACATCTCCATTGGGGATTCTCCTACCTTGCACTGCATCAAGTGGTATCAGAGCACAGTTGTTCCTGAGTGTGTGGACAGAGCGCCGAATGTGAGGCAGTTTACACCAGGACCTTGGGTGGAGTTTTTCAGAGTGAAGGTTGTTCCTGAGTGTGTGGACAAAGCACCGAATGTGAGGCAGTTTTCACTAGGACCTAGTTGAAGGTTGGATCTAGTTGGTGATTTGCTGTAGAGGGTTTGTGAAGATCTTAGAAGATGGCTCTAAGAAGATTGGACCCTGAGATGATTGCAAAACTCCATGATGTGGTGGAGAAGAATATTTCAAAGACTTGTGCTCGGTTGGAAGCTAGATGGAATAATCAAGTTAAGGAAGGGATGGTTGAGAGTGATCCATCTCTGGATAAATTTCGTAAGAGAGTTCAAGAGATCTTCAAACCATGGAGCTGGAGTCTACCGATCAGGAAGCGAGTTGTTTGGCCGGTTAGAAGACTTGTTCGAGAGAGAAGAGGGCATAGCAAGGTCGAGATGGAAGTTGGTTTTGTTGATCAGTGTGTGGAGGTTGATGCGAAACCTATGGAGAAACTTGTGGATGTTTCTATGGAGCTTCTTAACCTTGTTGATGCTGTGATTGAGGTTGGTTTTCATGATCAGTTGGTTGAGCTTGACATGGAAATTGTGGAGCACTTGGTCATGGATAATCAGGTTGCTAAGGGTGATGATCCATATGTTGGTGATATGGATGTTGTTGATATGGATGTTGCTGGTGTGGATTCACTAGTTGTTGATGTGGTTGAGGATCTACATGATACTACAGATTTGTATGTTCCTGATGTGGACCTGTTGGTGGTTGACATGGTTGAGGATTTACATGTTGCTCCTATTGTGGATTTGAGCTTACATGTTGGTGACATGGATTTCATGTTCAAGGATATTGTTGTTGTTGGTAGTGATTAGCTACAGAGAATGTTGGTGAGGCACTATGTTCAGTGTGTTCCTGGGAGTGAGCATGTTGATTGGATGGTTGAGATTCTAGTGGTTGACAGATGGATGCAGATTTGGGTGATTTGCATGTTGGTTCTATTGTCCCTATCAGAGTGGAAGCCTTTGGTGAAGATGAAGATGGTTGCAGATATTTCATCTAGTGTCAAAGTATGAGGCATACTTCTTTTTGCACCTGGGGAGTCTGATGCAGGAGCATCCCAGGGTAGTTGGCTATCCTGTATGTTTGGGAGATTTGATGGAGTCGTGTGGACTTATTTTCATATGTGAGGGGTTTGGTAGAGTTGGATAGACCTACTTGGGTCTTGGGTAATTGGTTTTGATGTATTTAATGGTTTTGGTTTCTCAGCATGGCCTAGGAGGAGTTTGGCCTTGCTTAGGAATTTGGTTCCTATTACAGGTCGTATAAGTAATTTTCCATAAAGATTTAGAGGTTGAAAATTTTAGGGATTGAAGAGGGCCTATATTTCTACCTACGGTTTGAAGCACGAGTTCTAATTCATCCGGAGCTAGGAGATATCTTGATTTTACTAAGACATCTATTTTGGGCATTTAATTGTTGTTGTTGGCCGACTTGTGGCATTTAATTTCGGTATTTGTATTTAATTTATGTTCAGGGCTGACCTATGGCTTAGATTGGTATAAGTAGAGGTTGTGGGGGAAGTCTTTAGGCATCATTCATCCATCTTGGAGAAGAGGAGGTGGATGTGGAGCGAGTTTTGAGGAGAGCTAGTGGCTGCGGCTTGGGAAACAAGGAGATTGCTTGGTGGGCTTGCGAGCACAAGTTTAGATCTTCCTTGGGGGTTCCTACCAGTGTGTGGATCTGGGCTAGCTAGGGTTTTAGTTTGGATCTTGTGAGATCTTGTAGATTTTATATTGTAATTGCATTGTATTTGGCCGTAACCTGGAAGGCCTTACAGCCAGGCATGTTGGATGAAAATATGATGATTCTGTTATGAGTATTGGCATTGCGTGGATCTATATCTCTGTATTGTTATTATATTCTATTGTGTGGTTATTTGCTGGGGGCTAGGACATCTCCATTGGGGATTCTCCTACCTTGCACTACATCATTTCATCAATATTTACCTCATAGGGGAGAGGTTTCACATGTAAAATCCTTGGTTTTGCTGCCTGTATATATAGATTATCACAATCCACCATGAAGAAAATATCATCTTTATAATCTTCCACCAATTTCTGTGGAATCCAGAATCTATTGTTCATTTTCTCTTTAAATGATTCAAAATAGTTATCCATTATACTTTCAAAATTGCCACCCATTTCTGAAATGTATTCATTCATCTGATAAATAACCGGCACATGTTTTCTCCATACTACCGTGCCTTTAGATGGGAAAAACTTCTGAACATAGAAAAATAAACAAACTAATAGTGATCCAAACTTGCATGGATTGTTCTTAGAAGTTTGAATGCTTTCCATATTTTTGTTGAACTGCTTCAATAACAAATCTGCTAGGTCAAATGATAGATTGTTCTTCACAATCTTATACGCTAGGTCAACTGCTTCACATAGAACACTATTCTGTTGACTTGAACTATATATCTTGTGAGCTATGATATGTATACCAAACTTCAATTCTGCATTAATAATGCTACTTATCTTCATACCTCTACCATCCCACTCAGCTAGGGTTTTCTCTTCCAGTTCCAATCGACCTAGGGTTTTTGTAGATTTTTCCTTGTCAAGCATGGGAAGACCAGTGATTCGATGAATCATCTTCTTCATAATCTCTACTAGTTGCTCAAGCCATATTTTACCTTCATGTACTCAGCTGAGGATATATCTGACCCATTTTATCTAAAAGCTCTGAGGCAAGTGTGTGATGTGAACTAAACCCTTATCTTCCAAATGTTGATGCTTCGGTTTGAGAACACCATTGACACATAGTTCCTCATGAATAGTATCTATCTCTAGGGTTCCAAGCTCTTGAATTGTACACTTAAAATGACTATGAATATCATTAATAAGGAGTACCTTAGGAGGGATCTGAGATTGAGCTCCACTCAGGTCTAGGGTTCTGGCAACTGTGGGCACGAGTTTGAAATCTAGTGCTTTCCATTCTCCATGAACTAACATTTCTGAACCTTTCTTCACTTTAGCACTGGATGATGCCATGGTAGCTTGGTGAACATAGTAAATTCTTTGAGGAAAGAGAATATCTTGCTGAAATATGCTTCGAAACACTTGATTGCATTAGGAGACTTTTCTGCTTTCAATATGCTAAAGTTGACAGTGAATAGTGAACTTGATTTCATGCTTGGTTAAAACTTTGTCATTAATGCTTAGTATGAATTAGGGTATTGAATTCGACAGACTATCATCCACTATGCATTAATTTCTTGGTGAAGACTCTGCAACTCGGCGATCATGGGAATTCATACTGCTCTGACCTTACTCGGTAACCATATGAAGTTAGGTTACTCCTGACTTTTCTCGGTGATAACTGGTACCGACCTTCCTGTGATCCTGCTATATCTTGCATACTGATTTGGAATTGTCTTCCTTTCAGTTCAAGAACTATTTTGGAATATGTCTATGAAGATACAGTTCCAATGCTTTCTTGGAGACTAGTTAGAGTTCATAGAGCCACTCCCTTCATGAGTGACTACATTACTTGGACTGGTTTGCTCGGTAGGTTTAGGAATCCACTGTTGTCTCATTTGCTTCCTGATGCTATCTACTTTTTCCTACTATCTATCTTCAACTTTTCCAACATTCATGCAATTTTTTGCTATATGACCAAGTTTAGTGCATTTATAACATCTTATGGTAGAATCCCTTTTTCTCAAGTGATGCCTTACACAATTCATGCCAATGTGTCCATATTCTCCACAGTAATGACATCTACACCAAGTTTTGTAATCCCAACCAAACATTGCTTTAATAATTTGTTCTGCTAGATTGGGTGTTTTTATTCTCCATTCTGATGCCTTATGACCTTGTTTGCTACATTTGTGACATTTGCCTTTAAATCTTGGTTTCTCCTTGCATTCATTTGCTTTATGACCATGCTGATTGCAATTGTAGCAATTTCCATTGAATTTTGCTTTTCCAGTACTCCAACATTTGTTTGAAACATGACCTATTTTTCCCCAGTGATTACAAGTAGGTTTCTAATTCTTTTGAGTACCTTGCTTGGAGGATTCACCTTCCTCTTTATATCCAAGTCCTACTTTTCCTTTTTGCCTATGAAGGTTTCGTTCATACACCTGATTCATATCTTCTTGTGATTCCAACATTCTCTCATTGATTTTCCTTTTAGCATCTAGGTCACTCATCACTCTTAAATTGATTTTCTTTTCAGATCTCAGCTCCTCTCTTATATTTTCATTTTTTGATCTCAGAGTCAAGATTTCTTCATTTGCATTGGAGATTTGATCAATAAGATTTTCTAGCTGAAGAGTTTTATTCTGGATTTCATTTTTCTTTCCATCTATTTCATCTTTCATTTTGTTTCTTTGTTCCAAGATTTCACAGAATCTTGTTGAGTGTATTTCCTGTTCTCTTTTCAATTTTCTTACTTCTTCCTGCAGAGATCCATTCTTTTCTAGGAGTTCTTTGATAGCGTTGTTTGCTTCATCTGAGCTGCTTGAAGGGAAAAGGTCTTCAATCTTTTCTTCAACATATTGATGGTCATTCATCTGATTTGAAAGTTCCTTCCTTCTTATTAGGGATTGGGAAAGATGTTCTTTTTCTTCTTTGAATTTTGTTATGGCCATTTCCAGATCTAGCTTTTCATTTTCAATTACTTTGTTAAGTTTAAATATCTCCATTATCCTGGATCTTCACTCAAGCTGTCAAACTTTATCCTGAGAACCACAAAGCTCTGATACCAATTGTTGGAAATATTCAAGACTGTCTAGGTTACTGAGAGGGGAGGGGTGAATCAATAACTTCAAAACTTTTAACAGATTCAGATCTTAATAATATTAGATTGATAATTTGACTGCATGCATGAGTAACAGGAAGAATAAAACATTCATAACACTTTGAACATAGAGATTTGGTGACCCAGAAACCTTCCAAGTAGAAAGTAAAACTGGGGTTGGGATGATACCCACAAAACTTCAATACTGCAGTATAAAGTTTGCTAGTTAAGGCTTACAATGATTTACAAACATACAATGAAGTATGCACTCGGTTAAGAGATTTTACAAAGATTGTTAAGTCTACCTGGTTAAAGGATTTCAAGCTGATTCACCTATTAGGATGAAATAGTAGATCTCTTACTTGCAACTGTACTTGCTGATTGAGATTCTCTGATGTACTAATCACCTTCTATGATGGATAGATCTTTGCTGCTTCTTATACTACTATAGCCCTTTGTAATTCACTTATCTCTACCTTTCTCTCTTTTTCATACTTCTCTATCTTTTTTTTGATATGATATAAAACATTGTTTATATATCAATCTAAAATAATTACAACATAATTACAAAGTCAGCTCTTAAACAAGTAAATATAAATATTACTGAGTCGGCCCAAGTATAGTTACTCAGTTACTGCAAACTAACTAGGTGACTTTCTGATACTTGGCATCCACTGTGTTACTCGGCATCATCATGCACTCGGTAGAAGTGGAGGCTCGGTCCATACTAACCACTCGGTCATAGTTTTGAACTCGGTAAATACTGGAGACTCGATAGATACAGTGTTACTCGGTAGAAACTAAATTTCCTATTTAACCGTGCAGCACTCGGTAAACACTGTGAAACTTTGTGAGCTCGGTATACATTGTTCTACTCGGTATGCTCTGTTCTACTCGATATGCACTATTTTTCTTGGTTAGCTTTGTTATGCTCAGTATGCACTGTTCTGCTTAGTAAGCTCTATTCTATTTGGTAAGCTCTGTTATGCTCAGTATGCACTGTTCAGAATAAGTGTTCTCGCTAATGAGAATCATGCTTAATGCCAACAGTTCTTGTAGAACTCAAAAACATGATCTTGTAGTAGCTGAAGATTTTTCAATACCTCTCATGAGCTCTGCAATAGGAGCCACAAAAGATCACTGCCTAATCGTGCTTAGTGCACCTTGGGGTCACTTGGGTCAAGCGTGGTGTTAGGCCTATTGTCTGTCATTGCAAAGTCTCATGAAATTGGCCTTTCCCTTGCAAATGTGTTTGTCAAGTGCCTTCCCCTATGTTCCTTGTATTATCACCAAACTCTGGTCAAATCTGCATCTCGTAATTCACAAAATTCTGAAAGTTGTTCGAGTTTCAAGGTCTGCAGGAAGCAAACTTTAAGATTTACCAGAGTGTCAAAAACCCATAGTGTTTTCAAAAATTCTATGTGTTTTTGGCTTCCCTGCTATCTTTCAGTCTGATCAAAATCTTTGTGTGTTTTCGATCCTCTTTTAGCGAAAGCATTGTGTCTTTCCGACCTTGCCTTTCTTCTTTCCTGTCGGCACTTCTTGCTCATCAGTGTCTTAGCTACGTATGTCCCACCATGTGGAGGGTCTGGCTTCTTCCGTATTGGTTGTCACATGGCCACATGTCAGACTTTTTTGACATGTGATCATGCGACCACTTGCCATCTGGCCATGTGGGTCCCATGTCCTGTGCAGCTACCTGGCGGTCGTCTTTGCTAGGTGCGCAAGTGCGATGGTGGTGGGACCTATTTTCTGAAGGCATAGTGGGTCCTGACGTGTCAAAGGATCAACGGTTGTCACATGATTACATAGCCAAAAGTAAGGCTATGCTCTTTTGCGAAAACCATCTAATCTTCTGAAAGGTTTGGCTTCTTCAAGAGTGGTTTGGAGTTGACATGTGGCAGCTTGTAATTAGCTATCATGTGATCACATAGCCCTTCTCTCAGCTATGTGATCATGAGACCGCTTGCCACGTGTCCTTAGGGCCCGGCAGTAGTGTGGTGGTTGCAGTTCCGTGTCACGGATATAGTGATATGGTAGCTTTTGGTTGGCTATTGCATGATCACATAGCCCATTCTTTGGCTATGTGACCATGCGACCGGCCAACACGTTTCCTTGTTCATGGTTGCGGAGTTGTGCGATGGTAGTTTTCCTGCGGTGGTGTTAACTGGTGGTGGTTGCATCGGTTAAAGTTGGTGGGCTATCACATGCTCGCATAACCTATTTTTGGGCTATGTGATCATACACCAGGGTGCCACATGTCCCTGGGGCCCATCTCGCTATTTGGTGGGTTCGGTGGAGGGTGCACATGTGGTGGTTTCTGGTTGGTCTGCACTGGCAGGTGGTGGATTTGGAATGCAAGCCCAAGCTTGGGTTTCTCAGCGGTTGCAGCGAGTAATGGTGTGACATGTGGCATCAAGTGGGCCTAGGTGGGGTCTTGGTTTTGGCGGTCTGGACAAAAAATAGGTGGCGGTGCCGATAAAGTGTGGTCTTGTTGCACATTCACAAGGAAATTTGGTGATTCACTAGTCTGTCTGGCAATTCAGTGAATAATGGTCACGTGATCGCTAGATTTTTTGGTGATGGCATAAAGTATTGCGTGATCTAGCAAAAATTCTTCAGTTGCTAGTTCACCAGATAGGGTCAGGCTGGTGTTCCAGCGGTGGTAGAGGATTTGACGGTTACAATTTGTAGGTTGTCGCATGTTCACATAATGTATTTCTGGGTTATGCGATCATGTGACCAAACATAATGTTCAACCCATTTCCTATGGTGGTGAGATGTAACTCCATGGTTGCGTGGCTAGGAGCAAACGGTCAAGAAAGCATAAAGCCCACCAAATGCATGATAGCCATTGGGTTTTAGATTTGAATTTTGTAGAGTGTTTCCAGCAACAGTGGGTACCAAAATTTATGGCTTTGGCGGCAGATTTGACCTTGTTTGGTGGTAGTTGGTGTAGCGGTGTGGTCCGGGGTGCTTGGTAGTTTTGCAGAGGTGTTTTTTGTACTTGGTGTTGTGTGGTCTTGGCTCGAGAGGTGTTTGTAGTTGAATGGTTTTGACTATTTTGAGCTCTTTTGCTGTGGCTTGACCCTTGTCATGTCTGGTTTTATTTCTCGGTGGGGTTAGGTGATTTTGAATATTAAATGATCATTGTGCTTGCATTGTAACCTTGGTATAGAGGGATTTTTATGATAATTTTTTGGGCATTGGGAGTTAGATTTTAAAAATTTTCTATTGTGAGTCTTTTGCCAGTCTGAATTGTAATGTCATGTTTGGATTTTTTGGCAATTTGAAAGAAAGTCACAGGTCTATGCTGAGTTTGCAAGAAGGTTTCCTTTGGATTAACTGTACATGCTTGAGGATTCTTTATACTTAATGCAGGCACATAATTCTCATCTCTCCCTTGTGTCAACATAGATGAATTTTGAACTTTCCGGTTCATTGCATGACAATTTGTGTATAGGTTTTCAATCTTGAGTTCTAGTCCAGGATAAGATTAAATGATGCTCCAGATGGGACCTAAATTTATCTCTTGTCTATGTAGGGATATTCTATAAGTAGTAGAGGAGATTGTAAATGTGTTTATGGCTTTGAATCTTAGGTATATTTCTCGTGTGTGTGTGTAGTCTATCCAGGAAACCTTGCCCAATAGATGAGGCACTGGCCTAGATAAGTATTTCTTTGCTGACATGTCTTGATAGGTTGTTATAATTCAAAAAACATAAATTAAGAACCATTCTTTAAGTTTTTAGCATTTGGTTGTTTTTGGTTCTACCCCATCGCAATTGAGAGTCAATGAGTGTGTGGTTAACATTCAACACTTTCTTGCTATTCTATTATTTGTTATATGAACCTAGTTCTTGGTGTATGAAGTCTATTTTATACTAGGTTACGTGCACCCACCTTGGTCTTGCAAAGCTAGAAGTAGAAGAGGGCATATTAAGTCCCTATAGTTGGTCCATTTACCCTAAGACCTTATTCCATTTTGGAGCTAACCATTCCTAAAATCCTCTGATGGTATATTGGCAGCCTGTTAGAGCATAAGAGCCAACAAGATGGTGACTCTGCTAAGGACAAAGTTAATACATGTTCATCTTAACCAGTAGGTCATCATTGGAAAATAGGTTTATCCTTGTTCCTTGTCCCTTTAACTCATTTGAGCATTTTTGAAGTCAAGAAATCATGATATAATATTCCCAATACACTTGGGTGGCAACTCAAAAATCTTGGTAGTAGTACTGGTCATTGATTTATTTTGCAAGATGAGTTATAAAGCTACTAGGTCCTAGAGAAAGCAACATTCTAAAAATATAATGGAAGAAGGTATTCCAAGTACTTCAAGGCCTAGTCAGACAAGGGGAGGAAAGAAAAGAAGAGGTGTTTCTCAGACTTATAGAAATAAGAGAGATATTAGACAAGAGACCCAAGCCAGGCTTGGTCAAGAAGAAGACAATTCAGAATATGAAGAGGTTGCTCTTGACTTGGGACTGAATCAGTATGAAGATGAAGCTCAAGTAGGAGATGATGAGTCTCAGACCACTCTCCCTGAATCTAAGGGGATCTTTGAAGAGGTTTATGAACTAGAGAGAAAAGTTCAGGAGCAGCATGCCATTAGGCAGTGAAGAGATAAAGAAAAAGAAGAAAAAGTAAGACAAGCTATGATCAGGGCTGATCAGCTAAAGAGGCAATTGCTAGATTTGGAGGCAATTAAACTTTTTCCTAGTGCCTAAAGGGGGTGAGGAATAGCCTATTATGCAAAGGATATGTGAAGAAAATAGGCCAAAGGATAAAGGAAAGTAGAAGACCATTGGGATTCACATCAATGAACAAGTTGTTGTTGATAGAACCTTAGATCCAGGACTGAAATTAGATTCAGACCTTGAGATAGCAAGAAGGAAGAAAGAGATATTGGACAAAGAACTAGAGAAAGATGAGTTGGAGGCTTCTACTATAGAAATCAGGAAAAAGATTGATTTTCTCAAGCATGCTTCAGGACCTTCAAATGTTGCTACTTCATTTTTAGGGCAAGGTGGAAATCAGGGTAACAATGCAGCTTAGGTAAATGGTGTACCGGGTGCTACTAGGGTTCCTGATGGTTCAAACACAAGAACATCTACATCTCAAGGAATGGATCTACTACATGGAGCTCCTATTCATGAAAGGTACAAACAACTTACCTTCTTTTGCATTCATGGCTATCCTAATGTAATCCCTGATGAGATTAGAAAAAAGATTCCTAAATTTACTAGAAATAATGTCATAACATGTGAAGAACATCTAAAAAATTTCATAGATGTAATAGATGATTATAATATAGAGCCTGATGATGTTATAATGAAACTATTTTTAAAATCCCTGTTTGAGGATGCTAGGGATTGGTTTAGAGGGTTACCCCATGCTAGTATAGGGTCATGGAATGAATTCAAAAATTGTTTTAAGGAACATTATAGAGATAAGACAAATGAGGGTTTTATCTTGAATGAATTCAACAACATAAAGCAAAATCAAAATGAAGAGGTCCTTGAATTCAACATAAGATTCCAAAAGGCTATGCATAGGCTCTTGCAGGTTATCAGATTAGATGACAGGGTGTGTCTTGTGACGTCCTTGAATGCCTTTGATGAAAAGATGGGATACCTCTTGAGGGACAAGAACCCTAGAAGTCTTGGGGAGGATTACAAATTGGCTATCAACATAGAGAGCAATAGAAGAATATTAGGGAAGATAGGAAGAAGAGATGATTGCAGGCCTCAGATGCAGAATAAGAAAGAAGTGGGAAGGTCTGCTGACTCTAAACCCAAAGAGGATAATAGTCTAAAACAAATTTTAAAGGCTTTGGAAGGTTTAAAGCCTGGAGAAAAGGGAAACAATAGGACTTTGACTATGGAGAGGTCAGCTCCAAACAACTTTAGCAGATAGCCAAAGATGCAGAATTACCCTTACAACACTAAGTGGAAAGATGGCAAGCCCATTCTCCCAACCAAGCAAGAAAAGCCTGATGGAAGGATCCCTAATCCTTTGCAGAGAAATTTAGTGAATTTAGCTAATGAAGCTCCATGGTGTGCTGCTTGTGAGTCTCCTCATAGTCTAGAGCATTGTGTCATTGCTTTGAATCTACCTGATAATCAAGAAGGTGAGGAGCAGTATGATAAGGAAGGATGTGGTATGACTTCTTCACATGCATGGGATGAAGCTGACTTTACTGATGGAGAAGAAGAAGAGTTTGATGATGTTGGATGTGGTTTAGTGAGGGGTGAGGAGCAGGTTTATTTAAGAAGACCATCAGATGAAGAAATTTCTCAAATCACTGCAGACATGGTCACTCAAGCTAGAAGAAATTACAATTTGAGAAATAGGACAGTTGGAAATGCAACTGGTAAACTAGGTAGTATGTTCATCAAGAGGACAGAAAATAGTGTACAACAACATGAAGAAAAGGGCAAGGGTGCTTTTGTTGCTAACCAAGTGAAGGTAAAAAAGAAAATTATGCCTGTTACAACACGTAGGAACAAAGCAGAGACCTCAGATGTGGTTGTTCCTACTTTTCAGAAGGAAGAGGAATCCTTTCTCAAGGACAAATCTGATTTCACAAAAGATAAAGTTGTTACTGTTTTTGAAGAAGACATGAATAGCCAGAAGTATGTTCCAATAGATATGTCTAAGTTTCTTTCATAGATCATTGTCAAGGTTCCACTTTTGGAAATGATGAGAAAAGAAGAACACAAGATCAAGGCCTTGAATTGGGTAAATGGTGTTTCTTCTGTAGGAATCTAGATGATGAGTAGAAATGGAAAACATGTGGCTTCTTTGGAAGACACACCTAAAAATAAGAGTGAAGAAATTGTTTCCAAGATCCCCCGAATCTTCTTGGATACAAATCTTGTAAACAATGTAGTAGGGACAGTTGATCCTTTCTTCTTGTCCCTTGTGATTGATGGTAAAATATTGAAGAACTGCATGATTGATTCAGGAGCATCAAACACTGTCATGCCTGCAGAGATCATGAAATCATTAGGACTAAAGGTTGATACACCTCATGGGAGATGAAAAGATATGGACTCAAGAGAAGTGCTAGTTATTGGTACCATTAAGGCTCTGCCTTATAAATTAGCTGCATTTCCTAACAAACAGTTGACTATGAGTGTTCTTGTAGTTAACATTCCTCCTCAATATGGAATGTTGTTATCTAGAAAGTGGAGTGCCTCTATGGGAAGAAGTATTCAATGTGACCTATCTTTTTCCACTTTTCACATTGAAGGAGAGAATGTGAAGGTGTCAAGGGAAGCCAGGACTCCACATATGATTGAGGAGAATGAAAAGGATAACATGAACTATTTTTTTGACACTGAGATTGGTTCATTCCAAGTTCAGAGGAATGAGATGCAGGAGAAGGTCAGGCCTATCCTTTTGGGTAATGATGAGAGTAACATGGTGGAGGGTAATGTCCTATGGACATTATATTTTGATGGAGAAAATTCTAAGGAAGGTGCTGGAGTAGGAGTGTTATTGGTATCCCCAAGTTGTAAGACTTTCAAGTTTTCTTTCACTCTCTTGTTTTCTTGCACAAACAATGTTGCTGAATATGAGGCCCTATTGATTGGTTTGAGACAAGCATCAAAACATGAGATCAAACATCTTAGGGTGATTGGTGAATCTGAGTTAATAGTATCTCAGATTAGATCAAAGTATGCATCAAAAAACCAAAGGCTAAAACAATATAGGAATGTTGTATGGGATGAAATTGAATATTTCAGTGCCTTTGGTATTGATTGGATGGATAGAAGCCAGAATAGGATGGCAGATTTACTAGCAAACATAGCCTTAAGGCTAGAGGATGTTACCTTTGTGGGGATATCTAGAATTGAGTGTAAGTTCAGGCCTTCTATCCCAGATAATGTTGAGAATTGGCAAGTATTTTCTAATGATCAGGATATTTTGAGGTTCTTGCAGTGTGAGTCTCACTTTGATAGTCAGGAAATGGATTTCAGCACCTATGTAGACAAAAAAGATGGAAAAGAGAGTGTCCTTGGGAAGCAGGTACAGCAATTGAAGTCAAATAGGATCCCAAGGGGATTGGTTTCTCTTGAGAGAGCATTTGATGATAAAGAGAGGGCTTGTGTAACTAGACTTGCTAACAGGGTAAGTGATTTGGAGGAAGTAAATCTGGGGACAAGCCAATAACCAAAGAATGTTTACATAGGTAAATGTTTATCTCAAAGAACTAGAAGAAATCTGATTGATCTTCTCAAAAAATTCAGACATATCTTTGCATGGTCTTATGAAGATTTGAAGGCATATAGAGAAGATCTCTTCTAGCATGAGATACCATTAAAGGAAGGAACTAAACCTTTTAGGTAGAAATTAAGGCTTGTGAACCCTACTTCGGCACCAAAAATGCAAGATGAACTCAAAAAGATGATGGATGCTGGTATTATAAAGCCTGTTAGACATTCTACTTGGGTGTCAAATTTGGTTCCAGTCAAAAAAAAGAATGGTGACATTAGGCTGTGTGTTGATTTTAGAAATCTGAATGTCAATTCTTTGAAAGACAACTATGGTCTCCCTAATATGGAAAATATGCTACAGAGAGTCATAGGTTCAAAGTTAATGTCCATGATGGATGGTTTCTCTAGTTATAATTAGGTCATGGTCAAGGAGTCAGAACAATTCAAGACTGCATTCACCACTCCTTGGGGAACATATGTTTATGTTAGGATGCCTTTTGGCCTGACAAATGCAAGAGCAACTTTTTAGAGGGCTATGGATGTAGCTTTTGCTGATTCAATAAACAAGTTTTTAGTGGTATATCAGGATGATCTTATAGCATATTCAGAAAAGGAGGATCAACATTGTGAGCATCTAGAAAAGATTTTCATCAGAGCTCTGGAGTATGGGATCTCTTTGAATCCAAAGAAGTGTTCTTTTGGTGTTGTAGAAGGCAAGCTCTTAGGACATATTGTGTCTAAGGATGGAGTGAGAATTGATCTAGAAAGGGTCATAGCAATAGACAAGCTCTCACCACCAAGAAATGTTAAAGGAATACAGTCTTTCTTTGGGTAGGTAAATTTTCTAAGAAGATTCGTTACAAATTTTGTAGAAATTTGTATTCCCATCTCCAGGATGTTGAAAAAAGATGCAAAGGTAGAATGGAATGAAGAAGCAGATGAATCTTTTAGAAGTATCAAACAGGCCATTAAAGATACCCCTATTTTGAGGGCCTCTGATTATGGTAAGCCTATGCAGATTTTCTCTTTTGTTTCTTATCATACGGTTGTAGCAGTCTTATTACAAAAGAATTTAGATGGATATGAGCAACCTATATCATTTTTTAGCAAGTCCTTACATGCAGCAGAACTAAAGTATGATATAGTTGAGAAAAAAGCTTATGCCATAGTCAAAGTAGTCAAGGCCTTTAGGTGTTATCTTGTGGGTGCTAAGGTGGTTGCTTATGTCCCTACTGTTGTTGTTAAGGATATTCTAGTTCAATAGGAGGTCTCAGGTAAGAGATGTAGATGGATCAAAAGGATCCAAGAATTCAATATTAATATTCAGATTACAAAATTGGTGAGAGGCCTAGGCCTTGCAAAGTTGATGGCACAAAGTAATATGATTGCTAATCATGTGAGTATGCTAGAAGAGGAAGAGAGGCCATATATTTGTGATTTGGATTACTGTGATTGGTATAAGGATGTCATCAATTACTTGCACAAGTTGTTCCTCTCCCCTGACATGAGTGAAAATAAGAAAAGGACTATCAGGTTACAATCTGTGAGATATGCCATTATTCATGGTGAGTTGTGGTGGAGAAGCAATGAAGGAGTATTGCTAAAATATGTGGATCATGAAAAATATAAGAATCTAATAGAAGAAATGGATCAAGGTGTGTGTGGAGGACACTATGTGGCAAAGACCACAGCCCACAAGATTCTTAGGTCTATATTTTGGTGGCCTACAATTTTTAGGGACACACATCAGTTTGTAAAGAAATGTGATGCATGCCAGAGATTTGTAGGAAAGTTAAAATTCAATGAGAATTTACCACTCAAGCCAGTCTCAGTTCAGGCCCCTTTCTAGTAGTGGGGTATTGATTTCATTGGTGAGATTCCAAACAAGTCTAGTGGTGGGCATTCCTACATATTAGTGGCAACAGACTATTTCACTAAGTGGGTTGAAGCTATTCCCACTATAAGGGCTACTAGTAAAGTGGTAATTGATTTTGTAATGTAGAATATTATCACTAGGTTTGGTTGTCTAGAAATAATTATGGTTGATAATGCAATGTGTTTTAGATCTCAGGAGTTTGGTGATTTTTGTCAGCAATATGGGATACACATTTCATTTTCTTCTCCATACCATCCATAGGGGAATGGCCAGGCAGATAAAGATACTCAAAAGAGTGTTGGATAGAAATAAGAAAGCCTTGGACTCAAAACTTTGGTGGGCATTGTGGGCTGATAGAGTGACCATCAAGAAGGCCATAGGGTGTGCCCCATTTGATCTAGTCTACAGGATTGGAGCTAGGTTACGTCAGAACAATCTATTACAAATGTATAAATTCATCTAGGCATATGATGAGGAATTAGATGATGAAATGAGACTAAGGATGGATGATTTAATCTAGTTGGAGGAGGTAAGAAGAGATGCGCATGAAAGAAATGAAAATTTGTAGCAACAGTGTAAAAAATTGTTTGATAAGAGAGCTACTCAAAGGAGTTTTGGCACTGGTGATCTTGTTCTAATGTGGAATGCTAGATTAGAGGATAAGGGACAGCATGGTAAGTTTGATCCTATTTGGTTGGGCCCTTATCTCATTGAAAGTAATTGGGGAACAGATTCATATATTCTGAAAGATCTAACTGGTGGCACTTTGGAATTGCTTGTTCATGGACAATTCCTAAAGTTTTACTTCTCTTGAGGTCTCTTTTTCCATGAGCAGTAGTTAGGATTCTTCCCTAGGTCTCTTAGGGTTGTTTTTGGTTTGAAATTTTGTGGTTTTCTCTTCCAGTAGATTCTAATTCCTCATTGTATCTGCAGGAGATACATGTCCCCAAAAAGAGCCACTGTTAGGCCTATTTTCTGTCATTGCAAAGTCTCATGAAATTGGCCTTTCCCTTGCAAATGTGTTTGTCAAGTGCCTTCCCCTATGTTCCTTGTATTGTCACCAAACTCTAGTCAATCTACATCTCCTAATTCACAAAATCCTGAAAGTTGTTCAAGTTTCAAGGTCCGCGAGAAGCAAACTTTAAGATTTACCACAGTGTCGAAAACCCACATTGTTTTCAAAAATTCTATGTGTTTTCAGCTTCCCCACTATCTTTCGGTCTGATCGAAATCTTTGTGTGTTTTCGATCCTCTTTTAGCGAAAGCCCTATGTGTTTTTGACCTTGCCTTTCTTCTTTCCTGTCGGCACTTCTTGTTCATCAGTGTCTTAGCTATGCATGTCCGACCATGTGGTGGGTCCAACTTCTTCCCTATTGGCTATCGCATGGCCGCATGTCAGACTTTTCTAACATGTGATCATGCAACCACTTGCCATCTGGCCATGTGGGTCCCATGTCTTGTGTAGCTACCTAGTGGTCATCTTTGCTATGTGTGCAAGTGTGATGGTGGAGGGACCTATTTTTCTAAAGGCATAGCAGGTCCTGACGTGTCAAAGGATTGATGGTTGTTGCATGATTGCATAGCCAAAAGCAAGGCTATGCACTTTTATGACAACCGTCTGATCTTCTAAAAGGTTTGGCTTCTTCAGCAGTGGTCCGGAGTTGACATGTGGCAGCCTATAATTGGCTATCGCATGATCGCATAGCCCTTCTCTCGGCTATGCGATCATGTGACCGCTTGCCACGTGTCCTCAGGGCCCGGCAGTAGTGTGGTGGTTATAGTTTTGTGTCATAGATGTGGTGATGTGGCAGCCTTTGGTTGGCTATCACATGATCACATAGCCCATTCTTTGGCTATGTGATCATGCAACCAGCCGACACATGTCCTTGTTTGTGGTTGCAGAGTTGTGTGGTGGCAGTTTCCCTATGGTGGTGTTAACCAGTGGCGGTTGCGTCAGTTAAGGTTGGCAGGCTATTGCATGCTTACATAACCCATTTCTGGGCTATGCGATCATATGCCAGGGCACCATGTGTCCCTAGGGACCGTCTGGCTATTTGGTGGGCTCAGTGGAGGGTGCACACGTGGAAATTTCTAGTTGGTCCGCGCTGGCAGGTGGTGGATTTGGAACGCGGGCCCAGGCTTAGGTTTCTTGATGATTGTAGCAAGTGGTGGTGTGACACATGGCATCAGGCAGGCCTAGGTGGGGTCTTGGTTTTGGTGGTCTAGACAAAAAATAGGTGGCGGAGCCGATCAAGTGTGGTCTTGTCATGCATTCGCAAGGAAATTTGGTGATTCGCTAGTCTGTCTGGCGATTCAGCAAACAATGGTCACATGATCGCTAGATTTTTTGGGGATGGCATAAGGTATTGCATGATCTAGTGAAAATTCTTTGGTCACCAGTTTTCCAAATAGGGTTAGGCTAGTGTTCTGGTGGCGGTAGAGGATATGGCTGTTACAGTTTGCGGGTTGTCGCATGTTTGCGTAACCCATTTCTGGGTTATGCGATCATGCAACCAAACGTAATGTTCAACCCATTTTCTGTGGTGGTGAGATGTAACTGCATAGTTGTGTGGCTAGGAGAAAATGGTCAAGAAAGGATAAAGCCCGCCAAATGCATGATAGTTGTTGGGTTTCAGATTTGAATTTTGCAGAGTGTTTCCAGCGACAGTGGGTACCAAACTTTATGGCTTTGGTGGTATATTTGACCTTGTTTGGTGGTGGTTGGTGTAGTGGTGTGGTCCAGGGTGCTTGGTAGTTTTGCAAAGGTGTTTTGTGTACCTGGTGCCATGTGGTCTTGGCTCAAGAGGTGTTTGCAGTTGAATGGTTTTGATTGTTTTGAGTTTTTTTGCTATGGCTTGACCCCTGTCATGTCTGGTTTTATTTCTTGGTGGGGTTACATGATTTTGAATTTCAAATGATCATTGTGCTTGCATTGTAACCCTAGTATAGAGGGATTTTTATGATCATTTTTTGGGCATTGGGAGTTAGATTTTAAAACTTTTCTATTGTGAGTCTTCTGCCAGTCTGAATTGTAATGTCCTGTTTGGATTTTTTGGCAATTTGAAAGAAAGTCATAGGTCTATGCTGAGTTTGCAAGCAGGTTTCCTTTGGATTAACTATACACGCTTGAGGATTCTTTATACTTAATGCAGGCACATAATTCTCATCTCTCCCTTGTGTCAACGTAGATGAATTTTGAACATTCCAGTTAATTGCATGACAATTTGTGTATAGGTTTTCAATCTTGAGTTCTAGTCCAGGATTAGATTAAATGATGCTCCAGATGGGACCTAAATTTATCTCTTGTCTATGTAAGGATATTCTATAAGCAGTAGAGGAGATTTTAAATGTGTTTATGGCTTTGAATCTTAGGTATATTTCTGGTGTGTGTGTGTAGTCTGTCCAGGAAACCTTGCCCAATGGATGAGGCACTGGCCTAGATAAGTATTTCTTTGCTGACATGTCCTGATAGGTTGTTATGATTCAAGAAACATAAATTAAGAACCCTTCTTTAAGTTTTTAGCATTTGGTTGTTTGTGGTTCTACCCCATAGCAATTGAGAGTCAATGAGAGTGTGTTTAACATTCAACACTTTCTTGCTATTCTGTTATCTGTTATATGAACCTAGTTCTTGGTGTATGAAGTCTATTTTATACTAGGTTAGGTGCACCCACCTTGGTCTTGCAGAGATAGAAGTAGAAGAGGGCATATTAAGTCCCTATAGTTGGTCTAGTTACCCTAAGACCTTATTCCATTTTGGAGCTAACCATTCCTAAAATCCTCTGAGGGTATATTGGCAGCCTGTTAGAGCATAAGAGTCATTTTGGACACCAACACATGGTCGTAAGCATTCCAGTGACTCCATGGGTAGAACAGGGTTGTCACTGGTATTTACCAGGCCAAGCAGAGCTGATGGAGCAGACGGTTTGATGCCAGGTCAGACGGTTTGAAAGATACATTATTGAGCCACTTTCAACTGACCCTCACTACAAGTTTTGGCATCGACTGAGATCGCCTTGCCAAATGAAAAAAAATTTGAATCACCAAAAACTAAGAGAGGTTATTGTAGACCTCAATAACATGATCTCATAGCACCTAATAGTTTGTCAATACCTCTCACGAGGTCTGAGATACGAGCCTTGGAAGATCACTACCCAATCATGCTTAGTGCACCTTGGGGTCACTTGGGTCAAGCATGGTCGCGAGCATTTCAGTGACTCTATGGGTGGAAAAGGGTTGTCATTCATGTTTACCCAACCAATCAGAGCTAATGGAGAAGATGGTTTGATGCTAGGTCAGATGGTTTTAAAGATATGCTGCTAAGTCACTTTCAACTAACCCTCACTATAAGTTTTGGCATCTACTGAGATCACCTTGCCAAATACAAATGAAGTCAAATCATCCAAAATTGAGAGATGTTATTATAGACCTTGGAAACATGATCTTGTAGCACCTAATGGTTTTTTGATACCTCTCATGAGCTCTGAGATATGAGCCACGGAAGATTGCTTCCCAATCGTGCTTAGTGCACCTTGGGGTCACTTGAGTGAATTATGGTCGTGAGTGTTTCGGTGACTTTGTGGGTGGAATGGGGTTATCACTGGTGTTTACCTAGCTAACCAAATTCAATGGAGTAGATGGTTTGATGCAATGTTGGATGGTTTGAAAGATACACTACTGAGCCACTTTCAACTGACCCTTACTGCAAGTTTTGGCATCGACTGAGATCGCCTTGCCAAATGTAAACTAGGTTGAATTGTCCAAAACTAAGAGACATTATTGTAGACCTCAAAAACATGATCTTGTAGCACCTCATAGTTTATCAATACCTCTCACGAGGTCTGAGATATGAGCCCTGAAAGATTGCTGCCCAATCATGCTTAGTACACCTTGGGGTCACTTGGGTCGAGTGTGGTCACGAGTGTTCTGGTGACTCCGTGGGTGGAACAAGGTTGTCGTTGGTGTTTACCTAGCCAATTGGAGTTGATGGAGCAAACAGTTTGATGCCAAGTCAAACAGTTTGAAAGACACACTGCTAAGCCACTTTCAACTGACCCTCACTACAAGTTTTGGCATTAATTGAGATTGCCTTACCAAATGCAAATGAAGTTGAATCATCCAAAACTGAGAGAGGTTATTTTAGACCTCAAAAACATAATCCTATAGCACCTAATAATTTTTTGATACCTCTCTTGAGCTCTGACATACGATCCATGGAAGATCACTACCCAATCGTGATTAGTGCACCTTGGAGTCACTTGGGTCAAGTGTGTTCATGAGTGTTCAGGTGAATCTATAGGTGGAATGGGGTTGTCACTAGTGTTTACCCAACCAACCAGAGCTGATGGAGGAGATGGTTTGATGCTAGGTCGGATGGTTTGAAAGATACACTGCTGAGCCACTTTCAGCTGACTGTTAGTGGTATGTTTGAAATTTGAACTGTGAAACTAATCATGATTAAGCTTGTCAAATTTGAACTGTGAAGCTTATTATTTTTGAGGTTTAACTTTTATAGATTGTTTGAAATGATAAAAAATAATATCCTTAAAGCATTAGAAACAACAATCAAAGACGTAAGAATTCAAACCATGCAAATGACATAAGTAAATGACATGTAAGATCCATTCTTGGCACTATTGGCCACCCATACATGATTTTGGTCATAAGTTCTTATCAAGAGTTTTAGGACATTTAACTTTTAAATTAAATTGATTGTTACAAATTGCCATTATAGGATTCAAAAGATCTCAATTAACCATTAAGGATCCTTTTGTCCTTCTATCTCTGATTGGATCCATGGTGACCGTAGGCATCTTCATAGGTGCTCTTGCACAAGTTACAATCCACATACAAAACCAATTTTATTGACTCAAAATACAATCTAAGAAAGGTGAAATTAATGTATTAAAATTAAGCTTAACGAACTTAGAAAACAATGCACTAAGTTAACTTATTACCTAGTCAAGTGTTCCTAAAGGGTCATCTCCTTGCTTTAGGGTCTCTAATAGTGCTTCATGATCAACAGTACTAATAGTCCAAAGTTCTTTTGTCTTTGGTCTTCCTTGATGCTTTGAAAACTTGAAATTTGATGTTATAACAAAGTGTGAATACATGAGAATAGTTTTGTGCTTCTCATAGTCTTCAAATGTGGGAATTCCATTCTTTCCAATCATGTATGTTCACAGCCATGTTCCCGCAACAACAACTGAACCAGTAGGATATGTGAACCCATCACCATCTGTCATTGGTTGTACAAGCTTTTGTTTACCTTGTACACATTGTGCTAACCAATAATCTAACCTCTCATCATTCCCTTGCAGTGCAACCAGTGCAAAAACATTTCTTGGCTTCAGAAGATCTGAAAGATGGTCATAGTCAACTGAAGTGTCCATGTCATCATTTCTTATAGAGAGTGTCAAAGATAAAGGAGTTAGATACTGTGGAACCCATGTATCCACCCACTCACTTGACTCGCAATGATCCCAATAATACTGAAAACACATGGGGCAAAAACAAGCCAACTGTCATGTCCAAATGGTCCATGTACTACTATTGGAGCTTTAGAATGAATGCATTTTTGAAGAGTCTTTCACTATTTGACAATCCAATCTATCTCCTATAGTTCCCTCATCAACCAACCAAAATAATCTACACACTATAGAATCAAGAGTCCCCCCCAATGACAATGCTAAAGTACACCAATCAACAATAGAATGAGCATCAAGAAGTACAACACTTGAAAACCTCAATTTCTCCTTAGCTAGAGATCTCTTCACACACACACTTGCTCCATCATGCTCCCATTTCCCATGCCCTGACTCAAAAAAACTCCAAATCTGAGGTACACCTCTCTCCACACACATTCTACACAACAAATAAAACATTTTGGCATTCTTAAATTGACTGGTGCAATTATCCAACCAAATGAGATGCCTATCCATAGCAATACCATTTTCTTGCAAGAAGTCAAAATAGTTCTAGAAACAATGTTGAACAAACTCATGAGAGTGAGACCTATCATCACTCATATAAAAATGGTACTCTATGATTATCTTTTTCTCATCTTTTGTGCTATCAGGGGAATGTCTATATGTGATGTGTACAAAAATAGCAACCTGAATGGAATTGTAATATTGAGCTTGAGTCTCATTTTGGGGCTGCAATGTATAGTTCTCCACAAATTCTACAATGGATATAATAGTTCCAATGGGGAAAGTGTCCTTACATGTCTTGAATTGTTTATCCAACCATTGATCCATGTGTCTATGCCTTGCATACTTGTAAAAAGGATTTGTCTTGAAATATGAGATAAAATCAGCAGCATTGTATTCTTTTGCAACTAACTCACATCTAGAGCCTTCACCTCCACTTTTCAATGTATATTTCACTATTTCATATAACTTTTTTCGGATGAGTGTCTTTCCAAAATTGTTTTCCAAACCCTCATGAAAACATGTTCTAAACTTGGACAAGCCACCACATTCTGAGCACTTGGCATTTAAGCAATCTTTTTTATAAAATATACAACCATCATCTCTATGACATAAAAATTGATCTAGCAAGTCTATTGATGATTTGGGAAGACCACTTGCACCACAATCCTCTAGCATTTCATTAGTATGCAAAGTAGAACAAATGGACCGTAATAATTCATGATGCATTGAAAACTCAACATGATATTTGCAACAACATGTATTCTGAATCTTAAGGGGTACACAATAAAATGGCTTCACAGATTCAAAAGACCTTTGTGATATTTTCAATGCTAGATGTGTCTCACAAAATTTTTTATACAACATTGTTGACTTACCTCCACATAATGTTTAGGATGTGGAGTGCGGTCTTGATTGCCAACTCTCAACTTCAAGACATCCTTCACATTTGGTGACACTCTTGAGTTAGCATCCCAAAATTGTTGAATTTCATCCTTGACAACATCTGTTAGCTTCTTATCAAAATGTGGAAGTCTCCCACCATAAGCCCATGTATCAATTTAAAGTCAATCATCAAGTATTTCTCTTCTTGCAAGTGCTCTACCCAAAGTTTTATGGTCTATATTGAAGTCAACACAAGTTTGTCTCATCAAACAAGCCTTTCTCAACTGATGACTTACTAAGGAGGTTGTAATAATCCTCTGAGAAACTCTCTTGTCTTTTTATCTGCTAGTCTTCCCAATGCTATTGAGAGCATTGAAAAGATTCTTCACAACAATGGCATTTCTCTCCATTTTCTTGTTCACACGAATCTTCAATTTCACAAGCACAGGTCTCATCTTTTGCATCTTTAACAACTGCACAAAAATTTGACATTGCTCAACCAATGTCTTGTTTCCAAAAAATTGATCATAAAGTCTTGAAGCCCATAGCCTAACAGTTCTATGTGACCTCTTTCCTTCCCAATTATTCACAATGTTCTCCTCAATTTCAATTAACCATTTAGGTGTTCTTGAAATCCCTGAATTTGAAGTTTGATTATCTTTATTACAAGGGACTTCATTTCGCATATAATTTGGAGATGTGTAACGTTCATGTGGTTCTTGTGCAACATTTTCATTCCCGAAGTCTACATTTTCAATCTCCATCTGTACATTTTCATCTTCATTCCATTCATTGTCATTCCCTAAATATACATTTTCATTCCCCAAGTCTACAATTTCATTCTCCATCTCTACATTTTCATCTTCACTCCATACATTGTTATTCACAAAATTAATTTCCATATTATTTTCAAATTCAACATCCTCTTCACTTACAACTACATTTATGGGGTCACCTTGACTAATGTTTAACATACCTTCTCTCCTTCTTCGGTGATTTTTCTTATCTTTTTCCCTATATGCTTGAATTTCTTCATCCACCACCTTCCTCTTGCATTTAGCCTTTCGACGACTGTTGCTTCCCATGGTGAGACCACAAGTTGACAAAAATCAAACAATGGGTGCCAAATCATGTTTTTTTTTTTGCAATGCATGAAAAAAGTATGAAATCCCGTGCTTCTCTGGTATGTGGGGACAGGGAATATTTTAGTCAAATATTACCTATCCAAAATCGGGTATCTGATTACATATCGGGTACCCAATATTCCCAGGTAGATGAAAAAAGGGTGGTAGTAAATGAAAAAAATTGAACTTTTACATATAAAATGGGGTATATAATATATAAAATGTATATTATATATATACTAATATATATATATATATATATATAAGAGGCATATGATATATAATGTATATTATATATACTAATGTATTATATGTACTAATGTATATAATATATATATATAATACATATACTAATGTATACTAATGTATTATATATAATATTACCTTTTCACTATTATTTTTTTGTCATTTTTCCTGTATGATGCTTTTGTATACAAATTGTGGATATTCTCTGGGAAAGTTTTCATTTTCAGGATGCTTTTGTATACAAATTTTGGAGAATCTCTTGCAGAAATATGGAAATTATAATCTTCCTCCTAAAGCATACATTAATGAAGTTCTTCATGCCTTAGCAGAGGAAGTCAACTGGATTGTTGAAACTTACGGTACTACATATAGAAATGCGGTATGTATTTTTGGCCTAAATTTATTTTTCATTTCTTTGAGGTCTTTAAAGGTGGTCGGCTAAATCTTTGTATTAAATGTGACTTTTATAGGTGCCATAAACCCTAGTTATGTAGAAATGGTGGCTTTGAAGAATAGTTCACTGGAGGTAGACAAAGAGATTTTCTAGGGGTCATGGGGACTTTCTAGGGGTCCTAGTATGCCTTATCATGCGTTAGGACCCCTAGGAAGTCCCCATGACCCCTTTTGACACATTGGAATGCTCAAGTGTGTCTTAAGGGGTCCTAGGACACCTTCAGACACACTTGAGTGTTTAAATGTGTCAAAAGGGGTCATGGAGACTCCCCAGGTGTCCTAGTATGCCTTATCACATGTTAGGACCCATAGGAAGTCCCCATGACCCCTTTTGACACATTGGAATACTCAAGTGTGTCTTAAGGGGTCCTAGGACCCCTTCGAACACACTTGAGCATTCAAATGTGTCAAAAGGGGTCATCAGGACTCCCTAGGGGTCCTAGTATGCCTTATCATGTGTTAGGACCCCTAGGAAGTTCCCATGACCCCTTTTGACACATTGGAATGCTCAAGTGTGTCTTAAGGGGTCCTAGGACACCTTCAGACATACTTGAGTGTTCAAATGTGTGCAAAAGGGGTCATGGGGACTCCCTAGGGGTCCTAGTACACCTTATCACATGTTAGGACCCCTAGGAAGTCCCCATCACCCCTTTTGACACATTATAATGCTCAAGTGTGTCTTTAGGGGTCCTAGGACCCCTTCGAACACACTTTAGCATTGAAATGTATATAATAGGGTTAAGGGAACTCCCTAGGTGTCCTAGTCTGCCTCATCACACGTTAGGACCCCTAGGAAGTCCCCATGACCCATTTTGACACATTGGAATGCTCAAGTGTGTTTTAAGGGGTCCTAGGACCCCTTCAAACACACTTGAGTGTTCAAATGTGTAAAAAGGGGTCATGGGGACTCCCTAGGTGTCCTAGTACACCTTATCAAATGTTAGGACCCGTCAAAAATCCCCATGACCCCTTTTGACACATTAGAATGCTCAAGTGTATGTTAAGGGGTCCTAGGACCCCTTCAGACATACTTGAGCATTCAAATGTGTCAAAAGGGGTCATGGGGACTCCCTAGTTGTCCTATTATGCCTTATCAGATGTTAGGACCCCTAGGAAGTCCCCATGACCCCTTTTGACACATTGGAATGCTCAAGTGTGTCTTAAGGGGTCCTAGGACCCTCTTCGGAAACATTGAGAATTCAAATGTGTTAAAATGGGTCATGGGGACTCCCTAGGTGTCCTAGTATGCCTTATCACACATTAGGACCCCTTGTAAGTCCCCATGACCCCTTTTGACACATTGGAATGCTCAAGTGTGTCTTAAGGGGTCCTAGGACCCGTTCGGACACACTTGAGTGTTCAAATGTGTTAAAAGGGGTCATAGGGACTCCCTAGGGATCTTAGTATGCCTTATCATGTGTTAGGACACCCAAAAAGTCCCCATGACCCCTTTTGACACATTGGAATGCTCAAGTGTGTCTTAAGGGGTCCTAGGGCCCCTTTCGAACACACTTGAATGTTCAAAGTGTCAGAAGGGGTCATGGGGACTCCCTAGGTGTCCTAGTACCCTTATCACACATTAGGTCCCCTAGGAAGTCCCCATGACCCCTTTTGACACATTGGAATGCTCAAGTGTATCTTAAGAGGTACTAGGACCCCTTTAGACACACTTGAGTGTTCAAATGTGTCAAAAAGGGTCATGGGGACTCCCTAGGTGTCCTAGTATGCCTTATCACATGTTATGACCCCTAGGAAGTCCCCATGACCCCTTTTGACACATTGGAATCCTTAAATATGTCTTAAGGGGTCCTAAGACCCCTTCAGACACACTTGAGTGTTCAAATGTGTCAAAAGTGGTCCCATGAGGACTCCCTAGGTGTCCTAGTACACCTTATCACACATTAGAACCCTTAGGAAGTGCCCATGACCCCTTTTAACACATTGGAATGCTCAAGTGTGTCTTAAGGGTTCCAAGGACCCCTTTAGACACACTTGAGCATTCAAATGTGTCAAAAGGGGTCATGGGGACTCCCTAGGGGTCCTAGTATGCCTTATCACATGTTAGGACCCCTAGGAAGTCCACATGACCCCTTTTGACACATTTGAATGCTCAAGTGTGTCTTAAGGGTTCCTAGGACCCTTTCAAACACACTTGAGCATTCAAATGTGTCAAAAGAGGTAATGGGGACTCCCTAGGTGTCCTAGTACTCTTTATCACACGTTAGGACCCCTAAGAAGTTCCCATGACCCCTTTTGACACATTGGAATGCTTAGGTGTGTCTTAAAGGGTCCTAGGACCCCTTTGAACACACTTGAATGTTCAAATGTGTCAAAAGGGGTCATGGGGGCTCCCTAGGGGTCCTAGTACACCTTATCACGTGTTAGAACCCCTAGGAAGTCCCCTTGACCCCTTTTGACACATTGGGATGCTCAAGTGTGTCTTAAGAGGTCCTAAGACCCCTTTGGACACACTTTTATGTTCAAATATGTCAAAAGGGGTAATGGGGATTCCCTAGGTGTCCTAGTACACCTTATCATGCATTAGGACCTGTAGGAAGTCTCCATGACCCCTTTTGACACATTGGAATCCTCAAGTGTATCTTAAGGATTCCTAGGACCCCTTTGGACACACTTGAGCATTCAAACATGTCAAAAGGGGTCATGGGGACTTCCTAGGGGTCCTAGTATGCCTTATCACATGTTACGAACCCTAGGAAGTCCCCATGACCCATTTTGACACATTTAAATGCTCAAGTGTGTCTTAAGGGGTCCCAGGACCTGTTCAGACACACTTGAGTGTTCAAATGTGTCAAAAGGGGTCATGGTGACTAGCTAGTGGTCATAGCACACCTTATCATACATTAGGACCCCTAGGAAGTCCCCATGACCACTTTTGACACACTGGAATACTCAAGTGTGTCTTAAGGGATCCTAAGATCCCTTCGAACACACTTAAGCATTCAAATGTCTTAAAAGGGGTCATGGGGGCTTCCCAGGGGTCCAAGTACTCCTTATCATGTGTTAGGACCCCTAGGAAGTCCTTGTGACCCCTTTTGACACATTGGAATGCTCAAGTGTGTCTTAATGGGTCCTAGGACCCCTTCAGACACACTTGAGCATTCAAATGTGTCAAAAGGGGTCATGGGGACTCCCTAGGTGTCCTAGTATGCCTTATCACATGTTGGGATCCCTAGGAAGTCCCCATTACCCCTTTTGACACATTAGAATTCTCAAGTGTGTCTTAAGGGGTGCTAGGACCCCTTTAGAGGCACTTGAGTGTTCAAATTTGTCAAAAGGGGTCATGGGGACTCCCTAGGGGTCCTAGTACACCTTATCACATGTTGGGACCCCTAGGAAGTCCCCATGACCCCTTTTGACACATTGGAATGCTCAAGTGTGTCTTAAGGGGTCATAGGACCCCTTCAAACACACTTGACCATTCAAATGTGTCAAAATGGGTCATGGGGACTCCCTAGGTGTCCTAGTATGCCTTATCACGCTTAGGACCCCTAGGAAGTCCCCATGACCCCTTTTGACACATTGGAATGCTCAAGTGTGTCATAAGGGGCCCTAGGACCCCTTCGGACACACTTGAGTGTTCAAATGTGTCAAAATGGGTCATGGGGACTCCCTAGGTTTCCTAGTATGCCTTATCACATGTTAGGACCCCTAGGAAGTCTCATTGACCCCTTTTGACACATTGGAATGCTCAAGTGTGTGTTAAGGGGTCCTAGGACCCCTTCAGAAACACTTCATCATTCAAATGTGCCAAAAGGGGTCATGGAGACTCCCTAGGGGTCCTAGTACACCTTATCATGCGTTAGGACCCCTAGGAAGTCCCCATGACCCCTTTTGACACATTGGAATGCACAGGCACAAAGAACTTCAACAATGTATGCTCTAGGCGGAAGATTATAATTTCCATATTTTTGCAAGAGATTCTCCAAAATTTGTATACAAAGGCATCCTATAGGAATAAATGGAAAGTTTCCCAGAGAATATCCACAATTCATATACAAAAGCATCATACAAGAAAAATGACAAAAAAAATAGCTAAAAGGTAAAATTTATCATTAACGCTGACAGTACGAAGGTCATATCCACTGTCAAATCCTAGCCTATGATGTGCAAAAATAGAAAACCTAGTGAAATGAAAGGGAAGGGATCAATCAAATAATGAAGGTACATCAAATAGGATCAATATCATAATAAATGCAAAAAATACTGTTACGGACAAAAATATTTGCATTTGAATTTGTTACACCTTTTCCAAGATTTTTTACCTTGCTACGTGATTAGACATTTTTATTAGCAGAACTAAATTTTTAGGTTAAGTTTTGCAGATCATCTTTTTGATCCTTAGGATGTAGATCAGCTATTGTATCTTCCTTAGATAGTTTGATTTTGTTTCTTTGCTATGTTTTGCTAAAATGCATAGGCAATTGAGTCCAGAATACTAGAAAGAATTCTTTAAGAGTCCAATCCAGATTTTTTAATGCTTCTAGTGAATCCAAATTTAGTTGTTATAAATATGATATGTTAGTGACTGACTTCTTGCTAATACTACTCTTCCACTAGATCCAGATTTCAACCCTTTTGTGGATCTATAGGCTCAGTCGCGAGCCCATAAGATTGGCCAAGAGAAAAATGTGATTGTATATGAAATGATTACAAAATGTTCAGTTGAGGAGAAAATATTGCAACGATCAAGAAGAAGATTGGCTATGGAAAATCTAGTTATGAATTCTGTTAAGAATGAAACTATTAAGGAATTGCATGATATATTACTCAATGGTGCAAGGAATATTCTTGATGAACATGGGATTGTAGTTACATCTATTCAATATACAAAGGAAGATATAAAAAATCTTCTTAATAGAGAGATTTTAAAGTGAGAGAAAAGGACATTTCAGAAGAAAATGGTTATTTTGGTGCCATCCAAGGTATGCCAATTACTCAGGATGAAGAATAAAAGCCCACAATTAATGGGAAAGAGTGGGAAGAGATTCTTGGACCCATGATAGAAGTTACAAATAAAGAGGAAGAGCTAGGAAGGGGAAAGTGACAAAGGAAAGAAGTAAGATATGTGTGTGAGCTTATATCAGATGATGATGATGAGTACTCACCATCTGCTAGTAGCTCAAGTAGTGACAAAAGCTCTTCAGTGCACATGTACACTATCACAAAAAATTCAGATAGAGAAGTAACAAGTGTTGTGGAATTATCCATAGAGAAATGTGAAATGAAGCCTCAAATTGGTTCATTAGAAGGCAAAGACTTTGGTCATGCACTTCATTCTAGCACCACAAATATTTCTATTAGAAATTCCTATTCATCAATGGCCTTGCATTTATGGGACTTGGGAAACCAAGTTACTCTGGGAAATATCCCTCAAATGTAAGTTCATTGCCACCTTTGGCAAGGTAGTCTCACCCCTCATTTTACAACAAAGGGCAGCCATCTATGGTCCAAGGTTTTAATTCAATTGAAAAATGGAGAGCTTCTCAAGGTACTGATCTCTTTCATAGAGAAGTTCCTGATTCATCTCAAGGTTCTCATTTAGGTGATCAACTCCTTCGAGGTCCACAAATAGAACCATTGATTTCCCAAATTGGTAAAAGGGTAGATGCAATTTTGGAAAGAGTATCCCAATTGAAGAGAAATGGAAATTCCAATGAGCATAAAGTTATTGTAGATCCAATGGGTGTATCTTCTCCACTGACAAATATAACTGCATTTCTAGAGACTTGAGTTTAAATGGAGACTGTTTGTTCCCAAACATGCCCCAGTCGAGTAGATGAACTAGATGTTGCTTGAGTAAAGAAGATAGTGGTTTATTAAAGCATCTACATTATCCCACTTGCTATCAGTTACTACTTTTTGAGCAGCTTGCCAGCTACTTCTGTCCAGGATTCCTGTAATATCTAATGTCCTCATGCAAGTACATGCCAGTTTTTGTAAACATTTTTAGTTCTAAAGGGTTAGTGAGCAATATCAAAGAAAAGGTTCTGGCATGTGTTATTTAGACACATATCAATAAATTAGGAAACCATTTTTCTCCCATTACATGGCAGAAATTCCTAGATTCACTTTGTCGGTATCAATAGGCAGCTAGATGAGGGAAGAAATATATTTGTGAAGAGGAAGTACAAATGTTACTGTCCAAAACCATTTGGAGAGTAATATTCTTCTCTTGATTGTAATAAGAAACTCAAAATGTAGAAGACACCAAATAGTTGGGGCATTTATTTCCTATGACCTATGTCAATTTCAGTTCAATTCCTAAGGATGATATTCTCAATGTGTAAAAATAAACTGATGTGTTATTTTAAAATGGTGTTGATTGAAATTTATGAACATATGTCAAATATCCATTTTTTCCAGAATTTGAAATAGAACCAGTGGCAATATAATGAAATTTGTGAATTTCACATCCAATCATTGGATGTTAATCAAAAGTACAACACAGTAATATTTTTGAACCGATAAACAATCTTAGTCTTACTTCAAACCTACTCCTGTGTATGTGGGTTCTTGGAGGTATCTACTAAATAATGTGTGGATCTGTAATGTCCCTATCCAGGACCTTACTCACTTTTCTTAAAACTCCTAATTAGAATTAGGATTTCTAATGCCTACTGTGGTATTATTTAAGTTTGCCTTTCTCCTTACTAATTAATATTGTAATGAATTGTTTATCCTTCCCCTTCTCTCTCTCTCTCTCTCTCTCTCTCTCTCTCTCTATCCTACTCTCTCCCCTTCCCCCCCTCTATCTCTATCTCTATCTCTATCTTTGTCTCTCTCTCTCTCTCTCTCTCTCTCTCTCTCTCTCTCTCTCTCTCTCTCTCTCTCTCTCTCTCTCACACACACACACACACACACACACACACACACACACACACACATCACCCTCTCTCTCTTTCTCAAGCTCTCTCTCTCTCTCTCTCTCACCTTCTCACTCTCTCTCTTCCTCTCTCAACCCCTACCACCTTCTCACTCTCTCTCTTCCTCAATGGCCACCCATGAATTTTTTAAATGGTTGATTAATTTCCTTTGCTTCTTTCAATGGCCATCCATGATATTTTTGCAATTTTCCAACCTTTTGTACATAGTCATAAAATACATATTAATATATTATACATATAAAATAATATATAATATATGATATATAATGTAACATTTAATATTAATATATATTAAATAATATTTAAAATGTAAAATGTATATTATATAATATTTAATATATAATTAAATAATATTTAATGTAAAATGTATATTATATAATATTTAATATATAATCTAATATATAGTTTTTAATATTAATATATATTAAATAATATTTAATGTAAAATGTATATTATATAATATTTAATATATAATTGATATTATATAATATTTAATATATCTAATATATAGTATTTTATATATAATATATCATATGAAGGATGGAGAAATCAGAGGGAGAAAGTGGAGAGAAAGTGAAAATTCAAAATTCTATCATCATATTTGGGTACCCAAAAATATCGGGTACCCGATTAAGCTCGGTATTGCTTTGTGCACGAAACCTACATGGTCAACTATTGAAATGTCTCAAATACATGTTTTTCCCCTATTTCTTTGGGTTCTAGATTTCAACAATGTAGCTGATGACTTTTTTTTCACCCGAATTTGATAAAATGAAAAGGGTTTCTTAAGGAGATTATCAACTTTCTATCGATATAATTGTTGTCAAATTTTGAATTCGGTAAGTAATTATTAGTTATTTTCTAATTGAGCTACCTCTAAAATGTTGATTTATATACTAATTGAAAAATGACTATAACTTTCAAGTGGTATAACATTTTTTAAATCTTGAAAATGCGTGACATTCTATGCTTCACCTACGATAAGGAAATTTTTTTTTTTGAATTTTGTAAAGTTTTGAACGAGTTAAGGTGGTCAGACATAGGAGTTTTTTAATTCTGAAAATGTTGTAGCAGAAAATTCATAATAAATTATTTTTTTGGAATAAAATTACAAAAAAATATTGGTGACATCTGGGCATGAGTTTACTACTTATATATAAAATCTTATAATAAAATATTATCATTTGATTATGATTATGGTGGTTAGACATACACCTATTTCTTATTTTGTTCTAGAAAGTTTTGTACTACTGCATTGGAATCTATACTTTTCACCAATCATACTAACTTTTTCTCAAAAAAGGCCTAGTAGTTTAGAAACTAGATTCAATTTTCTACAGATTCTATTCTTACAACTTTTTGATATTAGGTTCATAGCTAGTTGAAATTTTCACAAGAAGTTGACTAACCTTGATTTGCTGATTTTTCATTGCCACTTAAGGGCATAGTTTGGCCCCTCATGATCTTGCACATACCTAGAATCCAAGATAAAATAAAATATATCATGTCCCCTTTCCTTCACAAATATTGGGTGCAAGAGAAATTCATTTTATCTAAAGAGGCCTACCTTGGTGGGAAAAAGTGGTACTCACCCCGAAGAGAATGACCTCAAGTGGTGCTTTCAATTTGGTTTTCCATATATATGAAGGATAAGGCAAAAGCCAATTCTAATCAGTATTAGCACTTAGCGTATAGTGGCATTTTGAAACAAGGCATACCTTGCATACATTAGACACCTAGTAGGATTTGTTAGGGCCTTAAGTGGCCCGTTGGATGCTCATATCATGACAGTCCCTTCAATTTTAATTAAAACCTATTGTATTGGTGATCAAAATCCTTCTATTTTCTAGCACGAGGGTAACCCCTAAAGCCATCCCACATTTTCCTCATTCTTAGTAGAGATAACAGTTCCTTGGGAAGTAATGTGGGCCTCATAATCCAAAGTTTAGTGTACATGAGAAGTGAGTGCATTATACGGGGGAGCCCATGCTGTGACCTCTTTTGTTTAACTTGCAACTTAGAGTTTCTTACAATGTGCCCAAAATTGTTACATTTGTAACATGCAATGTTATTATTCAGAATAGGTTGTCTAACATAATATTGTTTCTTCCATCTTTCATCTAGTTTTTTATGTTTATTTCTTCTATGTTCATATGCCCAGAAATTAAAGCAATAGCCATAAAATGATTTAGGAACACTCTTTTACCTTTGCAATCCTCTACATGTGACTAAATTTGTTGCATTCAAAACATTTTCCATTGAAGGATTTGATCTTTTCTTTAGGTTCTTCATCTCAATTTGGTGCTTTCTCTTTAAATTTTTCCTCCTGAGATTTGGAACATTCAACTTCATTGAATCCAACTCCTATTTTGTCACCTTTGCATTTTTGTCTCTCTAGTTGCTCATCAATTTTGTTACTACTCACATGAAGTTTTTCAATATGATTCCTTTGCTCTACAAGCTCTTCCTTAGTGATGATATTGTACTTCTCTAATTTGTGATACTTGGTTTTGATATCAATAATTTCTTGCTGCATTCTTTCTATCTATACATTTTCACTCTCTAAGGCCTCTTCAATTTTTCTATGTTCTTCTCTTTCTAGTTGGATTTATTTATCCATTTTCAAAGTGGAGATCTCATATTCATGCTTTAGAGATTCCTTTTCCTATTTAATTTTTTCAATCAAATCAAATGAATCATTCTCAAGTTCCCTCATCTTCTTAACAATTTATTTCCTTTTGTTCCTTGAAATGTTAACCGTCTCTTTTGGTGCAGGAGCATCCTGGGTGTAAGAGCAATCTTACATCACCCAAAAATATTTATGTTTTTGTATTCAATAAGGGCTATCTTGTGTAGAGCTACTATTTATGGAAACTTGATATTTTTAGTAAGTCAGTCATATGATCTTGAAATGTTCTGATTTCACATGTGGGGGTTCATCTCAGTCATATCAGCCTGCCAGTAAAGTTTCATTGATAGATCAAGTCTAGCTTTGGAGATATTGAAGATTTTCAGCATTGGCAACAGGGTACAAAAACTTTGAACTCAGTTTTGAAGGATTTACAGGCCCCATTTGAGGTAAAAAATTTGGGTGATAGGTGCTTACGTGAGTTAGGAATTTAGTGCACTTCGTGGCCTTTCCAGAATGGGGTCATAATAGTCAATCAGGTCAACTAGTGATGACTTTCGATCTTCGGAAGTTGGGTCACCTAAAATGATGAAAAATGATTTTTCTTCAAAAATTTTGTTTGGGTTTCAAAAGTTATTTTGAGCTGACTTTGATGTAATAAATTGAAAAATAAAATAATTCTAAGTTTGGTCAGCCCTATGGGCTAAATTTCTAGAACCTTTTCGGGTGGTGGAAATTGCCTATATAAAGAAGGCCCGTAGTGTTGTCTTAGGAAGTTCGGGGTAGTTTTGGGAGATCTGGGTAATGATTCAAGGCTTTGTCCTACAAAATATTGTAAAGGGAATGCCCATGTGGCTTTGCATATTATAATTATAAAATTTGGAATTCCACACTTGTGGAGATAATAAGAAGCCCATCTTCTATTCTTGCAAATTGTTGTTGATTCTATATTTCTGTTATGTGTTTTTGGTATTAAGGGGAGCACCCTTCATCAAGTGGTATCAAAGTAGGAGTTATTGAGTGTGTAAATAGATCACCGACTATGAGGTAGTTTGCACCATGACCATGGTTAGGGTTTCAGCACGCATCGTGAAAATGCCTCCACGAAGGGAACATGGCAGAAGAGTTGGTGTTGTAACACTTGAGGTTAGGGAAATGTAGAGGCAAGTGCAAGAATTGCAAGAGATTCACAGAGGAATGAATCTTAATGTCAGAGACAAAAGTGAGGATGAAGCTGAGGGAGAAGGAAATTCTGATCAAGAAGAAGGTGAAATTTTGAACCAGGAGGAAGAAAGACTTTTTCGGGCCATTTCCAAGATCGAGAAAAGACCTAAGATTGAGGTTCCTATATATTCAGGAAATCTTAACCTAGAGGAGTTGATTGACTAGATCAATGAATGTGAAGAATATTTTGAGTATGAAGATATTGAGGATCCTGATCCGGTCAAGTTTGCGAAGGCCAGACTGAAAGGTCATGCAAAGATCTGGTGGCAAGAGATTCAGTTAGAGTGAAATCAAAGAGGAAAGGATAAAATCACAAGATGGGATCGAATGGTGGATAAATTGAAGTGATAGTTCATTCCTGTTGATTATGAGATTGACCTACTAAAGAAGATGCAAAGTTTGAAGCAAGTAGGAAGATCTGTTTAGGAGTATACAAAGGAGTTCTATTAACTCCTCATCAGAGCAGGCCATGCAAAAATTAATAAGGAGAAATTTTTCTATTACCTTAATGGGTTGAGGCTGAGCATTCAGGAAGAATTGAATCTAGTTCTAATAAATAGTATTGAAGAGGCATACTAGTTTCCCTAAAAGTAGAGGAAAAGTTGAACAAGAAGTTTGAGAGTAGACAAAGTGGAAGAGGTTGTGATAGAAGATCTGATGAACGGTCATATGGAGATCAAAATGAAGATTCGAAAAAGCAATATGAGGCTAGTAATAGTTGGAATCAGAGAGGAGATAATTTCAATCATTTCCATAATCAGAGTAATAGAGATTAGAGAGGAAGAGGAAGACGACAAGGATCTGGAAGAGGAGGCTTTCATGGAATATGTTTTCACTGTGGAGAAGAAGGTCATAGGGCCTTTGAATGTCCTCAATGCCAAGGAAGGAAAAATAGGAGAAACAAAGGCCAAGCCAGAGTTACATATGTAGATGAAGACACCAGATCATCACATTCTAAAGATGATGAAAGAGGAGAGATGCTAATTAATAGAAGAGTCCTGTTGAGTGGTGAGAATGAACCTGAGCAAAGGAGGAGCCTATTCCACACCAGGTGCCAGTGTGAAGGTAAATGTTGTGATTTGATTATTGATAGTGGTCATACTGATAATTTGGTGTCAGAAGAGATGGTGACAAAGTTGAAGATCAAAAGATAGAAACATCCACATCCATATCGAGTTGCCTGGGTGCAAGATGACCACAAGTTCATTGTCAGTGAACAGTGCCTAGTGAAGTTCAAGATCAGTGGGTACCAAGATGAGGTACTATGTGATATCATATCTATGGATGCATGTCATATGTTGTAGGGTAGACCATGGCAATTTGACAGATGTGCTATACATGATGGTCATGTGAATACGTATTCCTTGACAAAGGATGGAGTGTGACATAAGCTAAAGCCATTGAAGGAGATTGAAGAAAAGGTATGTGGTAGTGCAAGAATAACTTTTTTTGATAGAGTAAATTTCTTAGATGGTATGAGGCATGAGCATATGTGTTTTACCTTAATTCCAAAGGCTGGGAAAGAGGAAGTAGAAGATGTATCTGTAGAAGTTGTAGATTTTTTGAATGAGTTTTAGGATATTGGGTTTGATAATGTGCTTGATGGATTACCACCAATAAGAAAGATCAGTCATCAGATGGACTTGATTCCAGGAGCTAGTTTTCCAAATAAGGCAACACACAAAATGATACTAGTAGGCATTTTGGGATAGTTCTGGGAGATCTGGGTAATAATTCAAAGCTTTTTCCTATAGAATATTATAAAGGGAATGCCCATGTGGCTTTGCATATTATAATTCTAAAATTTGGAATTCCACACTTGTGGAGATAATAAGAAGCCCATTTTCTATTCTTGCAAATTGTTGTTGTTTCTCTATTTCTGTTATGTGTTTGTGGTATTAAGGGGAGCACCCTTCATCATCTTTGAGCTTCTTGATATAGTCTTCAAATTTTTTAGATTATATTTTAATTCTATATTTTGAGTATTAGCCTTATCTAGGTTTTCAAGTGCTACCTCAAAATTTTCATTCAAACTGCTTGAATCCATCAGGATCTCCCTCAAGCTATTAGGTTTTCTCTCCAAGGGCCACAAGCTCTGATACCAATTTTTAGGATCAAGAAACACTAAGAGGGGGGATGAATCAATGTTGAAGAACTTTTAATCTTTCTTAACCAATTTAAAATTAACCATGCAATAGATGAAATAATAAGAACATAAAGATAAAGTGAATAAATCATAACACCATGTTTTTTTTTTAGGAAACCTTGGCCAAGACAAAAATCCAGTGGGGATGGAACCCACAAATTATGTACTAAGTGTATAATGCTTGGTAGGATACCTTTCCATGTTAGGAGAAGAATATTACATTGGTACATATCCTTGTTAGAGGAAAGACCCTTTTAGGAGTCTATAACCCTATTATGGGTGGATACAAAATGGAGCTCACTAGTCTTACAAGTGACTCCCTGTCCAATATTACAAAAGGAATTTACAATAAAAAAAATAAACTATAACAACATCTTCTATGATGAAGTAGCTCTAGTTGAAGATCACAACAATAATCATGGAATCTCCATTTAACCAATCATCACATATCATCACAACATCATTCATCAACCTCGTAACCCAAAACTCAAACACACACACACACACACAGATATATATATATATATATATATATATATATATATATATATATATATATATATATATATATATATATATATATATATATATATTGTTAGAGATTTGCTAGCAAGCCAGTGCTAACTATATGTTTGTCATCGATGACAACATATAGTAAGTAGCATGCATGGAAGACTTATGTAGTAATATTTGAGTATATGTAGTATGGGCATGTTATCAACATGATATCATGGACGCAAAGGTTAATTGTTAGTACAAATAGTTATGTAGTAGCTTATGTCAGCATTGTTCCTGACAAAGTTACAGACAATGTTCTATGATTAATGGTCTATATGGTTATCATGGAGCCTTGTGCATTTGGGCACATGATGGAGACATGTTAATGTTGTTACATTCATGGACACAGAGTCTAATGTGCAGTAGAAGTGAAGTTATGATGTCACTATTCAACAGTTGTAGTTTCTCATGTTTATCTAGAAGAGCCAACAAAGATTATATTGGTAGAGGAATTGCACCTATCATTTCGGTATGTGTGCTTTGATTAGTGATTGGAGAAGAGTTAAGAATGTTTGGTTAAGATCTCATGATGTAATTCAGCTTGAGGAGAAAGTAGCACTTATTTTGGTAGAGCTGACAGTGTGTAGCGTGTGTCTAGACTAATTTATTTGGACAGGTCCCAGTTTGTGTTTCGTGCTTAGTAGAGCTGACTGAGATGTTATTAGAGAATGTTAATGTTTCTCTATTATGATTTCAAGGTGGTTCTAATAGGCTGACTTGATTATATCATTTGGAAGAAAGATACTTATAGTCGGTCATTTGTGATCTCTAGTTGTGTGGCATAAAATGAAAGACTAGAGAAGAGAAGAGAGTGCGAAGTATTGTGCCATCAAGAATAAGTCTATGTGATAGATAAGATAGAGTGTTCTATTCATTGGATCTGATCAAGACAATAGGTCTACCTCATAGTTCACCAAGATCTAGATATAGTGTGTATTTGTTATTCAAAAGGTTACAACTTTCACCCCTTTGAGAAGTGAGGTCTCGAACAGTGCATCCTCACCCCTAACAGGGTCAATCATAAAAGAGTCCTAATAGGGTCTGACCTTTGACTAGGTTAGTGTACTAAATGTATTGTAAATATCAACTCCTAACAGGGTTGTAAGATCTTCTAGCAAGGATCACTATACACTATTTCAATTTATTTGTGGGTGCTAATTCCCACCGGGGTTTTTACCTATTTGGGTTTCCCCATAACCAAAATATTAGTGTTGTGTTCAAGTGTTCTTTCATTATGTTCATGTTTAAAGCTTAGTATACTTAATTGGATAAAGAATTGAAACTTGTAGATAACTGATTCACCCCCCTCTCAGTTATCTCTTGGGACTATTCTTAAAAATTGGTATCAAAGCCAAGTACCTCGGAGAGAAATTTTAATAGCTTGAGGTTGATCAAATGATATTATTTAGAAAAGAAAGTCCTAAGTTTGATGGAGATAAGTATCTTGATTAGAAGAACAAAATGGTGACACATTTTCAGTTCATTGTTTTTGAAGTGGCTATCAAAGAAGTTAATATCCCCTCCCTAGAGGATCTTGCAAAGGAAGATGTTACTAGAAAGAAAAAGGACTTGTTCCATCAAAATGAAATAGCCAAAGAAGCCCTTATTAGTGCCTTATCTGATAGTGAGTTTTCAGATATATAGAAAGTAGACACAACTTACAAGATATGGAAGCACCTAGAAGACATGTTTGAAGGTGATACACAAGCTAAGAATGTGTGCAAAAAGATATGGAAGAAAAGATACAAAGAATTAGAGATGCTACTTGATGAAGACATCAGAGCTTACAACCAAAGGATTAATGAAGCAATTGCTGGAATCAGGAACAATGTTGTAGAGATCTCAAAGGAAGACATTATGGATAAACTGATGACTACTCTTACAGTAGAGTATGAAAAAAAGATCAACATCCTTGATGAGACCATGTAGCTTACATCAAATTTTAAGAGAGAGACTTTGATCAACAAAATTTCAGCTTTTGAGATTTCAAGATTGAAGACAGAGCCTAAAAGTGAGACAGCCTCCAAAGGATCAGTCCATGGTAAGAAATCTTTAAATAATTCTGGTAATTTTGATGATGAAGATGAAGATAAAGAGATAGGTGATATCATTTCTATGATTGCTCAAAAAGAAAGAAAAGGAAAAGGAAAGTATGAAGGTCAACTAACATTCAAATGTTTCTCATGTAATAATTTTTTGTCACTTTGCATCTAAGTGTCCTACAAGAGTTAAGAAATTCACAACTAACTACAAGCCTAAGTATACAAAAGAATGTTACTATGTTGGTGATGGAGTTTCTGATGATGATTCAGTTGAAGATGAAATTGGATTCATTACTATCATGGAGAAGATGTTTGATGAAATGGATTGTGAATATGAGAAAATGGAACAAGAGCTAGCATTGATTTCATAAGAAGACATAAGGACAGATTGGATTACAGATAGTGGTTGTTCACATCACATGACAAGTGATAAAGACAAATTTTTTCATCTGGAAAAATACAAAGATGGCATGGTTAGATTTGGAGATAGCACTCCTAAACCTATCATTGGTAGAGGAGCTATCACATTGGATGCAAAGAACAACACTAATGATGTTTTTTATGTAGATGGTTTGCAGCATAACCTTCTTGGTGTTGGGTAGTTGCTTGAAAAAGGTTATCAGTTGGATTTTAAAGACAACAAGTGAATCATTAACAAAAAGGATGGTGTAATGATTACATCAGGCTCAAAGACTAAAGGTAATGTTTTCCAGCTTAATTCAAAATAAAGTTTTTTTGTTGCTAAAGTAGATGACATTTGGCTATGACTTAAAAGACTGTGTCATATCAATTTTGATAACATAGTAAAGATAAGTAATGTAAAGGCAGTAAGAGATATACCTAGCATAGAAAAGCCAATTGATACTATTTGTAGGGAATGTGTGATGAGAAAGCATGTGAGAAATTAATTTAGAAGCAAGCATAATTCAGTAGAGAACAAGTTGCATCTAATTCATACAGACCTATGTGGACCAACTCAAACAAGATCATACTATGGTGAAAGGTATTTCATTTTGTTTTTTGATGATTATTCTAGAATGATGTGGGCTATGTTCTTGAAAGATAAGTCAGAAGCATTTGTGAAGTTCAAAATATTCAAAGCTAAGGTTGAGAATGAATCTAGAAGAAAGATAAAGTGTCTAAGATTGTATAGAGGAGGAGAATTCAGCCCTAACAGATTCTATGAATACTGTGAAGAACATGGCATAAAGAGATAGTTGAGTGCACCTAGAACCCCTCAGCAAAATGGGATTACAAAGAGAAGGAATAGGATCATCCTTGATATAGCATGCACCATTATGATGGAAGGGAAAGTTGCACACACCTATTGGAGAGATGTGATCAATACAATAGTCTATACCATCAATAGAATACAATTGAGGCCTGGCATAGACAAGACACCTTATGAGCTATGGTTTGGTAATGTTCCCATAGTGAAATACTTTAGAATCTTTGGAAGCAAGTGCTACATCAAGAGGGATGAAGAAATAGGCAATTTTGATGCAAGAAGTGATGAAGGTATTTTCCTTGGTTACTCTACTAAAAAAAAAGCTTATAGATGTTTTAATTTGAGATTGAAGAAGATCATTGAAAGTGCTCATGTTAATATTGATAAAAAGTTTATGGTTCAAGAAAGATATCATGATTATGCACCTATGATTGAAGAAGAACCCAATCCTTCCACTAGTGAGGTAGTTGTTGAAGAGATGTTTGACAATATTAATGTATTAGTCAATGAACTTGAAAAAAGTGAAGAAGAAACTTAGAAGGTAGATGAGACAGTATCACCTAAAGTTCCAAAGTTTGCATCTAGATATCACTCTAAGAATGACATCATTCGAGATCAGAGGGGAAGAGTCACAACAATATCAAAAGGTAAGAGTTTAGAAGGTAATGAAGTGGTATGTCTACTATCTCAGATTGAATCTTTAAGTGTTGAAGATGCATGCAATGATTCAGATTGGCATGATACTATGAAAGAAGAACTAGATCAGATTATTAAGAATGATACTTGAGAACTGGTCCTATGACCTAGTGATAAGAATGTGATTGGAACCAAGTGGATATTCAAAAACAAGATGAATGAAGATGCTACAGTAGTAAGGAATAAAGAAAGGTTAGTATGTAAGGGATATGTGCAAAGAGAAGGTATTGATTATTCAGACACATTTGCACCTGTGAGCAGATTAGAAGCCATTAAGTTGTTTCTAGCTTATGTGACATTCAAAAATATCAAAGTTTATCAGATGAATGTTAAGTTAGCATTCTTGAATGGAGAACTAAAGGAATAAGTATACATTGAGCAGCCAGAAGGATTCACCTTATCAAACAGGCTTGATATGGTATGCAAATTGAAGAAATCCCTCTATGGACTTAAGCAAGCCCCTAGAGCTTGGTATGAGAGAATTGATGGATATCTAAAAAAATTGCATTCAAGAAAGGAGCAGCAGATTATAATCTATTTATAAGAGAGACATTTGAAGGTCTACTACTTGTAGCTATCTTTGTTGATGACATTATCTTTGGGGGTAATGACAAACTTAGTGTAGAATTTGCTAAGGAGATGCAAAGTGAGTTTGAGATGAGCATGATTGGACCTATCAAATACTTTTTGGGATTAAATGTGTAGCAAATAGAGAAAGCTATCTTCATTAATCAGTCTAAGTATGTAAAAGAGATATTGAAGAAGTTCAATATGGATGATTGCAAGCTAGTGGGTACACCCATGATAACAGGATGCAAGCTTACAAATGAAGATGATTCCAGAAGTAGACATAACATTGTCCAAGTCTATGATTGGTAAAATCATATATCTTACTCAAGCTAGACATGATATTTCCAATGCAGTTGGCATAGTTGGAAGATTTGCAGTAGAGTCTAAACAAAGTCACCTCATGGTAGTAAAGAGAATATTCAAATATTTAAAGGGCACTATAGATTATGGTCTATGGTATCCTAATTTAAAGAATGTTGAGCTTCATGTATATACAGATGTAGATTGGGAAGGATGTGTGGATGATAGAAAGAGTACATTAGGAGGATTAGTATTTCTTGGTGATAGACTAGTCACTTGGACAAGAAAGAAGAAAAAATGTATTTCTCAGTCAACAACAGAAGCAGAGTATGTTGCAGCAGCCCTGAATTGTTCTAAAATTGTTTGGATCAAGCAGATGATAAAGGATTTTGGTATTCATATTGATTATCCTATTGTTATTCATTATGATAACACTAGCACTATCAACATGTCTAAGAACCCTGTGATGCATGCAAAGGAAAAACACATTGAGATAAAGTATCACTTCCTAAGAGAGAAAGTAGTAGACAATGAAGTAAAGTTGAATTATGTGAGTACAAAAGATTAGCTAGCAAACATATTCACAAAGCCTTTACCAAAGAATACTTTTGAGTATCTCAAGGAGAAGCTGAGAGTAACTCCCTTCCCTGATTCTGATTAGAGAAAGTGGAGTGAGCATTAATCCTCAATGACTGATGGATGGTTGACTACTCTACTTTAGGAGTAGTACCGGTGCTTAAATGTTTGGTGCCCTTTTCCATTGATGTCAAAGGGGGAGTAGTATATAGTCATAAAAAATAGTATAAAAGGGGGAGTACATATAGAATTAAGGAAGATTAATACATAGCAGCAAAGGGGGAGTAGTATTCAGTCATGAAAGTAGTTCAATTGAGGAAATGGAGAATGGTATAAAGAATATAGCTGCAGATGGAGGACTCATCCTTGGGGGAGTTTTT